>CAXKVY010000458.1:600000-1025197 GCA_964058915.1 Tetropium fuscum | reverse complement strand
GGACGACGCTCCAATTTAAATTTATTGCGCTGGAGTTATACTATTTCTCATACATATGTGTATCAATCTAGAAAAACGGGATACTATTTTGATATTTTTACTATTTTGAATCGGTTGATAGTAACCACATTATAGCTGGTAGTTTAATGTTTGTCTTTATATTTTTTTTGTTTTCCGAAACATATTATTAATATAGAAGCCTTTGAAATAAACGAAATTTGAATGAATATTTTTTTTGCGACCAAAATACCAAACACTAAAATTTAAATAATATCGGAATAATAAGAGTACTGTGTCTAAGGGTACCTTAGACACAGAAATTTTTGTAATGTGTATGGTTTGTATATTGTATAACATCGTTTGACCTTTATTATATTGAATCTGAATATGTAAACGAAAAATTAAGTTATTAAGTTAAACCATTATATTCGTAAACATTATAGCCAATAATAGGTGGCTATAGTTTTCGATGGATATGCTGTATACTAAATATAATGTAAAATGCCTGTATAGTCCACTGAATTTAGGATTTTTCTTGGGACCAATTCATACAAAAGCAAATGTTGGTTTTCCAGGTACGTCTGGTGTCCTGAATAAGTTATAAAAAGTCCCTGAAGTGGGAGTTTAAGGGTAACATTTGGCATTGCTGTAAAGGGCTAAAATGGTATTCGAAAACGAATTTTTCGAGATATCTCGGTGTTTATTTCCTCTACGACAAAAATACATCATGGCGAAAAGAAAGCTATGCAAATTCTCTATCAAAAAAGATAGAGCATATTTTTGTCGTATCTTGCTATCGATGTAAACTTCTTTAACTGAAGCGTTATAGATAGCGAGGAAAATTGTAACCCAATCGAAGCAACTATATCAGGAGAAGTACCAGTCTTGGTGAAAACTTCAGTTACAAGTTTCGAGTTCTGCCGTTTTTTCATCACTTTCATGGGTGCAACCTTGCCTTTATTAAATAGAGCAGATGTAGTGTCAAACCCAGAGAATGCGTGCAGAAACAATATGTGATATCAAATATCTTTATGATAATCAAAGCTTCGTGAAGAATACGTTTTTCGATGGACCTTCCCTCTGTCTGGATTGAGGAGAAAAATTTCTTTATTAATAGGTGTACGAGCAGTTAAAATTATAAGAAGATCCACATCTTCCCCAACCACAACCGTAGTATTTTTACATGATTACTCAAGCGCTGTTTCGAATATCAAAATGTTAGCCTAATCTTCAGCATGTCTAACAATATAATTATTTGCCTCAAACTTTTCTGTCAACATCGAAATCAATCTGGTTTTATTTTTATTATTGGAAAGGAGCTTCTCTTGGCTTACAGTTACATCTGCTCATCAATGTAAATGTCAACAAATGAAGCTTTTGAAGACCAGCGAAGCTACTCCATAGCTGTCACACGGTTGCTGATATTTTCATAATTATCAAAGGCAATAATAGAGTTCGAGTCAAAATGGTTTTGTATATAATTGACATATATGCTTGGCAAATAGAACCGTATGTTTCATATTGATGCCATATAACTCCGCGCAAGAGAAATCCCATATCAACGATATAAGTGGTTTTTGGAGATCTGGTTCAGATTCAGATGAATTATAAAAAGCTAACTTATTCGTCTTGCGCATACCAACTTCATCAAAGAGTGACACCGGATACGGAGCTAATTCATACTTCAAGTAGGTGCGATTCTCTTTATTTGTTTTCTTCATGACAACAATAATGCATCAATGGCCATTATGGTATCATGGATTTTAACATTGCTATTGACAATTAATAATGGAAGCTATCTGCACGTGAGAATTTAATATCACAGAAATTGTTATCAATTTGTTTTCTCCATTGCAGCAGTTCCAATCCTATGAGCACCATGACAACAACCCCTGTTGCAATCGTCTGTTGTCATATCTAGCTCGCGCTCAGAGATGCACGCGTCGTTTTTGATGTGGATACGTCTATGTTATGCACTATCGCCATCTGTTGGTGCATAAGTGAACGTAGCGGTGCATCTGTCGGTGCATAAACTCAGTTTGAAACATTAATTCGTATTGTTATTCCAAATGCCCGAATATCCTATTATGCATAGACGTATCCACGTAAAACTTACGGCTGTATCGAGGATACAGCCTGTATCCTTGATACAGCCAACCAGGAGTCGTTTTTTATGTTTTAATCCTCCGTGCAATAAAAACTGCCACACATATTTTTTTTTTGATTTTAGGTATGATATGACTTTTACTAGAAATTTTCAAGAAAACTACTGCATATACGAAAAAAGACCATCTATCTTTTTTATAGAGAATTTTCATAGCTTTCTTTTTGGGATAATATATTTTTGTCGTAGAGGCAATGAAAACCGGGATATCGATACATAAATTCGTATCCGAGCACAATTTTAGCCTTGTACAGCGTTGCCAAATTTTATTTTTACACTCCCACTTCGGGGTCTTTTAGAACTTACTCAGGACCTACCTACATGTAAAACCAACATTTGCTTTTGTATGAATTGATATCAAGATGCGGCTCATTTGTCACTAAATGCAATGTACTGGTAACACAAAGAACAGTGAACGGCAACAGCGACTTTCAAAATATATTTATCCAGAAATTCTTTTCGATGACACGGCAGTAACTGGTTTCCACAAACAAATGATCATCAATCTCGTGAACTAAGATCGTCTTATTTCACAATTGGTGAAGATTTACCAACGAGGGAATCAGAACGATCATAGCAGTGATCGTTGCCGACGTACTCGTATTTCAAACTGCCATAAGAGATTAATGTAAAAGTGGCACAGTAGAGGATGTTGACAAAATAAAGATCTTCTAACACTGATTATTGCTCTAGCATCTGCGGATAAAGATACCCGATTTTGAGGAGATGACAGAGAAAATATAAAGGCAGGGGCGTATAGTTGTTGTGACTTGGGGTCCTCGGAAGTTTTATTAAAAAACTACAAGGATGCGGTGTTATTTGCCCACGTATTTACTGGGTGCAATACCACTTCGTCTGATTTCTCTGGTAACGGAAAAGTACAAACGGTCGGCGTCAACAATAGAAAGAATATGGAAGACGTCATCCGTACCTTCAATAACTCCAAATCCACAAAAGAGGAAGTAAAAATTACTGGGGTGCGATTTATGCTTGCACTGTACAAAGCTCCACGAAAAGAGACGCCTTTGAATCATCATTTCCCTTAATAAATTTGTCAGCAAATCGCATAACGCTGTAATTTTGTCCAGACTTCTAACAATATCTACAGCATGTCACCAACATTCCTATAGTATTCATCAGATTCTCACAAAATGCATGCGATGGAAAAATATAGAAAACGGGTAATACCAGTTTTCACCACTGGCACACTGGTACCAGTGTCCAATCTTCAGCTGGTGTCTTGCAACTGCAAGAAGGGTCGCGGAAAACGATGTAGTTGTTCCAAAGTTAGATTGCGCTGCTCAACTATGTGCCCCAACTGCCATGGGCAACGAAAGATGCTTCAATGCAGAAGTTGAAGAAGGCGAACTCGATGAACCTCTTGATGAGTAAATATGGTAGAATTATAGTGGAATGGGCCTACGTGGGAGACCACTTAAAAAAAGCTCCGATAGCAATTACAATGTATATTTGCAGGAAAAAGTGGGAAAATTTCAAGCATCATATAAATAAAGTCATTTAAAGTATCATAAATCTTTGATTATTATATAATTGTTCATAGCCTGATAGTTGTATGGATATTACTTATAGCCTTGAGAGCATAATTTTGTTTTAATTATTGAAATGAATTCCTAGTTAATTCATTGGTTAATTTATTAATATTAATTTATAAATAAAGTTTTCCAAATTTTCAAATGTAATATATTATATTTTTTAATTTTACGTTTTTGACGTTTGCAGAAACTGGGAGATTGCTAAAAAAATATTAATTGATTTTTTTGCGTCAAAGAATGAATTTATGAATGGTGAATCATCTTCTCACAAGTGAAGTATTCATTTATTACCGGTTTTTTACTTTTAAACGCCCTTGTAGGTACACATCTGAAAAGGTATTTTAAGGGGATACAGATATAAAAAATCCCATATATTTAACCTATAACATCAACGAAACGCTCACCATTCATACTCGTTTAACTGGGGGAAAGAGCGTATTTGATGTTTTGATTAAGTACTTCTACTATACGTGTAGGCTACATTTTCCGAATTGTGTTGTAAAATGGATCGTAAACAAAAAATATAAAAAATACGTTAATTATAAAATGCAAGCCACTCCTGGGTTGTAAAATAACATTTTCCATATATAGGGGTACTCAATTATTCTGAATTATATAAGAGAAACTTTTCAGTATACTACGTCAACATGGTTTTTATGCATCTCGACCAGAAACATCGTTGCAGCAAACTAATTAAAGTCTTTTTTCAAGCTACAACAATTACGATTCTAAAAATGGCTGAGAGCTATTTTAATTTTTATTATAAAATTTAGTTACAGCAAAACTGATACAGATAATTAACGTAATTAAGACACATCTGTTATCGGTGTTATTTTTCTCACCCCAACAACGAAAAGATGGAAGAAAAAGTTACAAATTGAATTTGTATTAAACATATTAAAACTTTAGATAATGAGTAAGTCTGTCTAAGAATTTACGTAAAATTTAATTGATGGGAACCCAGTAAAACACATCTGTGTTTTAGAAGATGCATTTTATCCTACATAAACCTAGTGCAAATAACGAAATGGCAAATGATATATATTATTGTTGATCTTACAGGATAAACATATCTTGTAAATTAGTAAACCACATCCCCTACACTATTTTTCATTGTTGCCTCACATGACCCGAGAATAGTAGAACATGTAGAAATACTTATTTCGTATACACGGTTTGTATTTGATTTTATCAAAACCCAATACAAGTTTCTCCGCATTTATTGAGCCCGCGAAAACACCCAAGCTCTGGGAAGTGATGGCACGAATGTGAATGTATCGATAAATTCTACGAGGATGTTGAAGGTAATTTCGTTATTTTGGTATTCATATTATTCTTTTGTGATACACAGCCTGGTTTACTGGAAGCCATATCAGGTGAAATGTATGCAGTTCAAATAACTTTTGGGGGCGATACAGGAGCTGAGAGCTGTTTGAGCGAGCAAAATTAAAATGTATATATAACTTGGTCTATATTCTCTAACGTGGAATGGGATCGACTAAAATTCGCCTAAAAATTCGACTAAAGTAATTTGCGTGATTGAGAAATTGTGCTCTATTGCAAGGGGTGATTTTGTTAGTCATTCAGTGCTCAAAGTATTCTGCTATTTCCTGCCATCAACACTGTGTTACCGACCCCCAGCCTCGAACTAGAAAAGACAACACGCCCCAAGGAGGGACTCTTACTGTCGAGTGTTTTAATTATTTTATCTTTAGAATTTCTATTATGTTTGGATTGTGATCTAGTTAGGTTCCTGCGCTTGGTTATGGCACTGGTTTTTTCTGCCTTGCGTTTATTGTTTGTTTTTTCGTTGTTGGTGTCACTAGCACTGTTATTCAGTTTAGTAATAATATAATGCACTAATTTATTAGTGTCTTTTTCACATGTTTGATCCTTATTATTTAATATAGCGACTTATCTCACGGTCGCGGTCGTATTAGTTACACTATTAGCACTACCCGTATTAGTTATGTCTATATTATATGTGTCTATCGCTTTCGTCACTAAACATTGCACATTCGCGTTGTTCTGAGAGCAAACTGCTCTCGCCAAATTATTGATAAGACATTTTGGACACATCACTGTTTATATACAGTTTTCTAGACGTTTTTGCTTGGCGGATCGCTAGTTTTGCATGGGGTTAACTATTTTCTTTCGCTAATTCTGCATAATTCACATAGAGAACACGACAATTGCCACTGTTTATCGTTGCTGAAAGCGGAGTCAGCGATACATCAAAGGATCACTTCTTTGATGTACGCTACTGGAATCTGGAATCTGGAAATTGTCCGGAGTGCGGATCAGAGATCCGCTGCTCTTAGGCCCCATTGGGCCCCTTGTGCTTCCTCCGTGAGGGAAATGTCTCCCTAGGCCATCGACCAGCCCAATGTTGTACAAAAGGTGTGATGTTGCCCAGGGGCATTTCCCTCAAATTGGCCACAGAAGGCCAACGTTCCCCCAATATGGATACTCTGGTCGATGACACGGCGGGACATTCGCAAAGTACATGCTCGATCGTGTCATCTTCTTGTTCACATCCTCTGCAGATGGGTGTGTCACTTTGTTTCATGTTATAGAGGTGTTTCCTTACCCGGCAGTGTCCGGTTAGGATTCCTGTAACAAATCGCACTTTACCCCTGGACATCGCCAGATAGTTCCTCGCCGTCTCTTCGCTGTGATATCTCAAGAGATTTCTGGCCAGCTGACAGCTACTTGTTTCATCCCATAACGCCTTAAATTTTTTGTGGGTGTTTTCCTTTATAAATTGGAGTTTCGCTGCAACTGGTAGTGTACTTGAGGAACCAGGCCCAAGGATACTCAGGCTGGCTGCCTTCTGGGCCAGTTTGTCAGCTTCTATATTGCCGTTGCTTCTATATGTACGCTACTGTTTAGAGGCGCTACTGTTTAGAGTATACATTTGGGCGGAAGTGTATTTCAAGTAGCATTCGGTTTGCCCTCAGATACCGGTCTAGGGTAAATTTTAATATTTCACATGTAAAGTGAAACAAACAGCTATTTATTTGTATGGAAACGTTCCCGGGTACAAGAAAGTGGCAATAAATACATGAAATACAATATGGTGTAGTGCAGGCCACCTTTAGACGCTGCTTATTTACACACATACACACTCTATCTACATATTGAAATATGAAAGAAGTAGAAAGGCAATCCAATCCCCTATGTACAATGGAAAATGTATAGTATGTTAGGTTGAATGGAATAAATTTTAACTTCTCTTTTCTGGAGTCAATAAATTAACACACGTGAATGCTCTCCATTTGCAGCTATGATTAGAAATTCATGGCCAACATACAACTTTTCAGTTCTGGAGAGTTCATATTAAATTTAATTTGAAGCGTAGCAAGCGTGCTGCGTTCTACAGTTAATGCTGTCGTAAATTACTCTTTAATTATTTATTAGGACGTACGAGTATATCACAATATATTGTCGCTTGAATAAATAATACGATCAAATGATTACAAACTTATTTTTGCTGTGCTAATCGATTGGAATGAGTTTAGACAGATTTTGCAATTATTGCTTGCGATATCGGTGTCAGGATTTGATATATTCCAAACTTATTTCAGAAAAAAAATGGTAAATAAAACATTTAAATTGAATCAAAATTCGAGACCACCATGAACTTATTGAAATCCCACTTGATATCCAACCTGATTAAAGAACTATCATTACACACGTTTTGTTGCCCGAGAACTCGAAAAGTCTTGACAGTCTGGCATCCTGGATAGTTATTGAAGTTTAGTCTATAGGGATTTCCATATTTTATTGCCATCCGTGCCATGATTTTAGCGTATACTTGGAATGTGCTTTGATATATTCATATCTTTCCCCTAAGATCTTACCACTCTCCCTGTTATCACTCTCAAGCTCAGCTGAATTCCTTCAGTCTCCGCTAATTCCCCCTGCATGTCACGTTTTTAGTATTCTATCATTTTTTTCTTAATGATTTCCTACTACAGGATTCTACAGGACATATTAGATAAAAACCCTTAGTAACAAGGTAAATGTCATTAAATTTAATTTGCTCATTAATGCACGAACTAAGTTTGTACCTAATGTTATAGTTTGCATATTCATTGTACAGATACTATAACCGTATTTCTACACAGGTTTTTTTACTGGGTACACATAAATCTCAAGATGAGTACCCTTTGAGGCCTGAAGTCGATGACCAGCTTCGCTTTTCGGACAGACACGACGGGGCATTGCCAGATTTCTTTCATCCACCTGGGATTTGCCTACGGTTACGTCTTTCTTACCTCCACGTAGACTATGGACTACGCTGCTAATTAATCGGATAAGCTTTAGATATTACTGTGTTTGCTTCTATTACCTTCTATTACCTTCACTGTATCTTCTGTACGGGAGTACTATACACATATATTGCTAATTTTAATTAATATTAATAGATGATTGTTAGCAATAGGGATTAGGTACCTTTTGTGTACATAATTTTATGACCTAAGATAGTTCCTACGTATTACCGTTGATGTAGTTACGTCAGGGGTACTATTTACATCTAACAGTCACTGTTGGCCACATGTCATTTAATCCCCACTGTTAGGTAAATTATTTTTAAATTTATAGGTAGGGATTATATGCACGTATGTTCTTTTTTTTAAATTCATAAACAGCACAGTAAATCTGCTACTTGTTGTAATATAAATGTTATTAAATAGTGCTGGTGTCAGCAAAATACCGATGTGCCTTGTTTTCTTGAAGTAGGGATACACTCCATTTTTTACATCTAGGTCTCATGCTATAACAACCTTAATTCTAGTGACATTAACATAAGCCCTGAGATTCTTTTTTTTGCTACCCCGTTAATGTACGACTGTTTACTTTCTCCTCGCCCTTTTGAGAGGGAAATTTGTAACAATTCTAAAAGCAGGGCATCGTTATCCGGCATTGAAACAGTTGACAGATTCAACATTATCAGAGTTTAATAAAAGTCGATTAAATACTAATATTACTTAAAATGTGATAATTATTCTTATTCCATTTGCAAACTTACAAAACGTAAGTAACAATTAATTTTTAAGCATGACACTAGCATGACAAATTAAATACTGATTAAACCAGATATTGGCACCATTGCTTCAGCGATAGGATAACTGGTTTGTTTTTTTATCGAATTATCGAAATTTTATCGAATTTTTTATCGAGTTTTCAATCAGTAATGTCGTAAACGGAGAATGGATAAGTACTTACAGGGAATTCAAAACAAAAATCGTTGCACGTCATCAGTGGTAAAAGAACAATGCTATAAACAACAGTCCCGACATCGACAGAATTTGAATAATTCGGGTCAGTACAGTTGGCGACATCGTCCTAGAATTTGTGAGATTGCCACGGTTTCTGCGACACTTGACAGTAAGTAGGTAGTAAAATGTAGGTAGGTATTACCTACATTTTGCATATTTAGGCTTTACGTTACGATTTGTAAATTATTATAGATTTTCTTATATTTAAAAGTGATTTAAACTGTTTACAAAGCTTTTCATTGTCCCTGTATTGTGATTGATCAGAAAATATTGGAATATTGAAATACAGAAGTTGGATTTTTGTTTATAGAAAATGCTGAAGCAGTTGGTTTTCCACTGCAAGGAGCTTGTAGCAAATAATTAACAGAAAATGGATCATAAATAAGTAACACCTTATTAATTTTTTCAAGAATTTGTTTACCCCACCATAACCTCAAAATACAACTGAAATTTCAACACGATTCCAGGTTCGAGATACATCGCTTTGGTAAATCCCCATTTCGTTCAGGATCACTATTCTACATCTGTTACTTTGGTAAATCCCCAAATGTGCGGCAGCTTTTCTTTGAGAACAACCCATTTCATTCAAGATCACTATTCTGTATCTGTTCAAATGTTTCATGTTCGCTGGTCAGTTGATGACGTGCAATGGTTTTTGTTTTGAATTCCCTATAGGTTTACATTTCTTTGGGATATCAAATATATCGTATTAATATTTCATTTATGATCACGCGAATGAACCAAACAAACAGTTTGGTCGAAAAAAAACTTGGAAAGGGTACAAACTTGGAGAAAATAAAAAAGTGATGCTCTACAAAAACACAATCCTTTACAATAAACGCAAAATACTAATTTTATTCTAAAATTATTTAGTATGTACTAAATATTTTATACGACCTTAACTGTTGATGGCGTAAAATATACTTTTTATAACTAATATAGCTGTGCAATTGTTGAATTATGCTATGTATCGCCGACAGCGCTGGTACAGGCCGAGCGAAAAACGCTTGGGGTATGTTGAAGTAATCATTCAGATACACAATTTTAAATTCTAGAAACTTCATAATTGTTTTGTTATTATCTCCGAGCCGTTTCCGGTTATCTCGATAAAATATCCAAGAGCGATTGTCACGCAAGAACAAACAAATAAAAAAAAATTAACCATCCACTTTCTACTTTTAGCTCCCATTCGATAGTAACTTCAGTCAATTCTCCCTATCCAAATCATCCGATCACTTCAGTAAATTCCCCCTATTAATGTGTATTTTTAAGTGTATTTTTTGACAATATTTGATCTGGGGACCTCGTTATATTGGGAGCAGTTTTCTGACCATCATCTGCATTCATTTGTAGGCTCAATTTGTAAAGATGTTGATGCTAAGTTGACTGATTTCATATCATACCATTTGACAATAATAAATTTCTCATCAGATCTTACATTCTGCTCTGAGGAACCGCGACCGAGGCGATCTTGTCCGAAGTTAAAGAAGCGATTTAGGTATTCTGGATTCCTTTTATTTACATATAGTTACAAACATTTATTTTGTAACATGTACTCGAGTAGGGGTAAGGAGCAGGGGAAATATCTGTCAATGTAAATATGTGTTCCTTCTATCAATGTCGTGGCTAATCTAACAAAATCAGATGGACCAACACCCAGATGTCTACACGTTCCAGATGTTACCTCGTTCTGTAAAAAGGTATGTTTACCTTGATAATTGAAAGTCTAATTTTGGAGCTGCACAAGCAACTTTTTTTCAACAAAGTTTTTCAATCCCTCTACATTCCGTTTACCACCAGCAAATTGTTTAACGTTACACGTCCCAGTAAAGGGAATCATTTGTTCATCCACAGCAATCTCGTTGTATCTTGGAAGTGATTAGCTACCTTTTTTAATTCTTTCAATTAAAGGATGAATCTTAAAAATGTCTCAGCCTTCCTTTAATCAGTATGAATAACATCAGATCAGTATCATTAACATCTTTTAAATTGTTCCTAATTTAAAAATACATATCTCGTGTCAGGGAGTTAACAATACTATTAACTCATTATTTTAGCCCAATACATCTTAATTCGAATATATTTGAGACAAGGCATGACAATCGATATTCCAAAAAATTTTCTTACTTCTGTAACCGTTAGATTAATAATATGTTTGCCTCTTTCTAGTACCTGGTATTGGTACAATTACAAATGTTTTCAAAGTCTGAATTGTCAAAATACTAATGCAATCTTCAGTTTTCCAGCTGTCCTTTAGTGAATTGTATTAGTAACCCCAGGATGGATAAGAGTTTGAGGGACAAATACCCCCATTTTTTTCCATGGCTTACGTTTAGCATCATTACTTTTGGGCATACAGCCTCTTTTTTTATTATGCTAAGTTGTTGGTTGTCTCGGAATCATCTTGAAAAAGGAATTCGTTCTTGTATTCATTGTATTCTTGTATTCATTTGCATATTTTTGGAAAATGAATTCGTCATAGTCTTCTAGTAAACTTTCACAGTAAGACAACTCTAAATCCGAAATTTCCAGACACTCCGATAATTTGTCTTCGTCCTCCTCAGGTCGCAAATGTGTTTTGTTACCAAATATAGCTAAAGTAATAATATGTATTTTGTATGCTTAACGGCTGTCGTCCCTTACTCTAAAATCACGCGTACCTATACATTAATCATACTAATTTAAGCAAAAATCCTTCATTAAATCTTTGATAGAATTAGTATCTTACCATCAACTGTAGCTCTACTAAACTCGGCCATCTTAACAGCGGCAGTTTGCACTAAAATGAGATTACTAGCTCTTAAAATTAGCTGCCGCGCTGTTGCCACGTTGCTTTGTATATTCACTACGGTGGACTGTGAGCGCTGTAATTGTGGTTCATAGGCCAATATAAAATAAAACGTAGATGTCGATTCAAATAGACGTGAGCTCTCAGGAGCTACACAAGTTTATTAGCACAAAAATTAAAGGGAGACAGGGAAGATATATTACCTTTATCCTAGGTTTTATCGCATAATTGTTCCATTACGAACGCTATAATTTCCCTATTAAATTGTAATTGTAATGTCTCGTCATATAGAGAACTGAGTTCTGTTATTCCAGTGTCTTAAAATATTTTAAAAGTAATAAAAGTAGATGACATTTACATAAGTTTATTTTTATGCGGATAGATTTCTTTCCTCTGCAGTAATATCTAGTAAGCGTTTATATTAGACGTCAGAAAACCGTGACGACATTTCGATGCAGTTTTATTAGAATTTTATATAGAATCCGCACCTAACTTTAAATGGATTGTGCAGATATATCTTATGCAAACATATATAATGTAATATAATGCTAATATTATTCTAAAATATGAACGAACTACAGGAAATAAATTAAATCCTTTCTACGGGTTTCGTATACGTATATCGTCCCTGTTACAAAGTATGAAAATGTACCACTTAACAAATCGTTAAATGCGGATTAAAACATTTCCACCTTTCAACTGTCTGGTTTCAATGGGAAATTTATTTCCGCCCGAGTACAACAATGAGCTCTGGAAAGCGGATTAATTCGTGATATGGTTGCACCGACATCCCGGCAGAAGATAATATACGAGGCGATTTCATACTTGGGTATTTCAATAGCGTTGGTTCATAAGCATACGTTACGCCTCTGTTGTTCTTATTCCAAAGGAACTGATTCAATGCAGGACGTCGAATGTTGAAAGACTTGCCGCTTGCTGACTACCGGAAACAAAGAGATTCATTTTTTACGTGAACTAGGTCAGCAGCTGTGGCAAGCAAGTTGGCGCGTTCTGGTGTTCAAGGAGGGTTCTTGTAGAAAATATCACTGAAAATATAGGAAGCAGCAGAATTCACTTCACAAATCTAATATAGAATTTAATATGAGCTCTCAAGTATTAAATGTGCTTGCGTAAATCATAGCAGTACAACTGGATTATGCAAAATAGTGCGCAGGATATAAGAACGCCTCTGTTTCGCTGTTTTATGAAAAATGTCTGCAAAGGTCATTGGTCAGCACTTATAAATCGCATTATTTATTGTGTTGTTTTTCTATAATACCAAATAGTATTTTATTGCCATGGAGGTAGCCTTGCAGCGGCAAGGCTACCTCCATAGCTGCAAATTACTAGGTGCCACAGGATACTGTGGCTCGCCACCGAGGCGGCGCAACGACCATATTTCCCTATTTTTCTTGTCAATATCTATGAAATTTGAGAAGTTTGGGGTGGCTCTAAGAATGAATTCTGACACATAATCAATTATTGAATTAATAGTATGGGAGCACACGATGCTAAATGGTGATTTACTCAAGCATCGCGTCCTGGGGACCTATTAGATTTTGAAGATTAGATGGTAAAAAGATAGAAAGGTTAGATAAACCAGTGGGCCGTACGGTAGGGTTAAAAATGGGGAAAAAACGAACGGAGCTCCCATTCAAAGACTGACGATTCGGATTATTCGCATGATGTGGCTTTATGAAAATGCAAAAAAGTCCCCGTTTTGGAATACTCGAGCCCATCAGATTTTCATACAGACGGTTCAACTTGATGTGCTGGTTCTGTTGATTTATAATCTGACGATTATTTAGAGGGATTTTCTTAATAAGGCGTGGCGGTTTGAAAAAATTTTTTTCATGATTTTTTAAAAAATAATTCATGTAACAAATAAATAATGTGACAAATAAAATGCAAGGCAAATAGTAGGTATGTACATAAAAAAAAGTTATACATTTTGTTGAAATTTGTAAAAAAAGGTTTTATTTCTGCTACGTAAATCTATATCTTTAAATTATAGTACATATAAACACATAGTGTGATCAAAAAGTCTGGAACACATGAGATATCTCCCGAAATAGTGTACTTTGCAAAAAAGTAAGCAAAAGTGAGAAAACTTTTTATCGCAAAACTTAGTAACTTTCTTGTTATTCATTTTAAATGTTTAATATACAATGGTGGTTATTTGATTCAAATTAGATGAGTGAAAATGAGAGACTTTATATATTTTTTTATAAATAATCTCATGCATCTAATTTTACAACTTAACTGATTAAATTTAAAAATATTACAGATACAATTATAAATTATTTAATACAATTAATAAAGCAACTGGTATTCAATATAACTCCCTCCAACATTCACACATTTGCTCTGCCGATAAACTCGGCGTACACGTAGACCTATTAATTTCTCTGATTACGTCTCTTGTTTTTTTTTCAAAACATCTAAGGCAGGTACCTTTGCTTAGCTGAGGGCGTAATTTGGAACTTAATCAGGTCGCGGGCCGTAGGCAAGAAATAAGTAGGTAGTAGTGAATAAAAAAGCCACAGAAATTCACACATTTTTTAATAATTATTAATTATAATAGCATAATCAAACATACAAATAGTACAAAAAATATAGAAAAATCAAGTGATAATTAATGAGATACTTGAGTTTGAAGCTGAGAAACAAGAAGATCAATATTGGGGTCAATATCAGTGTTTTCTAAATTAACATCTGTAAGCCGAGTACGATGCTTATTTTTATTAATTTACATGACTGAAAAAAGCTGCCCACACATATATACGGGCTTCCGAATGTGCAAATTATTTTTGGTGCGAAAACTCTCAGGTGTGGATCCTCAAATCGGAAAATCGATCAGTGAATTGACAGTAGTTCCAGTTCATCAGCATAGCAACCGTATTCAATATTTTCGCGACTGGATTATGTTAAAATATGGAAACAGTTTTTTACTTCTCAATTGTGTTTCTCACCAGCGAATTTTGTTTTGAAAAGCAAGAGGACTGAACAACTGATTTATCAATTGCCCTTGGTTTTGAAGCTTCAAGTTCAGGTCGTTTAAGTGTCCTGTGGTCTACCAGGAATGCCAAGTCATAAAGCCAAGTTGGATCACAAATTTGCGGCAATGTTTTCTCTTTCATTTCCATAAAATCAGCTATTTATTTTCTAAACCTTTTTTTCTTTGCTTTGCATTTTATCTTTGCTTAGCCACCTTACTTCGCAATAATATGTTACATCAACGTGTTCTGTAGAGAGTTCATCTAAAAATGCTTTGAACTGGCGATGGTTAATACCGCGGGATCTAATGAAATTAATGGTATTTACTACCACATCCATAACATTCTTCAGTCGAATGGACTTAGAGCACTAGTTTTGTTGGTGAATAATGCAATGCAGAATTATTAAATCAGATTCTTGCAAATTCATAGCGGTTGCTCTTTCCTTCATAATTCAGATTAAACCTTTTCGTGAAACTCAAAAGTACTTTGAACCCCTGTAAAAATATCTTTTCCAGCAGTGATCCCTTGGAGCGGCCGTAAAGCAAGTAATTGCTCTCTCACTGCAAATTCTTCATCATCACCTCGTATAAAAATAGCTAACTGGGCTGTCAGATAAATCTGTACTCTCATCCAAAGTAATCGAAAATGCTTCAAAATCAACCAATTTATCGGTCTATGTTTTTTTTATATCACTAGCCATCATATATATATATACATATATCGAACAACAGTACGTCATGATAACCTCACTTTCTCAAACTCTTTCTTCTTTTCTGGGCACAAAAGTTCTGCAACATCTACTAGGCACTCTTTAACCAACTGTCCCTCAGAAAATGACTTCGATGTTGTCGCTATTTTGGAACTAATTGTACAACTAGCTTTAACAACACTGTCTAGATTTGATTATTTTGAATGGAACATTTGTTGCTGTTTCCTTAAATTGGTAATGAGTTTTTTTATTTTATCTTTCCTTTACTGGCACGTGAGTAAATTATATTGAGCGAAATACTTGCTGAAGTAATGCAGCTTCATATTGTAGTCTTTCAAAACAGAAATTGTTTCATTGCACAACAAACACATACGTTTACCACTGTGCAAGGTAAAAAGTATTCATCAGTCCATTTGTCTTGGAATTGACGACATTCTGTGTCCACTGGGCTTTCTTAAATAAGACATGTTGATATAATTTGCTTGATTATTGTGGTTTATATGTTGCCCCATTAAGCTTTCTAATGACTATTTCTTACTCGATATGTGGCGTTCCACTGCGTACGCTTAATAATGTTATTTATCGATTTGAATTGATATCGTTACTTGAATTTTCTGAATCCCTCTCAGGTCGGATTGAAGCTGCTGAAGGGCCAGATCCGGCCCGGAGGTCGGGGGTTGCCCATATATGATCTAAATTATGTGGAAGGCCATCAGCGTACACTTTCTGCAAAATATCCCATAAAAAGAAGTCCGGGGGTAAAAGGTCAGGTGATCTAACAGGCCATTCAATTGGACCGTATCTTCCAACCCATCTGTCTCCAAAGTGCTAGTTCAACCATGCACTGCTTTACCGGTCATGTTCAATGTGCTGGACAACCGTCTTGCTGTCAGTACATTTCTTCCCTTTGTTCAGGATATACGGGCATGTAACCAAGATAGTACGAAGGTTTGTAAATATATTTATATATTTATTCATGTTGGCCAAAATTTTCTTCTATGAAGTAAGGGCCACTAACCTGGGTAATGAAAAACACCACAGCAAACATTTTTTTATAGAACAAAATTAGAATCATGATTTTTTTGATGTCGTTTATTATAAACTAAAATGTAGTGGGACGACATCTGAAATATGAATAACAACATTAATAAGTAAATAACAACAAACTGTTTTACTAAATTTTGCGTAAAAAAGTTATCTCATTTTTATTTACTTGGTAGTAATGGACTCCCTGTATATGTAAACTCATATTAAAGTACATTTTTATGGGCTTAAGCACAAGCAGATTTTTTTATGAAGAATACTTTTTTCGTAAAATGACCGTTTCGTAAAAAAACACATCCGTTATACACACTGTATATTCTTCTGATTAATATCAAATAAATTTGTATTATTTTATTTATTTTTAAATATCATTTATTTAATTTAAAGACAAATAACCCTATTTTAAACGTTTATTCAGTCTTATCATTACAATACGACTTAACACATTATAATACAAAATCATCGACATTATTATTGATATTGAACATGAACAACAACAAAACTAACATGCTTTTGGTATGTAGAATGTTGAAAAAATGCTTTCATGTTTAACGAAACTCAGACTTCATTATTTCAAGAAAATAGAGAGAAAATTCGACAAGAAAATTAAATAAAATACTAGCAACTGTCAACTAAAGGAACAGTAAAAATAATTTTGAGGAAATATAATTACCCTTAATTAAAGAAAAATCCTCACCCACGTGTGCACGAAAGCAAATTGAGTTTGGCAAGTGGTTAATTAATAACGTCAAAAAGTAATTTTGCCTTTAACATGTTTTTAGATCTTTTCAGAAATAATATTCTACCGGCAGAATATGAGGTAGTGGTCCCACAGATTAGAGTCATAAGGGAATTTTCAAGAAATATTTGGAATAAATGTGTGGTCGGGCATTAGATGACCAATTAGATTAGATGACCAATATTATTTAGAGCAAGGATTAGGTTGTAGGACCAACATTTTAGTTATGCTAACAGAACGAAAGAGCCGCGGTTTTAACGAAATTAAATTTATCAGGAAGTAGCAGAATACATGTTGTTGTATTTTCCAGAAAACAGATCATCGCCCCATAACAACTGGGATATTGGACTGAAACATATAATGAAGTAGAAATAATTTGCATTACATTAAGTGCATGATATTTATTTATAAATCAATTTATAAATCAGCCACTCATTTCCTTAAAAAAAGTGTGATTGAAATGTGGTTGCGTCAATACCACATTTCAAAAATTGGGGGAAATTGTAGCTAATTTGGTAGTGGTATTTCATGACAATGACTAAATAAAATCAATACTCGCCCTAAACGTTTGAATTTAAAAAATGAAAGTAAATTTTATCTCTTAAATGTTTTGATATTAGCCGAATTCTGAAAAACTGCCTTACATTTTTAATCATCTACATGTTATTTTATAGCATTATAAAACATAATCCACATTTTATTCTAGTAATAGACATTCGGCGAGTAGCTTACCTAGTATTTTTTAGTATTTTTAGTATTTACGCGAAAAAGTAGTAAAGCAAATTTGCTGCTCCCTTTCTATGTAAATATTGGGAAAATGTATGTATGTTGGTTAATCAGAAATACGTTGATTACTAAACCAATATTTATATTATAAAGCTGACGCAATTTTTTTATTCGGATGACGAGACATAACGACCCATATCCTCCCAGATTTATTCGTTTTATAATCTCGCTCAGACAGTTGAAAAGTGAAAAAGTGGTGCCACGATGCTATGAGGGTATTTGTTGTCGCACTATTTTTAGAATAGTGGACTAAATTCTGTGTGTAAATAGCTTCCATAATAAATTTTGGTGCAATCCTTGATGTCCTTGTACGCGAACGCATCATAAACGATGCCTCGGATTTATATATCACAACTACATCCATAAGTTACAATCCTTAAAAATAGAATCAGTGATCCAAAAATACTAATATATTATTATAGCTAACACTAAATATATTGCTAATTTATAGAAATCTGTGGATGATCTGGTGATGAAACTAATAGTGTTAATAGTGTAATAAATATATTGATTTAATACACTGGGCAACAATTACTAAGGATGAGAAAGTATTTCTTAAAAATATTCAAATTCTATTATTTCTATAATTTCAAGTTTCTTTTGGTATATTATTAATTATACTTTTTAAATAATACGGATAAGCAAAAATTAAAAGAAATATATGAATCACAGAAACCACTAATTTATTGTAATTAATACAAAAATGTTATATTTATAATAACAAACAAAAACAAAGCAGTTCTATAACTAAAATTTAAAAAAAATAATATCTCGTAGGACCATCCCCAATCACAAATGAGAGTCTAGCCCTTCCAGGCACTTTGGACCGTAATTTAATAAATTTCTTTGCCCGGATTTGTTCAAATGTGTCCAAAGGTTGCTCGACGATGTTCAATCGCCTTAAAATTTGGGCCCAACTATTTTATATGCAGTTCATGTCTGGATAATAAGCTGTCCACTCCACTCATTGACAATTTGGGAACCGTTGCGATGGGCGTTATCATCTACAAGTATGAAATTGGACAATTGCACCAACGATTGGGACAATATTTTGTTCGATAATCATACCTCATATCAGTCATTGTAGCATTGTTTACAACCACTAAGTCTGCGGCTATTAAAACAAATACCATCTTAAAGACAGACTGAGCCTCCACCAAGAGCAGTTGCTGGAATTCTAAATTGTTTATTATATCGTTGTCTTCGTTCCCTCCACACCAAAATACGACCATCATAACTGTATAAACGGAATTTAGACTCATTCGTAAATAAGCAATTTCTCCCTTCGTTTATGGGCCAACTACGATGTAGTTCGGTCCACTCCTGTCTACGTATTCGATTCCAACTTAGAAGTGAATGTGTTGCACACCTCCTTGTCATTAAACCTATCATATTCAAAGGTTTTCTAATCGTCTGGTTTGAAATTGCTGTACCAGTGGCATTACGTATGTCCTATTGATGCGAGAGTAAGAAAATGTTAGGTTTCGGTAGTAATTTGCAGGTCTCTGTCTAGGGCACGGATTGTTTTACATTCTCGCCCTCCGCCATGTAGGTATATATCCTAGCGATTCCATGCTCGATTCCCCACGGTTCTGGAAAATCTAAAGGTATAGCCAACTCATGTTGCGTCAACCCTTCGGTGATCTAACGAATAATTTGTTATATTTGTAAATAGTAAACGGACACTGACAAGACTTGTTACTTAGTAACACCATTGAATTAAAACAATTGCAGCAAAACACATAATTGGGAGTTCATGTCAGGACTTATTATTAAATTATTGATTTATGTGGCAACATTTAAACAAAAAATATGAAACCTCATTTAAAATAAGCAGTGTACATTTGATGACAAAGCCAATATCTGTGCATATTTTTAAAAGATTTAAATTTTAGTCAAAATTATCAAACAAATTTAACTTGATCCCTGTCAATTGTTGAGCAGTGTATATACTCTTCAAATTTGGCTTCGGAATACCTTAAAATTGTCACAGATTTATAACGCTGTTAAACTGTCAAAAATGTATTGATTATTTGTACCGGTTTTCAGCGTTTTAAGGGAAATTTTATTGGCTGATATCTCACGTATCTGTTTTTTCAGTCAACTTTTACTTGGTGCGCAATGTTAACCAAACCTGTTAACCACCCTGTACTTTACAGTTCTATAAAAATTGTTTTTTTGTAGATGTCTGCTTTTAAACACTTTTTAATTTTGCTCCTATCTTTCTTTGCAGAATAACATATAAAGATTAGTAAAATGTTACATTATAACAATAAAGTAACGGATGTATTTAACTATAAAAAGCAACAAAACTGAAAAGGAAAATAATTGAGAGATGTAAAAACAAAACTCTCCTTGACTATCATAAGCAAATGGCAGATAACCGAGAAAAACCGATTAAGGAAATACGATTATTACGGTGAATATAAATATTAACAAAAATTTAATTAAACAACTGCTCCTTTTATTTTGAGAAATAACACATTAAAGTTCGTATAAAGTATAAAACAAGTGTTGTAGTATCAACACGTATTATGCAAGTTTTGCAGCAATACATAAGGCCAGTTTATAAAGGAATATTCTTTATTTAAATCAACATACAATAAAACAACGTATCTTCAGTAACTTTATATTCTTAAATCTTTTTGCTATTCAAACTACTAGAATGCAATGCATAATACAAACTACTGCAATAAACAAAACAATATGCTATTGCCATTGGCCACGCGGATAAGACAGAATTTGCAATGTAAGCGGATAAGGAGAGTTTTGCCTTGCCATTGGATATTCACACCATTCAATTTTAACGAGGTAATGCTGCTGCTTTTGCTACATAATATTATTACTTGACATGCACAGGGCCGGATTAACCATTGGTAGCGCTTTTAGGCACAATACTCATCTGGCGCCCCTATCTCATTTATCTATCTGGCGCCCCTATTAAACTTTAAAACGTACTTAAAAAAAACAAAAAATATTTCCAAATTTAAAATAAACGTAAAAGAAAAATTACTTTTTTTTAAAATGTTAGTTATAGACTTCGCAAAAGTAAATGGCTTAATTATCTCCTCGAAAGAAATTCTTCTCGTAAATGCCCCATCCATGCAGAGAAGAGCAAGACAACTAACGAGTTCTTGAATCATACTAGTTCTATCGAGTTAAATATTCTGTCAAATTTCGAAAAAATGTAGTGTCTTTTTTTTTTCATTTCAATAAAGTTCTTTGATTGTCTGGAATTGCAACCCTATGACTGTCAAGGTTTTAACTTTTTAAATGGCACTAAAGATGAATTGGTTCTTATATTATTTCATTTTCGATGTCATAGCAGAATGCTTTGCTAATTATATTATTAGTCCCCTTTCTTTCAATACTGAAAAGTTAATATAATTTAAGCGGTTTAAACCCTATGTGGTGGCCTGCATAATCATCAGATTTGAACCCAATAGAGCAAACTTGGGATGTTCTACAGATACGAATGTCTAGTCGAAACCATCAACCTGATATATGGCGGGAATTTAAAGAAGTCCTTGTAGAAGAACCAATCCAACCAACATCACCAATCGTTTGGAAACAAATCCAAACGAGATAATAAATAATTGGGTTCAAGGCATGCCACAACAAGGCATGCAGATATTTAATGATATCCAGAGGTAGCTCAGCTCATTACTAATAACGAACGGTTAAGTTTAATGTTTAATATAATTTAATGTTAATATTGTAAGTAAATAAATGCTATTAATGTTAATGTGCGTAATGTAATGTGAGTATTGTGAAAATGTTACATTTTACGAAAACCTTTGTATCTTTATCTTTTTTACAAAGATAAAAGCAAAGTCCAAAAAGTGTTGTAAGTGGACACATAATACAAACAAATTTTATAAAACTGTGAAATACTGGACGTTTGGTTGACACTGCACGAAAAAAGTTGTCTGAAAGAACAGGTACTTGTTTTAAAACATATATCAGAATTTTTCTAACTTATCTTAAATTTAATTGGTGGAATGAAAACCAATTTTCAAAATTTACTTTCAAACGCTAAAGATTCCTATATAAATCCATACATTTTTGACATTTTTACTTTTTTTGTTGACATATTATAAAAATGTCTAATTATTAAGAATGTTTTTTTACTTTATGAGGTTATTTATTGACCGGTGATTGGAATGTATTTATGGCATTATTTGACGGATGGATTTTTTAACTATTTACGAACAATGTACTTATACTAAATACAAATAGCTGTAAATAAAATTATTATACTTATTATATATTCGTATCTTATTTTCAAGAAAATCGGTAACTTATGGATGGTCAGCTGTGATATGAATGCTCATTTGAGTACTTCACCAATGAATGCCAGCGTCTAATTTTGATTGGCCATATCACAATTTTTGTTCGTTCGAAAGGATCTTGAGAATAATAAATTCATTTGGTGCCAATAGATTTTGGAGATTATCCTGTACGTGTATTAAGATTATCCATTTAGAGGTAATTGCTGTAGCAACACAGCAATTTAGGAAACTAGCGAATTGGTAAAGATAATTTTAAATGTACATTAGGGACTTAAAGTAAAGTAAAGAATGCACATCAAATTGACTTACCCTGGAACTCCTTCCTGGCCGCCGAGACTGACGTGACGATATTGGCCACGTGCCCAAGCACAGTGGCGAAAAGCAGTAGCCCGAACAGCAGCTGGAAGATAACGAAGAGGTACTCCCCTTTGTTCCTAGGCCTCGGCAGGTCGCCGATAGTGGTGAGCGCTAACGTGCACCAATAATAACTTTGTAAATACGCTTTAACGTAGTCAGTACTCTCAGAGTCACTGTACACCCAGTTTTTAGAGCCGAAACCATCGTTTTTTAATATGATATGGAACAGGCACCCGTTCCAATGGAAAATAACTAGGAGGTAGTGGATCAAACTACTCGAGCGGAACAAGTTCGGGTAGTTCGTGTGGCGTTCCGTCCTATCCATGAATGCCCAAAACCTATAAATTTTCACTAGGCGGAATGAGCGCAATATCGAGTTGAAGCCCACTGATAGGTAGAGGAAGTCCAGCGGTAACAGGCACAAACAGTCTATGTAGAAGGTGGTGGAGTTCATGTAGTGGTGGCGCAGCTTCGTCGAGTCGGTCTGCAGCACGCCGTCTTCCAGGTAACCCGTTCGGAAGTGGAACATGATATCCACCAGGTACAGGAAGTCTGCGAAGTAGTCCAGGCAGAACCACACTAGGAGCGTGTTCGCTATGACAAATAAAATAAATTTAGCAAATAATATTTACCAGTCTTGAAGATTTATGCAATTATTTCATACAAGAGGAAGAACAAGAATATATAGAGAACAAGATAGGCGTCTCATTACATTTTTAATTTTTAAACCTATACACACAGCGCAAACTGTCTTCGATCATAGGAAAGCTGAGCGCAATTGATATGTAACCCAATCTTAATAGACGGGTATCGTTTCTAGTATCCCTCATTGATACTGTTGACAGATCTCATTTTATTTCGACATTATCAGAGTTTAATAATAGTCGATTACTAATATGAATTAAAATGTGATACTTATTCTTATTTCAGTTACGTTTTTATCATTATAAAACCTAAATAACAATTTAATTGTAAGAAACATAACAATAGCATGACAAATTAAATACTAACTAAGCCAAATACTGGCAATATTGCTTTAGAGAGCGGTAACTGGTTCAAGATATCAGCTTTTTGCATTGTATTATTGCCTCGTCCTAAATAAACAAACCGAGCCAGGGTCGGGCTTGGTTTTTCTGAGAAGGAGTGGAAGTAGCAACAACCACACGCATATGTAGGTGTAATGTTTATTACTTCAAAATAAAGCGCCTATTTTATTAATTGTTATTATTTCTCAAATAACTCATAGGAAAAATTAATAAAATATTTTTTAAATTATGTTAAAAATAATTTTTTCAAATGCGAAAACAAAGGCAATGCGATCCTGGCTGCTATTTGGTAATATTTCTGGTAGTATTTTTGTAGGACCCACACATCGGACATCATATTGTCACGACATTCACTCTCCGCTTCACGCCTGCTACAACCGAACGCTGCCCAATTGCGTGCTGCGATGGGCTCTGGTCAATTGGACTTTATATTTTCATAATATATTTAGCTATTTTATTTCAGTATTAGTAATGGAATCTATAATTAATGTAAACGTTAATATAATGAGAAACTTTTTGAACATGCACAATATATAACTTGTATCAGAATATACTATTTTTATTTCCATATAGGATAAATTGTTATTTTCAAATCTTACCTCGGTAGGAGGCATATATGAAAGTAAGCATATATGGGGCATATAGCCCAGCTTTAAAGCTTGTGGCTCGAATGCTATAGGTTGGAAGTTTGATTCCCACAGCTTCTTCTATTTATTCTGATTTTTTTCATTTAATCACTTATACGTAGAAATACGTGTATATGGCGTAAGGTCGCAAGGTCGGCGACAAACCAAATATCAAAAAAATACCTACATGAACATGACATAACATCAGCTCAGGAGCACAGACGAAAAAATACAGGTCGGACACATCGGCAAAATCCTCTGATATGCGCCGCCTGGCTCGGTGACCTCGTCCCTTTAAATCGGATGTAAGCAGCGTTGCCGGATTTACCAGATTTACCTATTTTTATAGAAAGCATAGTTGCCTTTTACCAAAACATTGTGCATTTTGTAATAAAAACACGTCTTCATAATGTCACGTCATAAATAATGGAAATAATGCTATTTTATAGAAAGCGATTAAACAGAACTATGAGACTTGATGAAAATTATACAAGAAATTCTTTATAAAATATTATTAAAAATATTTTACAAAAAGAAGTAATTGCTTTCGTTGAATTTAAAGTGAAACAGGAAATGCAAAATACCTAAAAAAGTGTAGTCACAAATTAACAAAGCAATATAAGGAGATTCTTTATATTAATATCCCCCATTAAGTTCCATATTTCAAGGATGGACAGAGAGCACTGCACCACCTAATCAAAACTAGGACTAAATAAATTATCAACATATAAACTTCAATGGGAAAAATTCAATCAATTCTGTTGCTGTTGTATTGTGTTTATGGTTTTTGTATTAGATATATCGATCATTAGTCGTTAATTAAAAAAAAAACCGCGTGCAGCACAGTACACGTGATAGAAGTGAATACTTTACCGATTCGTTGATAGAGTGTGAGAGAGAGAGAGAGGAGAGAGAGAGATATTGTACATATTGGCTTTATGGTAACTGAAGTGTGCCGCATATGTTCGTGATTCATCAATCGTTGTTTCTGATTTAGTCGTGGCAATATTCCGGTCGTTATTCATATCTAAACCTAATTTCTCACGAAGATAGTGAAGTGGCAAGGACGCATCCTCCGCAAAAAGATTATCATCCGTTTGGATCAGATTCGAAAGCACAATCCAGATATATCCAGCTGGATATGCATCAGTAACATTATATTATATGGATAATTCCGATTCTGTCACGATCGTGTATAAATTATATCAAAATTGCTTTCCGCTTTAGAACACTTATGAGGGATTGTTGCCCAAGTCAAAGCTGCATTCGTTATCTTTGTTTCTCATTAGATCAAAATTGCTTTTGGCTTTAGAATACTTGTGGGAGATCGTTGCTCAAGTCAAAGCTGCATTCGATATCTATGTTTCTCTCTCTCTCTCTCCCTCATAGCTACCATATGCTTTATCTCACTTGCGAGAAGAAAATGTTATAAAATGTGTCGTGACGCGACCTTGAAAAATCGCTCTCATGCAGCTAAAGAAGTATTCACTTAAAAAAAATAGAACTAATATAATGCAGTGAATAAAGTACCAACAAAGAAATATTTTTAAAATATAAAAAGTGAGGTAAACATAAAAAGTGTGGTAAAATACTACACATATATTATATTTTTTGAATAAATGTCATATATTATTATTTAAAAAATAATTTGAGGATGAGTTGACTAACGTCCTGTCCTCCTTGCTATTCTCTGTAGTGATGCAGTATATGGCAGCATTCGGGTGGATGTCATGACGAATTAACCGCATGTCAAACTACTAGGGATTGCGGTGAATTGAAATATAGGTGTTTAGCAACCATGGTCGAAGTTAGGTCATCAGATCTGGGGGAGGCTAAAGCCCTAATCGCCTACTATGACAAGACGTATATATTTAAGCTTACACCTTAAAAGATAATTAAATGGCGCCTTGTAAAACGAATCCGTTGTCACCCAATGCATGTGAATGTGGGTTCATTTTTTAATATAAAATTAATCCAAATCCATACATAATAAAACTAAAAGAAAACAGGAATTGGAAACTAAAAGGAAAAAAAAAGGATATTAAAACTAAAAGAAGAAAGAAAAAAGAGGTATTTATTCAAAGTTAATGAGACTGTCAAAACATGTTAAATGATTTTAATGATTTCATACACAAGTTTGATAATACAGGTTTAATGAAGTAGTAGTTTCCGATTTCCTGTTTTAATAAACTCTTCCAGAACTACTCTTCCCAGATCTAATATTAGGGATTCGGTAATGCCATTTTCAATGTTTGCAAGAGATAAAAAAACGGGCTTAAACTGATAATGTTTAAATTATTTTTTGGAGGGGGGGCTAATTCGGACTTTACGGGGGCTTAGCTCCCCCAAGGCCTCCCTTAACTTCGCCCATGTCGGCAACGTGCGGAGTGTAATATTTAAAGCTGAATCTGGCGTCAATTGGATGCCGTAGTGGGTAGACCTCGTGACAATTGGATGGCGTGACATGCACCCGAAGTAGATGCAAATATTTTTCGCCAGTTAAGTTACCGTCAATAAAAATGGTCCAATGCTATGTTCATCCAGTATACCCACCCAAACGTAAGTTTTTGAGGATGCTGAGCGGTGAGTTCGTAAAACATCGTATTCGAGTCGTATTATGGTTACCAATTAATGGGAACGTCGATTCATCAGTAAAAACAATATTCCTAAGAAAACGTTCATCCTCATTTGCTTTTTCCATCAATTATTCACAAAATTTCATTCTTCTGACACTGTCCGCCTCAAAAATTCGCCTCGAGTTTTTTAACTTTGTATAATCTGAAACCATATTTTTTAACGACCCAAAAAACTGTTAATCGCGTTGAATATACTTCAGCAGCAATTTTTGGGAAGTAGTAAGAAATGGGTTATTAATTACCTGTGCTCACATATTAATCACGTGCTTTATAAGGAAGAACTACATTTTTGTGTCGTTCATAATCAATACAGCAGTGCAATTTAAATTTTTTACTGATATGATGAATTGTCGACAGCTGTATCATCGCTGTCGACAATTCATAATGTCCGACTAACCGTCAAAGGCTTCTTTAAAAGAAACTTGAATCTATCACCATTACTGTCATTGGTAATACCACTTTACGATTTGAATTTTTCGGCTCTTACGAAAGACATTTTAAAGAATTAGAATGGCATTACCATTCCAACTCACATATAATACTAAGTAGTTGCTCTAGGCGGGCAGAGAGCACATAGGCGCGATAGGTTAGCATTACTTGCGTCTTACATTTAGTTTATATGTTGGAATCTGCTAATTTGCCTGGTAGTCCCCTGTGATCGAACAGGCTTTGCGCTGCATGTATCGCTTTTGAACTGATGGAGAAAATGAACTGCGGGTTTGACAAGTCTTATAATTTTGGTGTTTTTTCCAGAGTATCTGTCTTGTTTGCTTACATCCGGTGTAACCGGAAATTATAGCCTATTTTCGGGGATAGTGCAACTTTGCCTAATTCAAATAGAACACTCTGTATATTTTCTACATTTGGAAGTATTATTTCCCCCTCTAAATATTACACATTTGTTATAGAAATTATACAGAAATATTTTTTTATACTGAGTCTTATCGATATCGTACGAGAAAAATAATGATTCACAAAGCAGACTATAGAAATAAAAGGCAACTTGACTTGTAAACGTCAAATTAGTTTAATACCAATTGCATGTTACTTCAATTGTTAACATAATTATGTAACTTGTTGACATAAATATTTTTTTTTGTAAATGCACCATTACATAGTTTTCACGAGAAGCATTAATATAGCCGCATAATAAGTAGACAGCAAATTCATATGTAAACAGCGTCCATCGCTGATTTTCTATATACGTATAATATAGATAATCACCGAAGTAGATGATGTTGACAATATATATACCTCCAAATCATTGTTCTCTTGAAATTGGGAATCTGATTGAAATCGAATCAGTCCACAGAATTAAAATAACAAAACTGTAAATACGACAATGTAAATAAATTTGACTACCAATCACAATTTCATTTTACAATCGATGAAAGTATCAATTTTATTTATAAACATATAAATAACATTCTATAAAACCCCGAAGGCCATCTTTATCTGTCAATTTCTGTTATTTGAAAAAGTTATACGTTTTGTTATTATTAATATAAACTAAGAAAACAATGGTAATATAAACTCAGTGTTTAGGTTTCGATAGCTAGAGATGGCCGGGTGCCGCGCGGGCATTCTTAAATACTTGAAAATATTATATATTCATATTTGAAAATATAAATATAATATAGTCCTTTTAGACACAAAAAAATGGTCTCTGCGGTTTTCATTTTACCTCATGTAACTCACCTAAAGAGATAAAAATATACAGTTTTGAGGGAATATAGAGTTTTGAGGGACGTATATAAATATGTTAATTTATTAGGCTAAATAATAATTGCGAAAGACATTTCCGAGAAAAAGTTTCAGAAAAAATTTTACAGTTTGAATGGACGGCTGTGGCAAACTCGTTGAAATATACAGCAAGAGCCAAGCAGTGAAAAGGGGTCAAAAGACGAGTGGTAGGTGGTTCAATTTATCCGGGAAATGGGGCAGCTTCCTCAGAGTCAACGAAAACAAGAGACAACGAGCTGCTCATCACTAAAAGAGATGACGTCATGACAGCCCCGCTTCTGGATACTGCAGCAATGGCTCCTTGCAACCACGAGGAGGCCGACACTCGCATTATGATGCATGCCGCCCACGGTGCTCAGAATGGCCACAAGACGATCCTCTGATCCTCTGAAGAATGATCACAAGAAGATGTTTTTTGACGTATTATCGACTGCCGATATGAAAAATAGGGATCCCATTTAAAAAACGAAGTTGACCCTGAACCCTTCACCCAAGGTCAAAAGTATCAGTGGCATCGAATGTCCCCCTTCAAACTGTAAAATTTTTTTCTGAAACTTTTTCTCTGAAATGTCATTCGCGATTATTATTCAGCCTAATAAATTCAAATGGGACTTCTACCAATTGTAGTCTGGGCACTGGGAATATATCCCTAGGCAAATTATCGAATATCGCCCGTTTTTATCGCAGAAATGCTAGATATGGAAAATATCCATGAAATCGATGAAATCTCAATGTCATGTATATTTTCCGTACCTAGTTTTCAATAAGAGAAAGCTGAATGTCTTTGTTTCATGGTATTATGGCACACTTAATCATGTGACAAATGAAGGCGTTTCTCATATGTGTTTCATTTTAATAAGCGGCTTTGAATGAAACATTATTAACTGCATTATTATATATTGAAAAAATACAAAATGTGTTTTTTAAACCTCATGTTGTTTTTTAAACCATCAGTATTGACACATTCTGTCAAACAATTAGATGTTTTATTAATTAATTAATAAAATGCACATAGTAAAATATAATTTTCACAAATAATGACAATTTTACAATTTATGCAATGTGATTTATTTTGATTTTTTACAGTATAAATATTTTGATAGGTATTTTCCCAAATTTTAGCCCTGACCTGAGACATATTTCAAGTTATTTTCTTATAAATTCCATCTTTCAAATAGTTTTATAAATCATTTAGTTTTATAAATCTACACGTTAATTTGCTTAGTATCGTACCACATTTTCCCCCAAAACTTATATTTTTATCACTTTAGGAAAAATGTACAGAAATGAAAAAGTTTATTTGAATGTAATTAATCTTGGAAAACTAATTTTCCATTAATCTTTAAATTACTTTAAACATTTCACATACATTATACTTCAGAGTCATATTATAAAGTTAAATTAATTATGTTTTCATTCAAAACATTCAATAAACGTCCACTAAAACCTTCAGCAGCAAACTTTTTCTAAATTATTTCGGATATGTATTTCTTTATTGGTATGCTAAGTATTTCGGGTGTCCACCGGCGGCCATTTTGGAAAATGGCCGCCAGGGGACAGTTGGCTGATGGCTCCACATCCGAATTTGTTCAAATTACATCGGTCTACTCTGTGCCAAATTTAGCGCTTTTCTATCCTAGTTAAACTGCCACACTAATAGACTTATTTAGAGTCCAAAATTGAAATTATCAGACTGATTTTTCCCCTCGCGAATCGTAAGTTACTAAGAAAAATCGCAAGAAACGAAAAGTTCGCGTAGAATATACACCAATCAATTTGCATAATTTTCTGATGCACCTTAGCTTGACCTTTAATGACCTTGAACCCTCCAATAAAATTCAAAAATATCAGCGGTATCGAAAGTAAAACTGTAAAACTTTTGTCTGATTCTTTTTCCTGGGCAATGTCATTCGCGACTTTATTTAGCCTGATAATTTAAAATGGTGCACCCTGTAGTAGCAATTTTATAAATTCAAAATCCGGTAAAAAATAATGATTAATCTCATATCTAGGTGTTATATAACCTGTCACGAACTGTCATTTTATTAGAACAGGTTGGCCGCCAAATTTCTTTCTCTAAGTTCTTCCATTGTGGGGAAAATAAATAAAAATAATTTTTTTACTTCAAATTTAGAAAGCTGTAACTTAGATGAGAAAGGGTTTTGGAAAAAAAATTAAAGTCCCCCTTAATTTTTTCCAAAAAATTTACCTCTTAAAAGATTTCTCATCAATTAAAAACACCCTGTATATTTGAATTATGAATATATTTGTTCTAGAATATAGATTTTTTAAATTACAATGAAAAATGACGATTTTCTCATGAACATTGGAGATTAGTTTCTCAAAACATGTCAGTGCTTCTTGAGATTTAAAAAACATATAACGTCACAATTTTTTAAGTTAGTTTTAAGCCAAAGGAGAGTCAAAAAGTAATCTGTTCCGAATTTAATTATTGTTTATATAATGCCTAAAATGATACCTAAAAGACAAATTTCATAGGGTTCTTTCATCGGATCATAAGATCGCATAATATATAAGCCAATCGTGTTCTTATTAAAACCAAATAATGTACTTACCGTCTATCTCCCGGAAGGCAAATCGGTAAATAATGACCCAAAAATTATAAAGGAACGCTAAGGAGACAACCATAGACCAGTAGTAGCAGAGCCGCCCGGCAGGATCGAACACAAACGACCAATTCTGAGACCCTGCACGTAACCTTGAGCTGTAGGAATCGACTCTTCTAAACCCGTATCGGCTGTAACAATGAAAAGCTTGTTTCAATAATAAGGACACCCTTCGCCCAATTACGCAAAGCCACCAAGAAATACAACTTCGGTGTCACGTTGTGTACCTTCAAGGTTAACAAATCCTTGCTGAATAAGTATGGAACTCATGCTCATCAGAATGTAATTATTATTATTATATAACGGCATGTATTGACTTTTACCTCAATATATTGTATTTATGATTTGTGACTAGTGGACAAACCAATATTAAAAATCTCTCAGTAATTGAGTTTCAAACGATTTTTGATTTAAGTAGTCTTGTCTCGTTTTACGCTTCATCATAAAAAATATTTTATGTTAAAATAATGTATGTATTTTAATTTGTCTATAGTTTTATTGATGATAATTTATTCTACAGCCAAAGCAAATTACAGGGAAAGTGGTATTACACAAAAATTAGTATATTACACAATTATTAGTATATTACTTAAATTAAATTTATAAATTGTGACCCTTTTACCGCGGTTTCGGTGACTTTCTTGGGCGCCAGCTTGTTATTAGTAGTATTGAGGCACCATCACTCCTTACATGTGGCACTGCAACGGTCTTAGATAGCTGCAATAGAGATCGGAACAACCAGGAGTCTCATAGAAAAAACCTCTACAAAATCTTACTACAGTACCTTCTTTATTATCGAAGTTTTGTACTAAGTACATCTAGTTATATACATATATACATCTAACTGAGGCTGCTTACTTTATTGTTTGTGGCGAGATATATTAGCATGTCTACGGCTACATAGTAGCGGTTATACTGTCTTTAGAGGTTGCAGTTATACTGGTCTGTAGAGGTAGCGGTAGCGGATAACAGCATTTATAACAATAGTTATAAATGCGTATGGTAACGGTTACAACAGCAGCGGACTGCGTAACATTTACGGAAATACAACCGAGTATTGTTTTTTTGGTTTGGGACGGACGGATATCGGGATTAATATATGGGATTAATATCTGATAAAGGTACTTAAGGTTACGGCCTTGGTCGGATCGGCATAGTTCACTTATTATATTAGTTTTATGACACGGTAACACCGTACTATTGGTAGATTCAGTTTACGGCTCTTGTTGGGGGCAGTCGGTTGTAAGCGCTAAGGCTTAATGAAATTTTCAGTGCATGTGAGATAATTTTATCCTAACGTCGAATAGCGGGCGACTGTTCCCCAACCATATGCATCTCCTACCCACTATCTAAACCTCACGTGTGCGTAGCCATTGCGCTGATTTTTATCCTGCCTGAGGCTTCTGCCGAGAAGCTCGTTATTGAAAATCGTTTACGAGTGCCTGTTTCTCGATGGGAAGTGATTTTCATCTTGACTGTAAGCAGAACTGAATTTACAATTAAATAACAATGCATGCCCAAAAAGAGACCGATCCGTCGGGTGAACCTCAACTAAAATATATGATTGAAAACATAAGAACTTATTCAACAATTAAAATAATATAAAAATATCAGTGAAAAGTAGCATGATAAGGGTGGTAGCTTGAGTGGTAAAATATTTTCAGTTCATTATTAAGTACCTCAGCAGGACCGCAATTAATAACAATAATCTATTCGGAATTCTAATCTAGCAGTTCGGACTCTAACATATAAAGTTGGATATGGCGTCAACTGGATGTCGTCGAGTGTAGGCGAATATATTTTTAGATAATAACAGATAGAGATGTTCAATTGTAATATTAATTGAGACAGTTTGAGATACCTACTTTATTTTAGCTTATACTTTGTAGACTCGTTGTTATATGGGCGCCAGTTCACAAACTAGTGAACATTGTTGAAAATCTTTATCTATTTGTATGTCTGTCACTTTTGCATTTAAATATATACGAAAACTTCTTGGGAATATTATTAACCTCTTATTGAACTATTTAACAACCTTGAAATGATCATTTGGATGCGATGAAACTACTGCATAGGACAAAAGTATCTAGGGCACCCTAGATACTATTTTACTGCTTGATTATAAACACTGCTTCTTGAAATTCACTAAATTTTTATGACATAACACCCCGGATACTACAGGTGATTATTGTTATTCTTAAAATTTTAGTTAACTTATATTTTACTACTTAAATTATTAATTTTATGAAGGAAGTCTAGTATATGAAACAAAACAGTACTTCCTTAGTTACATCTCCTTTCTTTAAAATAACATTTCCTTCCAGCCAATCACGTATTGTCATTATTTATCATGTTTAGATTTTCACAACAGATATTATTTAAAACATTTCACACATAATATTTATAGTCTTTGCACAGTTTTTAATACATCATTTGTGCTATGCACCCTTACTTCCATTTTAACTAGCTAATACGTTTCGATTTTTGATAATTCATGATATGACATGTTGAGGTTATTTGTATATAGTATTTTTAATTTTCTGCCGAATTTTAATTTAGTTATTAGTAAAACAAAGTGTCACCAATCAACGTGCAGCTGTTGGGATCACGTGCCTCATGTTCTCTCTTTATTTGGCTTAGGCGTGCATTTTCCTCCCGTCGCGTCGCATCTTTGTCTGTTTCACAAGTTTTGGTTTGTTTACGTTGTAGCTGGGTATATTACGATTTTACGTTTTACGGATTCTATTGGAGCTATTTTCTTCTTATATTTTAGATTGGAGCTGTTATTTTTCTAATATACTAATAAAAGATTTATGAATACTATTGATCGTAAACTTTAAAATTCTATTGTTTGGTGGTTTCCTCAAATAACTCTTTCCCTGGTTAGATGATATAATTGGAATATAGGAATAAAATGTCTAGCATTTGTAATATAACACAGATATAGAAAACTATTAGCTCATGATGGAATTTTTCTTTCCCAAATTAAATGTTAAAGCTTAAAAAAAAACAAGTAATAATGTAATAAGTTCTCTCATGTTGGAAGATATTAGGAGGGATGTATGATTTACAATATGTTGTATGGAGATAAATGTTAATACTAATGGCTGACATTGATTATATAATCATACAATAATTGCAACTATATTATTTTAAAGGCGAAAGAATTGATTGAGAAATCCTAGATGATTTTTAAATAATGGATTCATGCATAAAGATGTCCATTTCAAAAAATTTCAAACGGCATTATCTATTTTATGTATCAAGTATAATGTTGATATTATTTATTGAAAATTAAATAACATTTCATTATTCTCAACTTAAGAGAGAGCCAGTATAGATAATTTTAGTATGATACGACCAAAAAAATAACTAAATATACACAGCATAAATGTGCAGTTGATAATATAATGAATATAATAGTAAATTAATTAATGAAATTAAAGCATTCAGCTATTTCGATAGTTATTGAAACTTCTACCTATAAAATTTATTAAAATATGAAAATAATGCCTCTGACAACCGATTGTCTATAACTATACATATGCACATTATATATATATATATATATATATATATATATATATATATATATATATATATATATATATATATATATATATATATATATATATATATATATATATATATATATATATATATATATATATATTTATTTTATTGATCATTTATACTTGAATTTAAAATATTAATACTCCAATACTTTCAGGGACATTTTCTGACATTAGTTTTTGATGGAACTGACATTCTTGGAAGTGACAGAAAACACAAACCTATATATATATATATATATATATATATATATATATATATATATATATATATATATATATATATATATATATATATATATAACCATATATATAATATATATAATATATATATAACCATTAATTAAACCATGTATTTGAATTGAACTATGTAGTACTCACAGCAAATTCAATTTGCCCTGTCAATGTGTATGCGTTGACATAATCATATATAGGTATATAATATTATTATATAATTTGTGTATGACATTTTAATTAAGTCGCTTTGTTCCACCATATATACAAAAATATATTCTGCATTGTATATATTTCAATAATGTTCGCGTTCCCTTTAATTAAAATTATTGACATTTTAGAGAATATGAAATTTTAGAGCAGTATCTTTATGAAATAATTAACACATATTTATGGACAATAATTTTATGATAAGACAGTCTTGAATTTTACAATTTATAATAACAAAGTATAATAATAAACACTCCACAGAAATGAGATACAGTCAAGGATATGCTATAGGATAGCCATAATAGTGCAAGAGCCGTCCGTATAAAATTGGGGAGCTGAATAAGTATAGGCTGATTTGAAAAACATGAGAGGTTATTAATTGTTAACATCCATGCTGTGCTCAAAATTGAAACAATAACGCGAATATGCCTAAAACAATAGGTGCACTATCTATGCGTTCCTGGCTATGGAAAACATGCAAAAAAACGAAAGTGAAAACATGTATATTGCATAAAATAAAAGAAAGCAGATAATATACGTGTGACATATTTAGTGCGATGACTCTTGTATAATTGCATTTGGTTGAATACCTTTTACATTTTATCATAGATTTTGTTTCTCTTATGTCTTTTCTTGGAAGTTTCTATTTCTTGTCCCCTCTACCACCCCCCTTGTTATGCCGATTTTCTTCTGTTTAATGATGTAAGTGTAGGCTGAAAATACTAGACTTGTCTTCACTTGTTTCAATCGTTGACAAAACATTTTGACGGTTGAAGTGCTGGTGCCAAATTTACTATTTTTGATGAGCAATAAATCGACGACATTCTAAAAATTGATGGAATCCCCAGTACTTGCAGCCATTTAAGTTATATCTAAAAGTTTTCCTTCCGCCCTTTTCATTATTTTCGTTGATTGAATAAACTTCTTTAATCAACGTTATTATTAGCATTTGTAAGGACTAAAATATTTTGTTAGGTTTGCTATACGCGTTTGGCAACGATTTACCTTGCGTACATTTCGCACTCGAACTCTGATTGGTTTTAAATTCGATATTTAGCAATGGAATTGCGTTGGGTGCCAAATGCATATACGGAAGGTATAAATGCCCACCATAATGTACGTAATATGAAAATAATAATGAATAATATGAAAAACAAATGATTTTTCCTATTCCTTGATTTAAGCTTAGTTTAGCATAGTTTGACATATTACCTGAATAACATATTAACTTTATGACCTCGTAGCCAAGTCGACAGCGCCGTCATATTTCTGGCTAACGAGACAGCGACAGTTGTTTTATTTTCATATTAAATATCGGGTCAGTCAATCAAATTTTACCTACGAACAAGCTACAGAAGATGCTGACACACATACACACACCAATATGAGAAAAATAGTTTATGATCATGCTGCAATTAGAAGAAGGCATATTTGAGTGTATTTTTTTACGTTTACTAATTAGGTGTCAATGTTTTTTTTTTCTGTCAAATTACCAAAAAATAAATCACTTAAATATTTATAATTTGAAATCTGTTTGCAATCGAATGATTGCGTCGATTTTTAAAAAAAATATATTCCCTACTCTCTATAAAGTTTGCACTACCTTGCGATTGCACTAAGATTTTTGTACACCTTGTATATCGTATTTTTGTTGCATACATTTTATTTACATTTACATTTACAAGAAAAAGTTGCATACATTTGATTTTTATGAATAGTAAGGTATATGTATTTTGATTATCGTTGTCTGGCGCATAGTCTTCGAGTGATAAAGTGGATTTTAAGCGTAGACTGTTAGGATAGACCTCTAACCCCATTGACCGGTAATAGAGGCAATGAGGTTCTTTACCTAGGGAAGCTTATGTCGTAGTTGATGTTCCAGAGTTCGGAAGGTCAGTGTTAATGATGTTCTTGCCCCCGAATATCGACCACATCAGCAAAAATAATCCCGTATATAAATTGTATATATTATGTACAAATTATTACGGACTGACTGGCGGTTGTGTAGTCGGAAGACCAATGGTTGAAAGGGTAAAAGGGTGTAAATAATATCAATATAATCTGCTAAATGATGATTCTACCCAAGTTCTATCATCAAAGTTCCAGCCGTGATATGTGGGTTTTAGCAGATAAGTTATTTTATATAATAAATAGTTGCGGCGGGATTCTTATCTGACAGTATTATATACCATTTTGGAGAGCGGATCCTATGGCCACAATTGCTAGTTACGCTATTGGGAGACCAAGTTATTAGAATAATCGGTTGTAGTAGAGGGAGGAACAGTGTGGCGTGATTTTATAATACGGGTATTTATCTATGAAATAGCAAAGTTTATTAATGAAGTTTTAAAATGTTTGTTGATTTACTAAAATATAACGATGCATGTACCTTTCATTTTAAAGTTATTTCTTTTAGTCCTGTCCATAACTAATAACTATTTTAATACCAGTGCTAGGACACATTTTTGAAGTGAATACTTCTTTGGCCGCATGACAGTGATTTTTCAAGGTCGCGTCACGACACATTTCATAATATTTTCATCTCGCAAGTCAGAGAAAGCATATGACAGATCTGATTTAGAGAGAGAGCATAGATATATCGAATGCAGCTTTGACTTGGGCAACGATCCCCCACAAGTGTTCTAAAGTGGAAGGCAATTTTGATATAATAAGAAACAGAGATAGCGAATGCAGCTTTGACTTGGGTAACGATCCCCCACAAGTGTTCAAAAGCGGAAAACAATTTTGATATAATTTTTAAACGATCGTGACAGAATCGGAATTAACCAGAATACAATATTACTTATGCATATCCTGCTGGATATATCTGGATTGGTATTTCGAATCTGATCCAAATGAATGATGATCTTTTTGCGGAGCATGCGAGGATGCGGAGGAAGAGAAATTCGGTTTAGATATGAATAACGACCGGAACATTGGCACGACTAAGTCAGGAACAACGATTGATGTTATATTCTCGAGAAATCTACACCATTTAGATTCACGAACATATGTGTCACACTTGAGTTACCATAAAGCCAATATGTACAATACCTCTCTCTAGATAGAGAGTGGTGGGAGAGAGCCCCTCTCTCTATCTCTCTCTCTCACTCTCTCAACGAATCGGTAAAGAAGTATTCACTTCTATCACGTATACTGTGCTGCGTATACGCGGATTTTTTAATCGAATATTTTGCCCATCGATCCCCCCGCAAAAGTTACGGGGTAACATATCTAATTTAACAGATCTTGATCGTCCCTGTCCACCTCTCTTACTCATTGACTCACAGCTGTCACACTCTTCTAACATACCGACTTAATTTTCAGAGTTTTATCGGTCTGACATTATTTAACAATCGAATTATTGTCTGGCGAATTAATTTGACGATAAAAATGTCTAGCAATATTATATATATGTATGTTTGTCAGACCTATCAAAAGTCAATAAAAAAATTAGGCTTCCTAAAATTATTTTAAAAGTTAATATTATTGCCTGTACGGGTAGGATGCGCACAGGTAAACGCAACCGCTACCGCCAGCCAGGACGCTGAACGGCATAAGAAAAAATCAGCTGACATGAAGTTCTCTCTCGAAAACGTTGCCTAGCTCTTAGACTATAATTAGATCCAGAACTTATTGTTTTAACAATTTAAAGGGGAAATTATAGCGTTTTTTTTTAAAAATATCAGAAAATATCAATAATAGGTTTAAAAAATCAAGAATAGAAATGTATTCTCCACTGAATTATACCTAAAAAAAGGCTCTATATTTTTTCGATTGGTGAAATAGTTTTGAAGAGAACCGTGCGAAGAAGCGAGTCGCGGGTCACATCAGCGTAAGAGAGCAAAAAGTTCAAATTATTATGAATGTGGTAGTTAAAGAATTTAAGACACAAATTCTGGTGAAATAATTGTCTATGCCGGATTATGCTGCATATTATATTTATTGTTATTCATACAACCATTCTCCTCCTTCTGCATTTAAGTTGGTGTGCAAGATCGAGTTGCTCTGGTATTTCTGGTTCTCTGATTTCTTGGTGTTCCTTGGCTACTTCAATCTCATCAGGTTCTGTCTTCAGTCTCTTAGCTTCTCCCGTGCCTTCATCATCTTCATTTGACATCTCAAACTCGACATCGATGTCAATATGTTCATCAACGCCTTCGCCGACAACCAGAAGATATTATTTTCAGCAATGCCGGTGGTGCAGCTACCCCAAGTGGTTCAGTTCAACCTCCATTCGATTGCTTGATTTATTTCCTGTTTTTGACTTTTTCCGAGATATTAAAAAACACTGGAATTTCCCATATCAATTGTTTAAAAAATATGTTCTGTACCGAAGTGAATGGGGCATTTTCAATAAATCTCTTTCTAAACATAAAGATAGCAATAGAAAGAGAAAAAGCTAGGAATTATTCTATCAATCCAGTGATACTCAACCTCTGACGACTAGGCTATTACTAAATACTGTAATACTTAGGCTTTCAAGGCCCGCGTAGTTCACTTGAAAACTGTTTTCAGGGCTGTTCTTCCTGATGTTTCGCCGTTCTTCGCTGACGGCATCTTCACTGGTGACTTAGCTGTCGAGTCATCTTTCTTATACTTGCTGCACGCTCCTCACGGTGGTTGGTGTTCTGCCTGGTTGATTCCCTATTACGCTAGGTGATTGAATCCCCGTTCTGCCTGGTTGATTCTCTGTCATGCTGGGTGAATGCATCCCCGTTTCGGTTCTGGTTTTCGTCACGTGTGATGACGTGTGATAACTCCGCGCCGTTGTTTGTTTCTTAGGACTGGCTTCCAAGTTTTGTTAATAAGTAAGCCATCACCCATATTGATATTATTTGATTGTTCTTCTATTTCTAGCGCTTCTTGTTGTAATACGCAGAAGTTCGAACAAGGACTGTTGTTTCATCGAACTTGATGGTATAGCTCATCTAAGGCATTTTGGGCCACCTCTCAGACTGATTTAGTCATAGTGCCCTTTCATGTTCCTTTCTCCTTGTCGCTATCGTTTGCTGTGTCATGCCGATATAATCTTTGCCTCATTCGCAGGGTATCTGTAGATTCCAGATACCTTGTGAATCACCAATCATCACTAATATGTCAACAGCGAATGTTTGGAGCAGCACAACTCCTTGGACTCCGGAAAACAGTTTTCAAGTGAAAAATAAATACTTTTAAGAAAATATCAGGCTAGAAGTAACGGAAAAACTGGATATGCTGGCAGATTATAAAATATAGTGACCAAAATGTCATTGTAATAGCTTTAGAATATTTTAGGCTACCCGAAAAATGTTGTAGTCGCTACCAACAGTATTCTAAGAATACTCTTGGTATTGGTGCAATAATGAATACAATGTTTCAGCATTGAATATTGAATACGCAAAGCGTTTAATATCAATACCGAAAACCCACATATAAAATTATTAGAACTCTTGAATACTGAATACCAAAATATTATATTGCGAAATTTGATATGTCATAAGTAGTATGCAGAATATAAGATATTCGAGAAATACCCAGATGTGATAATATAACAAACGAGTAGTAGGCAACAGGCTGCTCTTAAATTTCATGAATAATTAAATACACACGTTATTCAAGATAGTATATGATGATACATCACCTGACCTGTCATCGTGTAGACAACAGCACGACTGTACTTAGTTACTTCACTAAATGTATAATTCCTACACTATTCGTATATACGAGTATTTCTGTATAAACAAGGATGCATTTGCATATTTGTTCACTCCAAATGGAATTTAACAAGCAATAGATAATAATAATAATAATAATAATAATAATAATATAGTTTATTTATAATACTTGACAGACACATTCACATTATTTATCAATAGAATATTATGTGTCTAAAATAAAGTAATAGTATATTTCCATTAAAACCTAAAAAGGTTGTGCATGAACTTAAATTTAGATATGAGAGCGACGCATTGTTCTTGTTAAATTTTATACATAGGATTTTTTATTTATAATACTAAAGGATATGGTACAGGAAGCATGTTTAATTAAAATTTTCAACAAATTTTTCTTGTTTCATTTCAACCTAAAATAATTATATATCATTTAAATATGTTAAATATCATATCTATAGAATTTACAAGAACGTAAACAGATTTTTTCATGCAATAAAATTTTTATATTTTCATTATTCTTAAAGCTGGTATTGTAGTTATGAAAAAGTTTATCTAATAACTCTCTATTTTTGTATGTAAACAGGTGCAAAACTTGGTACTTGGTGCAAAAAATACCTAAAATCAAGAATGCAAGTAGTAAAAAAATTAGAACACTTTGTGGATCAATCAGGTAAATCTCTAAACGCTCTTAATGGCACTCAAACGCAGTCCAAAAGCTCTCAAAAACAGTATGAGCTTTTAGAGCCTATGTTATGCTTATGAGCTTATGCTTATGCTTATATGCCTATGATCCTTGTGAGCTTATGCTTTGCCGGAATATGATGATCCATCAACAAAGTGTTTATCTTTATTACTAGTGGTAGTGAAGAAATGAGATCTTTACTACTAGTAGCAGTAGAGAAATGAAAACACTTTGTAGATGGATGATCATAGGCATATTAGGCTTATGCTTTTGGGAGCTTTTGGAGTACTTTTGAGTGGTTTTAAGAACTTTTATTGTGCTTTTTGAGAGCTTTTGAGAGATTTCAGAGTGATTTTTGGAGTGCTTTTAAGGGTTTTTATTATTATTATTATTATGGGTTTTATTGGGAGTATTAGAGTGCTTTTTTGGCCGCATACTCTTCCTGATTTTTTATTAAAGAATAGTATAGAATTATGAGATGTGATATATCTATCTAAAACATTTTTCAAGAATTTAAAACGGTACAATACCATGTATTTGTTAAGTTCCATATATATGTAAACCTCATCGTAAGTGAGGGTCTAAAGTAACTCCCAAATATTTGATAGGATTGGTCATATTTATAACTATACTTTTGGTGCGACTTTTACTATTAATGCGCGGAATCTTGGCAGATATCTTGTTGTGTTAGAAAGGGATGCAAGAAATGCTATTCATAATTTATAGTTAAAAGTATATGATTGTATAAATTAAACATTTTTTCCATATCCTGTTCCGCTGTTCTTTTAATAGTCTTAGCATATTTTTTTCCTACTTTAACAAAAAAGTCATTAAATGCCTCTGCGATATTGTTAGGAGTATCACAAGAGGCGTTATTTGTTGAAATAGTTTCTGTAGGAATTTCTATGGATTAAGTATTACAAATATATTTTACAATTTTCCATAAGTTATTATAACTATCTCTATTCTTATTTATTATTTTAGCATTTCAGCTCGTATTATCAACTTGCTCAGTTTATTTTTGTAACTAATATATTTAATTTTTTCTGAATCCTGGTACACGATATAGTCTATTTTTTTTATTACATGAATTAAAAATACATACGTTAATCCACAGTTTTCTTTTAATATTATTGGGATATTTAACATTATGGGGCTTACAGACATGTCCTCCTCAAATCAAATAATGGCGTCCACCTAACACTTCCTATTATACCGGAAGTCAGTGCTGTGTGTTCAGGGGGGGATTTTATAGAAAAGTATTATGGCGAAAAACCGGCAAATCGGTGGCCCCCGACTGGTGCTGGTCCTCTGTGAGTCAGCCCTTTAACGAGCGTGGTGTTTTTTTAGCCACAATGGAGGTCATGATGTATATATTATATTTGCCTTGAGCGCACACACTGGGGAGGTATTAATAAATAGGTGCAATAAAACTTTTTGTTTTATTGCACCCCGAACATAAAAATCTAGCTTTGAGAGGTCTGGGGATCTTGCTTGGAAATTCCAGGTTCCTAAATGTGTCATCCATCGGTCCTCGAATATCGGTGAAGTGGAGCACCGTCTAATTGGTACCAGCAACTTCTCAATTGATCTTAAAATATCTTCTCTGCTGATATCTTTAGATTCAACTGTCAAAATGATTTTACGCAAAAATCGAGATCTTTATGTGTTCTATAGTTAATCATTACACACAATTAATTATGAATTTTATGAAAACGGAAAAAACAGAATTTTATTTGTGATGCCATTATTTGCCGAAAATCCATTTCTAAGGTTTTCAAAATTCAAGTCAAAGTAGTCTCTGAATTATTCCAATGGGTGGTCACTGGGGAGACACCTGGTATACAAGGTTTATTAAAAAAATGTGTTGTATTACTACTTAACACAAAAGGGAACTGCAAATAATGTTTTATAGGTAAGTTAGAAATATTGATTGCATACTAGGGATAATAAACAGTCATTACTTGCAATTATTTTCGTATAGTATGTCACAACAAAGATGGATTATTTAGTTTTCTCATATTTGTGTCCTTTGTAATTAAGGACTTTTTATGTTAGAAAATGGCTTAGTAAAATATCTGCAATTAATTCGTCGTAAAAGATGATAATCAATGATGTCCAATTATATATGATGTTCAATTACAAACAGCTAGATCTCTTGATAAATTCTGATAACTAATATAAGATACTCGTATGTTTCTTATGCCATTACTACATTTTTCATTTTGTATTTTCATTGGGATACCTATGATTGTAGCTCTGTGATCAGTAATAGAATTTGCAAAAATATTGGAAGCACATTTTAGCATAAAATTTGTTATATTACTAATTTTTTTAAATATATGATTACAGTTACTAGGCAGTTAACTAGGCCTTCTGGAATCCTTGTGTTTTTATTTATCATTAATATGAAGTTATACTCACTCAAAATATTTAAATAATTATTGTCAATATTATTTAGAATATTAATTTTTATATTAACAACCCCTACCAATAACGATATTTTCTTAGTTAGGTTCATGCGTATCCCAATAAGGACTATCAATTTATTTTACTCAATTTTGGCATATTATGAGTCAATTATTCAACGCGTATTAGCGAATGAAACAATTTATTATTCATTAGCGATTTAAAAACAAATTATCTGCTAAGTCAGTAATCTGACACAACTGACTAGTTTATTTATGTCAAAATTGTTTCAATTTTCACTTTTCAATTCAAAACAATTGCCATAACGTAAAACTGGATAAAACTTTTTATACAACTCGTGACTTAAACTTGTTCATTCACTCGAAGAGCTTGAATTTGAACTCGAAGGCTACTCGTGAACGCTCTTGGACCTAATTGTTCTTCTTGTGAATAAGCAATGGTTTAATTTACTTGTACAAATAACTAATATTTAACGGCACTTTAAGTTTAAAATTTTGTCATCTACTATGTGTACACATAAAACATATCAATATTCACCATGTTTCCATTAATCAAATGTTTCTCGTTGTCTCGTACTTATTCATCAGTGACTTTTACGAGGCAACTCGAAGCATTATTTCGGATATTGTGAAATACACGTATTTAATTTGTGTGTAAATTGCAAATCATGTATTACCGTAAATAACACATGAAATGTTTTATTGCCTGGAAATAATAAATTGTTTAATGGCGGGAAGTAATAACTGCGGGCAGTAAATGAAAATATAAGTTTTCTAATTAAAAGCCTCTTAGCAGCATTAATTAGTTTTTTTGTCTTTACTAGTGGCTGATTAATTTTAACTGGGAAAACTAAATTTTTAACAGGTATATGAATAATTTGACCTGTAGCTGTATAAAACGATATACCCAAGATACGTTGTTACCCTCCTGAGTATATTTCAGCAGCGTCAACGTGGGCAAAAAAAGCTTGCCTAAGCTAGATCAGCTTAATATAAAAAGGAAATAAGTTAATAGGTTCGTACTGTATGTATCGAAGCTATTAATTACCCTTGGACGCCACTGACTATTTCGCAATCAGATGGTTCCCAACTATACTGGGTATCTAAATTACCCTCAGAATATCCTGCAATTTTTGGTTAAAAAACACATCTAGTTATTTAAAAAAAAATAATTTCTAAATATATAATTTTTATAAAAATTTCAAAGGTTGTTTCAAAAGTTCAAAAGTTGCATAAATCTTTACTAAAACAATATATCTGCCCTAGTGGAGCTTCAAACGTGCACGTGTGTAGTCACAGAAAACAATGCTGAATAATTTAAGGCTATGCCTACCTAAACATTTCTTCTACTTTCCACGTAGTAGACACCAACAAAAAAAAATACATTTAAAAATAAAGTGTGGCTCTCAGTATACTAGACTATTGCTTATCTGAAATTTAACGTCCTGGAAAGGCGGGTCCCTCCAGCATCTAACTTTAGATGTTATATCCCTTATAATCCCAATTGGGAAAGTCGTAAAAACTTTGTTTAAGAAAGGGAAACACTTAAACTCGAAGATTCAGTGCATTCAATGGACGTTAATCCAACAGAAAATGTCTCTCTATCTCCAGAAAACCAAATCATTTTTTTTGACTCGCACTCTCATTAGTCACAGATCAATCAATATTCAGAGATCAATCAATATTATATCAATCTCGCTTTTGCGTGAGCCATGAGTCACAGAACAATAGAAAAGAAAGCACAAACGTAGCACTGGGTCGCAACTAATACCCGTCAAGAACTGTCATTAGTGTCCTTTATGGTTTATGATAAATCGATAATGTCGCAAAGAAACCTATAACAATCTACTCCTGAGTCACGATTGATAGAGGGCCTACCTACAATTTAACCCACAGGTACAAATTCATGTCCCAAAAGCCTAGACGTACTCTGGCAAAATGTAATAACTCCACTAAACCAGTTCAAGGCAGTGACATTCGATATTTTATAATAGTTTTCTAAAAGATAAAGAGTGTAAAAGTCGATTGCGTTTAGACGGGAAGATGAATAAACGTAAGAAATGGTAGGTGATTAACTAAATAGGTAATTAACTAATTATTACCTGATACATTGTAATCTGTTAAAAAAAAACTAATATATCTACTGTTATATATATACCGCTAGAGTAATTATTAAAAGGTACACTTTATAATTGCTGTATTAGTATCGTCTTATGTTCGAATTCCGAAAAAGAAGATACTACTCGTTTTCATCCCGCAGCAAATAAAAGTTTCGTAAGTAAAGAAACTCTGATCCTGAGCTCCCCGAAAAATCTGCTGATAACCATCATTTTTATTGCGTACCGATATATAACTGCTCTTATTGTTATTGTTGCTTTCTCCCCAGGCACGGACGGTAGATATTGCTTGCTTAAAAAAACTGCCTATCCCTGTATTATCTGCTATTAGTACTCAATAGATGTAAACACTACCGCTCATCCTATACTTGTTTAAACGCTATTGTTTTTATTTAACCACATCTCATCGTAAACCGTAACCACATTACAAACAGACTGAGGTATGGCTATATATATATATATATATATATATATATATATATATATATATATATATATATATATATATATATATATATATATATATATATATATATATATATATATATATATATATATATATTAGCTTTGAAATTCTTTGCTATTCATATTTGTTTTGTGAAAAGTAATCTTGGGTTTGTAGCATTTCATTACATAGAGAAATAAGCAAATAGACGAATAAGAAGGAAGATGCACTTACCAGTGCTATATCTGTACATACATACGGAAACGAACCACTATACACACGGAAACGAACCACTTAGAAGTTGTACACGTTCTTTCACCTTCATTGAGGATCCTCAGAGTTATGTAGGATTTGATTTATTGATAATTTATACTTGAATTTAAAATATTAATACTTCATCACTTTCAGTGACATTTTGTGACATTTGTTTCCACGGAACTGTAATTCACAGTAAAACACAAACCTATTCTATTATTTTTATTTGTTCAATTTGAACATATTATATAGAAAAGCATTAGGCATACAGGAGAGGTTAAACTTTAAAATGCATAAAATCTTGTAGAATCTATTGAAACAACTACTTTTCCTAGCTCTACGCTATCGAAATACATACATATACAATAGAGTTCTGACGTTGATTGAAGGAATCTGAAGCATTTAAAGAGGAAGCGATATAGAAATTGCTTGGTTCTATTTGCTTATTTCTCTATGTAATGAATTGCTACAAACCCAAGATTTCTTTTCGCAAAACAAATATGAATAGCAAAGAACTTAGAAGCTAAAATTAAAAATATATTCCAGGGTGAAACTTGGATTTGTTTTTCGAATAAATATGTATATATATATATATATATATATATATATATATATATATATATATATATATATATATTTTGTGAAAAGTAATTTTAAGTTTTTTAGCATTTCATTACATAGAAATAAACAACTAGACGAATAAGAAAGAAAACACACTTACCAGTACTATATCTGGACACACATACGGAAATGAATCACTATGCATATGAAAACGAATCACTTAGAAGTTGTACAAGTTCTTTCACCTTTCTTGAGGATCTTCAGAGCAGTATACGATTTATTTCATTGATCATTCATACTTGAATTTAAATTACCAATACACCAACACTTGCAGTGACGTTTTATGACATTAGTTTTTGACGGAACTCATTCTTAGATTACACAAACCTAGTCTACTATTTATATTTGTTCTATTTGAACATATTATATATAAAAGCATTAGGCATACAGTTATCCAGAAGATGTTAAACTTTAAAATGCATAAAATCTTGTTGAACCTATTGAAAAACAACTACTTTTTCCAACTATATGCGGGAAAATATTGAATTATATATACAATAGAGTTCTGAAGCATTCAAAGAGGGAGTGATACAGAAATTGCTTGCTTAGTCAAAACTAAAATCATTTGTTAGTTGTATGTATTAATTGTTTCTTCGAAAATTCTCGAAAAAAATCCAATTTTCTTTGAATGCTTCAGAACTCTATTGTATATATAATTCAATATTTTCCCGCATATAGTTGGAAAAAGTAGTTGTTTTTCAATAGGTTCAACAAGATTTTATGCATTTTAAAGTTTAACATCTTCTGGATAACTGTATGCCTAATGCTTTTATATATAATATGTTCAAATAGAACAAATATAAATAGTAGACTAGGTTTGTGTAATCTAAGAATGAGTTCCGTCAAAAACTAATGTCATAAAACGTCACTGCAAGTGTTGGTGTATTGGTAATTTAAATTCAAGTATGAATGATCAATGAAATAAATCGTATACTGCTCTGAAGATCCTCAAGAAAGGTGAAAGAACTTGTACAACTTCTAAGTGGTTCGTTTTCATATGCATAGTGATTCATTTCCGTATGTGTGTCCAGATATAGTACTGGTAAGTGTGTTTTCTTTCTTATTCGTCTAGTTGCTTATTTCTATGTAATGAAATGCTACAAACCCAAGATTACTTTTCACAAAATAAATATGAATAGCAAAGAATTTCAAAGCTAATATATATATATATATATATATATATATATATATATATATATATATATATATATATATATATATATATATATATATATATATATATATATATATATATATATATATATATATATATATATATATATATATATATATATATATATATATATATATATATATATATATATATATATATATATATATATATATATATATATATATATATATATATATATATATATATATATATATATATATATATATATATATATATATATATATATATATATATATATATATATATATATATATATATATATATATATATATATAGATTCCATGTGAAAATTTTAAATTTTTGTACGAAAAATAAAAAACCATCTTAACCCCGGGAATGTTCTTCAACAGCTTGCGATACCCCATGTCAATTTTCACAGCAATCGGTTGCCCCATACCCGAGATATCCCCTGAAAAGATTATTGGGTAGACCGATTTTTCTGTTTTTCCATGATTTTCAGGCGTAAATATATCGAAATGGGTGCATTTTATCACATGATGAGTAGGAGAAAACTTGTTTCTTGCCCCGAAAAATATTTTCCTCGCGGATAAAAAAATTTTTGCGCATGCCCAGTATATATTTTTTTAAATTAAACCTGTTTTTTAGTTTCCACACCATGGACCCCGGAATATCTTGTCTTACCCGGTTCCAAAATATTCGTCAAACTATCTTTATATATATATATATATATATATATATATATATATATATATATATATATATATATATATATATATATATATATATATATATATATATATATATATATATATATATATATATATATATATATATATATATATATATATATATATATATATATATATATATATATATATATATATATATATATATATATATATATATATATATATATATATATATATATATAGATTCCATGTGAAAATTTTAAATTTTTGTACGAAAAATAAAAAACTATCTTAACCCCGGGAATGTTCTTCAACAGCTTGCGATACCCCATGTCAATTTTCACGGCAATCGGTTGCCCCATACCCGAGATATCCCCTGAAAAGATTATTGGGTAGACCGATTTTTCTGTTTTTCCATGATTTTCAGGCGTAAATATATCGAAATGGGTGCATTTTTATCACATGATGAGTAGGAGAAAACTTGTTTCTTGCCCCGAAAAATATTTTCCTCGCGGATAAAAAAATTTTTGCGCATGCCCAGTATATATTTTTTTAAATTAAACCTGTTTTTTAGTTTTCACACCATGGACCCCGGAATATCTTGTCTTACCCGGTTCCAAAATATTCGTCAAACTATCTTTTGCCAGTCACAAAATTTTCATAGTGGAGACTTCTATATTGCCCTCAGGAACTCGATTTTAAGGTTAAGAGTTTGTACGTTAATTCTTATTTTTTCAAATCGGTTGACATTAAGTATTTAAATGGTAAATATTTTCATAATTATTGGGGGCTGACAATAGTGGTAAGGTAGATATACGAGTAGTCTTGTTTTTCACGGACTATCTGGTCATATCTTAAAAAGTTGCAGTTTTATGAATTATTTCAACTTTTCGAATTTTGTCAAATTTAGTAACTGCATGCTGTAGGTACACTTCTATGCCAGTCCTGACAAGTTCAGAATCTGCCTGATATACCTATTTTGTTTGGAAAATGTAGGGTAAAGGGCTAAAGGGAGGTGAGAAGGACCCCTATTTATAAACGTTAAGTTATTTTTATTTATTAATCAAAGTACAAATCTGCAAATTGGTACAAAAAATAACTAAGCTTTGGTACTCTTTTTGGAACACTTAAAAAGTAAAAAAATATTTATCACTAATTTATCAATAAAACTAAAAAAAAATATTCTCACTCTTGTCAACGGTCCATCTGTTCTACCCTATGGAGGTGAGATGGGCGATAGTAGGTAGGAGAGATGGACTTTTACTTTACTTTTCCTTTTTTCTAGAAGCTACGTTTCCACAGTTCTGGCAAATGTTGAAAAATTTGTGCTCTCTTGCAACCAGCGCTTGTACAAAAGGCATTGTAAGCAATCGTCTTTGTTTTTCGTTAAACGATAATCTCACTGCAATCAACACATTCATTTTATTTTCTAAATCGCTGAAATGTTCAGCCGCACTAAAATAGCCATCTAATATAACAACGCCAGCTCTCTCTTCAGAAGATAAAGATTGAGTCGAATGATTCTTTCTTACTTTTTTCTATACCTACAACTAAACGGTTAAAAAAGGTTTAAATATTTTAGGTCCTCTAACACACTAATGCATATACTTACAGTTTCATTAGCAAAGAAACCATTTTAGACTTATCAAAGTTTGTTAAAAATGCAAATGTATATCTTTAAATATAGGTTTCAACAAGACGAAATCTATTTTTCTTAAAAAACTTTCACATAAATGCTTGAAACCCATGTGGTTTCCTCACGACTGTCTCAAGGTGAGCGGATTGAAACGCAAAACATACGTCGGTCAAACGTTGCGGTTGTGTCAAGCCTTGCAAAATATTAGCGATGGTCCATCTATCCTCCTGGTCCATCTAACCTCCCTTTACCCTATTTAAATACTTCTAAGATCGGAATATTTTGATTGCTCAAATACTTTAGTATTTAAATACTGCAGGAAAAGCATTTAAATACCCTCCAGTTATTTAAATAGTTAGAGTATTTGAATACTTCTAGGATCATTTAAATACTCGGTATTTAAATACTTTTTAGTATTTAAATACATTTGAGTATTTGTAAATAAAAATAATGCCCAACTCTGGTTGGTAGAAAGAATAATATAGGATAATTTAAAAGTACTAGAACAGTAGTATGTGCAACTCAATGATTCGTTTTCGTATATACACTCCCCGGCACAAAATTCCGTCACCCTAAAATTTTGCCCAATTTTGATGTTTTATAACTTTTTTATTTTTCATCTGATTTTCATAAATTTTTTACCAGTCTGTAGATCAGTTCATTGTGTGTCTTTTTAATTATTGTAATAAGTCATATTTTTCGTCCAGGCAATATTATACAGGGGTAAATCAAAGTGTTGTTTTTTGTCGTAAACTCAAAACACCCTGTGGAAAAATTGAGGCGAATAATTTTGTTTACAAACTGTTTGCTGCCATCTTAGACGTATTGTAAACATTTTGTTTTTTGATTTATCCCATTATCTCATTTCTTCTGCGAGCAGCAAAATTTTAAATGAAACGCTGTTAATTTTATCATTTTTAATTAAAAAACATCGACGTTGGCTAAATACGCGGTTATTGTGACAGAATATTTGACAGTACAGTTAATTTAGTGTGTTGTCATGATGGTAACTACAGCAGACGTAGGTAGAATTGTTGCCTTAATAGAGGATGGCCGCAATAAGAGTTATGTCTCCCGTACTCTGGGAATTGCGCGGTCTACAGTTTGTGATGTTCGGAATAGGTATCTACAGACGGGAAACTTTATTAGGCGGCAAGGCTCTGGCAGAAGGAGAATGACCACTCAAGCTGATGATCACTTTGTCATTATGAGTTCTTTAAGAGATCGAGCTACTGCTGGGTATCTAAAATGACTTGCAAATGGTACGTCGAGTAAGTGTAAGTGAAAGAACGATACGTAGAAGATTGTTAGAAACAGGATTGCATTCACGAAGGCCAGCAGTATGTCCAAAATTGCTTCCTCGGCATCGACAACACCGACTGAGATTTGCAAGAGCGCATGCTGACTGGACTGTAGAACAGTGGGGAAACGTACTATTCACAGATGAATCCAGGGTTTGTTTAAGGTCGCCGGATGGTTGTGAACGGGTATACAGACGTAGAAATGAAAGATATGCAGACTGCATCATATCTGAGCGACTGCAATATTACGGTGGTTCAGTCATGGTTTGGGGGTGGTTCAGTCATGGTTTGGGCGGGTATTTCTACCGATGCACGTACTGACCTTGTATTTGTTGAAAATGGAGCACTAACCACCCACCGTTACATTGAGGAAATCCTCCAAGAAATTGTTGTTCCATTTGCTCCTTTCATTGGGAACCAATTTACATTAATGCATGATAATGCTAGACCTCACGTTGCACGGGTAGTGAGCGAATATCTGAATGAGGTTGGACTTCCAAGATTGGACTGGCCCGCATGTAGCCCGGATCTCAACCCAATCGAACATCTTTGGGATGTTCTTAAAAGAGCACTCCGTCGCCGTCCTGTGCAACCACTAACCTTGCAAGACTTACGGCTGGCGCTGACAGAAGAATATCAGGCTATTCCTCAAGACAGAATAAGTAATCTTATTAATTCGATGCTACGAAGAATGCAAGCAAGAGAGGAGGACATACACGTTATTAAAATTTGTCTTTGTTAATTAATTTTGTGATATACCTAGTGGATGTTTTTGTTAATAAAAATAAGCTTGAAATCAGCGTTTCATTTAAAATTTTGCTGCTCGCAGAAGAAATGAGATAATGGGATGAATCAAAAAACAAAATGTTTACAATACGTCTAAGATGGCAGCAAACAGTTTGTAAACAAAATTATTCGCCTCAATTTTTCCACAGGGTGTTTTGAGTTTACGACAAAAAACAACACTTTGATTTACCCCTGTATAATATTGCCTGGACGAAAAATATGACTTATTACAATAATTAAAAAGACACACAATGAACTGATCTACAGACTGGTAAAAGATTTATGAAAATCAGATGAAAAATAAAAAAGTTATAAAACATCAAAATTGGGCAAAATTTTAGGGTGACGGAATTTTGTGCCGGGGAGTGTATATCCAGATATACAACTGGTAAGTGTTTTCATTTGATATCTCTTTGTAATGGAATGCTCCTAATCCAAGAATACTTCTTATATAATAAATATAAATAGCAAAGGACTAAAAAACAGGGAACACTTGAAGCGCCATCTTATTGTATGTTACAACAGAATAAAGCGAAAACTGAAAGTAAAAATCGAGGTATCCGAGGATATTAGACAGAAACGTCTACCGTTTACCAATACCATGTCATATTAACGGAATAAAGTTTGGCAGTTTCATAGCGGTGAATGTCTTTGAGAAGCATTGTGGGCAGTAGGGCATTAAGTACCTTTCGGTCCCGTTACAGCTGCTGTTGCTGTTGAGATGGTTCGAGGAGGGCGGATTCGTTCCGGCCGTCGACCCTGGCGCCGTCCTCCAAGACCCCAAAAGAGGCGCCTCTCCGGAACTGGCTAGGGTTACGCTGGTGGGTAGCTTCAGCCGGCCGCGCAAGTCTTTTCTTCTCGCCTTTCTCGACAAGTCCAATTCACTGGCAGCCGAACTGACGTTGGCCGCTCTATTGATGTACGCGATACTATCGCGCGACGATGAATAGTAGCCCCCTTCCTGTTGTTGGTAGCCCTGCGACTGACGGGACTTTGACATTCCTAGTTTACAGCCCACTAGATCTGGAAATGAAAGTGAAAATACGATCAAAATGAGAGTTGACGGAAAATGCGAGGTGTCGCAAAGAAATGATCGAATGTTTTATAGGGGTTATTTATTTTACGAGCCTCCACAGAATCGATGCACGGTTGCAGGCAGGAATCACGAAATGGAAAGCATTTTATATTTGTTCGACACCATTTCTCATTCGATTCTCACTTTATTGCCACAAATTAAAAAAAATAAAAAAACTGCAGAAAGAGGTTTGTTTTCTATTAATATCTATAAGATGTAAATTATATTTTAAAAATATTTATTCTTTGCAGGTAATAGTTTTAATTTAGAATGGTTTATCTTCTAAATTAAAACCCAATGGTTTTAATTTAGAATATAGGTCAGTGCAAGCTTTTTTTTGAAATAAATTTGAATATAAAGTTGTTCCGTCATTCAATATTAGAAGGATTAGGATTTAGCAAAAAATTTAATTTGGGGTAGACTACTGACAGATTATAAAATATGTTACATTCTATAGGATTGCATTCGCAAATTCGGGTATTTAGTAAAAAAGACAGAGTATTTAGCATTTTTTGGATATTTTTTCTGGCATTGAAGAGCATAATAATAATAAACGCAAAATAGAAAAAACTGTGTCAGATGCCACATTACTAGATTATTATTTTCTTCTTAATGACATAAAGGCATCAAAAATACTGACAAGTAATTTCGGAGGCTATTTATTGACTAAATGGCATAAATCGAGAGCCATCTTGGAGCCGTCATCTTGAACATTGATTTTAACATAAAAAATCGTGATCCGCGAAACCAAAATTCCCGTGACACCGATTTTGAGTTGAATCTCAACATAAATGGCGAACATTTTTGCCATTTTTGCCACCTAATAAGAGAATGAGGCCACATTGTTTACGCACACTATAACTGCGTAGAAAAAAATCATGCTCCCAATGGCACCAACCCCACGGTGAAGAATACAATAGTGGATGACCTCTTGGTAATTGGGGACATGAAGAGATACCACACGAAGGCACCCTGAAGAGTTCCTGATCCAAAACCCCTCTTCTGAGAAGAAGAAGAGTATATATCGCTCATTAAGATATGACTTAATAATTAGTCAAAATATATGACGTAAACGAATGTATGTACCTAAACTGTATTCACAGCCAAGAGTCACTAGTTGGCAATGATTCATTTTCTGAGGAGGGTGAATGTTAATTATATTACCAATAAGTCAAAGCTATGTTTATTATCTATATTTCAGATTTATTCTTCGTTGTGAATGCACTTAAGATCATTATAAGGGGATAATATGATAGCTGTAAGACCTGGAAGATGGGGAAGAATAAATACTGGCGGGATTATTTTTTTTGGAAAAAGGGTAAACATTTATTATTTATAGCTACATGGTACTATTGTCAGATTATCTTAGAAGGGAGGATATTATCGATGTGACACCTGGAGGACGGTGTAAGAAGAAACAATGGTTGAAAACTTTTTGGAAAAAAAATAATTCTGTTAAACGTATTATTGTTGATTCTATGTTTATAAAAAGAACATTGTCACCATAAATTGGTCATATGATTTAAGAATTAGTATTGAGGTATGACGCAAGAAAATGCTAAAAAAGAATGAGTAAAACATATGGTAAACAATAAATAATTTATTGTTTACTATAATCCTAATTATTGTTGTAATCAGTCTGCAGAATCAGAACGGTGTACCATCGACAGATATAGCTACAGTTGTAGAAATCTGGAAAAAAGTAATATTTGTTTATTTACATTGCCATTGAGCCCAGGAAGACGGAAATGGTATTCTTCATAGGAAAAAGAAAAGTGGAGCCAATGAGAGCACCCGTTCTCCCAAACACAACATTAAATTTTGCACCACAGGTGAAATACTAGGGTGTAACCTTCGATGCTAAACTAAACTGGAATCTTCACCTTGAAAGAACAATAAATGAGGCCTACATATCATATGAGCAGTGTCACAGAACCATAGGAAAATCCTGGGGAAAAAAACCCAGGATGGTCATGTGGATATACATTGCTATCATAAGACCATTGATGGCCTATGGAGCTATTGTCTGGTGTCCCAAGAGTCAACAAATAACAGCAAAACTCAAGCTATGCCAGGTATAAAGAGTTACCTGCCTGAGCTATGCGAACAACACCAACGAGAGCAGTCGAGGTAATTCTGTGTCTTCCACCGCTAGATCTACATCTAGAAGAAGTGGCTTTGACTACCATGACTCACCTCAAATCCGTTGGCATAATACAAAACGCGAGCTGTAGCCAAACTAGATGCCGCCTGTGGACTGAGGCTGTCAAAACGATACCCTCTTTATAGGTATGTGTAAATGATATTCCGCCTCGGGCTTGTCTTTGATGAACCTTACACCATACACTCTACTAGTGAAGATGAGACCGCTGTTGAAGGTGTAAACTATGTCTTCACAGACGGATCAAAGAATGAGGAAGGAGCAGGCTGTGGCATATATTCCAGAAATCTGCGAATCGACTCGATGCAATTGGACTGTGGATCAAAATGCCAGTAGAGTACAAACAGAACTCGCAGGTATAACCATAGCCGCAGGAGAGATTGCTCGCAGACGAATAACGGGTAAGACAAGTCAGAATATGCACATATAGCAGACAATCACTACTGGCCCTGAAAAATTATAAAATGGGAATGTTACCACCAAGCACTTGTGAGAGCCTATCTGATGAATATCATCTTCCTATGTTGGGTCACAGGACACTCACAATGCAACGGAATAAAGAAGCTGACAAATTGGCTAAGAAGGCAGCCAGCCTGAAAATCCTTGGGTCCAGGTCCTTCAAGTACACTACAAATTGCAGGGAAACTCCAAATAATAAAGGAAAACACCTATAAGAAATTTAAAACGTTATGGGATGAAACAAGTAGCTGTCAGCTGGCCAGAAATCTCCTGAGATATCCCAGCGAAGAGACAGCGAGGAATTATCTGGCAATGTCAAGGGGAAATCTACAATTTGTAACAGGAATCCTTACCGGGTAAGGAAGCAATTATATAATATGAGACAAAGTGACACACCCATCTGCAGAGGATGTGAACAAGAAGACGAAACGGACGAGCAAGTATTTTGCGAAGTGTCCCGCCGTATCATCAATCAACCCCAGATTATCCATACTGGGGGAACGTTGGCCTTCTATGGCAAATTTGGGGGAAACGCCCCTAGGCAACATCATCATCTTCTTTACAACATTAGGGTGGTCGATGGCCCAGGGAGACGGAGGAAACACAAGGCAATTAGCAAGGGAAGCTATAAGAATTTTCAAGACTACATGAATTATTTCGGCTGACATCATTAATTCTCCTGATATATATTATTTTTTTAGGAAACAATAGAAGCAAAAGTTATGAAGCTGTATTAATTCAAATAGACATAGAAACAGTACATTATTCAATGAACAATTAATTACAGCCATTATTAAATCGCCCCAATTTATAATGGTAAATTAATTGCGAATTGAATATTATAATTTTTCGGTTCTTAATGCGCTTTTGAGGCGGTGCACGATTCAGCGGTCATAATAGCCACGTTACTTTTATTTCTCAATAAAAATATTCGGACTGTTGTTGGTGTACGTTGGAGTGGCAACATATGTAAATCAAATGTAAAGTGTTGTATAATGAAAATAAGTGTTATTAGTGTAGTGACACGTTTTGAAGTCTATTAAGTAGGTATAGTATTCCTTCAATACTAGGGCACGAACGATTGTCAGTTGAAATTTCTATATTTTCTCTTCTTTCAAATCACATAGTTAATTCGTAAATTTACGGAAATTACACGGACATTAGTCAAATTTATGTGGAATAAAAGAAAAAAATTATAATAAGCTGAAATTTCTAGTATAGTTAGCTAATGTGTGTAAGAATACATATCAAAACTTCCCACCCCTAAGTGGTTAGCTTCATCCTTATCTCACCCCCTTTAATGACACCGCAATGGTTTTTTGACAATATATTTTAAACGCTTTATCTCAAGGAAAAAACATAAGTATAGAAAAAGGTTTGTAACAAAATTCTTTACAAAAAAGGTTCTATAGTATGTATCGATTTCTCTATTACTTTTTATGTTAATAAATCGTAAACTGTAGGGTTAAACAAAAACGAAAGCCTCATTATATTGAATACAACGCAGCCTGATAATATTTCAAATGATCCAACACAATCCTAACCGACTAATTCATACACATGCTAGAGAGAGAGAGGTTATTTCAACCTGCCTATGCCTTTTACCTTTGAACTTACGGCTGTGCCTTTATCTATATTTGATGAAAGAGGAATGACGAGAAAAACCAAAAAGTCATCACCGTATCAAATTTTCCGTACCAGTGCGTCCAATTAATATGGCCAACTGTGAGTATGTAATTGATGGCGGAAATATAATTCAACGTGTTGTATGGCCGAGTCAGGGCACATTTAAGAAGATTTACAGCACATACGTTAAATTTGTTAAAAGCCATTGTGTGAAAAATGTCACAATTATTTTTGATGGTTATGGTAATAATCCTACGAGCACAAAAGGTATTGAACTCCAACAGAGAATTTTAACAGGAACATCTCCCAAAGTTATTTTTGATCAAAATACGCCAATTACAGACCCTAAAGAAAAATTATTAAACAACCTTGCCAACAAAGAATGATTGATTTCTCAACTAGTTTAGACCTTTCAAAATGAAGAGATACAAACTATAACCGCGGATGATGATGCTGATACAGTTATAGTTCAAACTGCTGTATACAAAAGTTTTAGATCAGAAACGGTCGTTGTAGGACAAGATGTCGATCTCCTTACCTTAATTATTCCCTTGACGCCAACTAATCTGATATAATGAACTGATCTGAACTAATGGCCCAAGGTAATATAAAAGTAAGAATTTATAGTTCTAAAGATTTACAGTTGTCAAATGTCCTTAAAAACTTAAGAGGAACAGTTATTTTTGCTCATGCATTTGGTGGTAGGTACACAACGTCTACATTTTTTGGAAAAGGCAAACTCCAAACTATTAATTTATTAAACTCGGAAAGAAATTTACAAGAAGTTGTTAAAACCTTCAACAAACCAAATGCTACAAGACAGGATTTTACCGAGGCTGGAAAATATTTACTTTTGCACTATATAAAGCAAAAAAAATCATTAAATCATCAGAGGTATGTTCTGTTTAACACTTTGGTTGGCAATTCTAGTCAAACGGTTACTTTGGCAAGGCTGCCTCTGACGTTTGCAGCTTTGCAACAAGATTCGTTGCGGGTTTACCACCAAATTCAGACTTGGAATGGAAATATTTTTGAGTCAGAAGAATGGGGATGGAAGAAATCAGGTGATATTTTAATACCTGTTTTGACTACTGGATCACCAGCTCTCTTATTAATTTTAGAGTTAATATCATGTCCCTGCAAGAAGGGCTGTGGAAAACGATGCGGATGTTTCAAGGTTGGTTTAAAATGTTCGGTTACGTGTATGAACTATCACGGACAAGACTAGCAAGCAAGAATAAATGCCTTTAGTGTATTAGGCCTCAAGGGGAAACCACATAAAAAAACGCACCGACAAACTCTACTTCCTGGGTGGTGTGGAAACGAGTTTGGTTTAGAAATCGCTAATATTTTTGGTTCTTGTTAAATTCTATACAATTTATAAAAAGTTGTTGAAACCTAATGCTACAAAATATTAGTAAGGCTGGATAAATATTGTGTTGCCATCCAAAAGCGTTTTTGTTACCTACCCCTAACTTTGCCGTCGATTAACAAGAAAACCCTTGAAAATATGCAAACGACTTTTAGGACATGTTTTATAGAAAATTTAATTCTAAATATTTTTTAATACTTCTATTTTTTTCGTAGACTATTACATTTTCAAGATATTATTGAAAAACCAGCGCGGTGTCATTATAAGGGTGAAAAAGGGATGAAGCTCACCATTTAGGATGGGAACTTTTCGATCCTGTATTGCTACCCCTATCAATTTACGATTCAGAAAATATCAGCTTATTATAAATTTTTTCTTCTATTTTTACTAATTTCCGTGTACTATTTATACGATTTTTTATATGACGGCGTTTGAAGCTTGCAGTTGTTTGCTTTATTGTAAATAACTATGCTGAAGTTTGCGTTTTAAAATTTAAAACCAACGAATGCTATAATTTATTTACAGTATAAGACCGAAAGAGAAATAACACAATTGCAATAACAACTCCCTTGTTGCAGCAGGACCAAAGTGCACTGTCCGCCACTCTCATTTAACGGCGCGCTGGTTGCACTTCATGCATAAATAATCTTACCAACCTAGAAGGCTCTGCCTGGAGACACTTTTAAGGACTCTGTGAACGCTCTCGGTGCTTGATTTGAGGGGGGCAACCGTCGGGGCGGCACACTGCACCGGCGATGTGACGTTCAAGCGCGTGCCGCTGCTGCTCAGCCGTTCACCCACCATGCATCCGCCAGTCGTAATAATTCCTGAAACAAAAAAATGCATGCGGTGAAACTGGGCCACTGTGGAACTCAACGTAAAGTAGACCGCTGCGGCAGTGAATGTTTTTATTATAAAGCCCTAATTTGAAATGCTGCTATATTGAGAGAACGTTGGCTTTCAGTAGGTATTTTCTAAATATACGTCGTGATTGAAATAAAGCTGACTGGGCCCAGAAAGATATAATGTAATACCGAGTATCGATCTTAAGGATATTTGGAGATATTAAAAGTCGAATTCTTCTATAAGGTATAAGGTAATGAAAATATAGCATTTGAAGAAAGAGAGAATTTATTTCATTTTTTATTTTTAGATACAGAAAATTCTTACTTGTAAACAACTATTATACTCAGATGTTTTGCTAATAATAAAATGTAGAGTTAAGAAACATTTTTGCAGGTGCAGAAAAATAATATTTAATAATTCCATTTAGCAACACATCTGTCGCAGATTATACAGGGTATTTCAAACTCGATGCCCTATTAACCTGGGGAACAACACGTGTTTGCTTTTTGAAAATTTGGTACCGTACATAGGTGTCATATTTCTACACTTTTAATAAAAATCAACTACCTGTCACATCCGTTGTAACTGGAAGTTAATTAAATGCTATTATTTGAAAAATAACAATCCATACATTATTAAATTTTTGGATTCCACATTAAAATCTGTGTAATTTTTATACCAAAACTGGAATAACAGAAAATTAAATATCATAGTTACGTCACGTTGAGTATTGATACGTAATTAAAATTTTAACATTATTTAAACAAAGGGTGGTAATTTTGGTTCTATAAAATAAATCCACCACATATTTCACAAAGTGTCTAAAAGATATGTTACAACTTTGAAAAATATGACAACTTTGAAAATAACCATGTCACTTTTTTAAATGGAACATTCCGTATAGTATTAACGCAATCGACATAATATGAAAATCCTTATCAACCCATATAAAGTGTTCCTATACATGTGGTCAGCGGTTTCTTAATGATAAGCGTTTTACTGGGAAATATCGTTATCTAACTTTGAAAATAACAGTAACAGTGTGCCATGAGTACTACTACTTTTGGTTAGCAATATTTATTTTATGATTGTTATTAAAAGCAGATTGGCAACACTAGATTTGCCTGTTCTTTCATATTTTAGATGAGCCTCATTCCCTTTAAACCTGGTTTTATTTTATCGCCTCGTTTGTCCAACATATTTTTTATTAAAATTATTAACAAATTTCGTAAATTCCCGACGTTTAATTATGGTCGGGGATTTTATTTAACCTTTAATTCTGGACGAAATGTCAGTTGGTTTCAGAGGAAAGTGTAGATTTAGAATGTACATGAAAAGTAAGCCTGAGAAGTATGGAAAGTAATGTGTCTTTGAAACTAGCTATTCCAACGCTCAATGTACTTTCCCTTGTTGCAGCAATAATGAATTACAACCGTAATGTGACAGGCGACAATTGGTTTTCTTCGCTGGAGCTGGTCGAAGAGCTACAAAAGCAAAAATCCACCTACGTTGGTACTATGAGGAAAAACAAGAGAGAAACCTAAGGAGTTTATTCCCAATAAGCAACGAGAGGTTTATTCATCCCTATTTGGCTATTTGGACAGAGCAAATAATCTTCCAGATATAATTGACTTCTATAACCGTACTAAAGCAGGAGTTGACGTGTTGGACCAAACGTGTGCAAACTATAAAGTTGGAAGACGTACTAGAAGGTGGCCACAAGCATTTTTTTTAAGAATCATGGATATAGCTGCAGTTAATTAATGCCAATACTCTCTATAATAGTGGCGATCCAGAATATAACATGTCACATCAAAAGTTTCTCATCAATTTGGGACAAGAACTAATAAGAGATCAATTACTCAGGCGTGTCCAAATGGAGAAGATCCCCAGGGAATTGAAAGAGCTTATTCGGCGAGTGGGCAACATCCTAGAGGAGGTACATGAGAGGCTCCATGAAAGAGCTCCAAATCGTGCAAGGTGCTATATTTGTCCGCGTAGTGATAAACATTCCCTTGTATGTACAAAATGTAATAAACATTTTGTACATACATGTTGGCAAGAACTATTGCATTGCAACTTTTCGATGTAGTAGATGTATGGATTAGATTATAAATCCGTTTAAATATGTTTGTTAAATTTTCAACCAGAGCTCAATTTTTTTCGTTTTGTGTTTTTTTCTTATGAGCTACCATGTTTTGAGCAAGAAATAGTATCTTATTTTGTGATTTTCTCATATTTTTTTATTGATTATTAATGGATTCCATGTACATTTCAAAATACCCCTATATATTTTATGCCTTAATCCATTTTTAATGATTTTTTGAGTATTAAAGTAATAAATATATTTTTCCTTAATTTTGTTTATTATTTTTTTTATTTCTTACAATAAAAAATTACAGGGTCAAATTTGACCCCGCCATACCTTATATGTATATATCTTTCACCATATCAGTTAAGGGTTAATCATTTATTCAGTAAAATTTCTTACTAAGAATAATTACATAACGTTAAAATATTACAAATGACATATATCACAGGTTTGACAATCAAACGGGTATTCAATTGAATTGCAACAATTATTTAAGGGATGAGGTTTAAAAAACAAGTTGGCGGTTGTTCCTCAAGGACTGTAAGAAATATTGAATCGGTGGTTTCGAAAGAAGGAGCATTCGACGTCATTCATGATATATTCTGAATCATCTTTATAAATTTTTGACGGACACAACTTGCTAACAATGCTCTACATACCTATCTCGTAATATAATATACTAACTAATTACAAAATTACATAATACAGTTAGTCCCATATTGTCATACTTATAATAAACGTACCTAATTTATCCTCTCTAAGATTTTATCTGTAAAGCTGAAATATAACAATTTCAATATCCTAGTTAAGTTATGTCAATAATATCTTTTATTTTTATTAAAACATTAATAGTATTTTAAATATCAAGTTTTAAAAATTAATCTTTTCACATTAGTGAGATATTAACATTGGAAATGTTTATGTTTTTATATAGGGCCAAGTTAGAAGTTTTCGTTCAAGGCCAAAAGACAGCGGTGTCGCGATCGACTAACGCAATACATATAGATATCGCAGTGCTCAGCGATATCTATCGATTTAATAATTTGAGATATATAGTCGAATTTTTTTAGTATGAACTGATAAAGATTCTAGTTATTTAATCTAATTTGTAGTATATACAACATGAGTAGGTTCCTATACCGATTATTAGTGTCAACATCTCAGCCAAATCCTATAGGAGAATATTCTTTTTCTTCCAGCAATGACACGCGATAAACAGTTAACCATTATTACGGTTCCTATATGTTGTTGAAACACCTTGTCATGGAACTTGAAGGGCAATTTTGCGTTTAATACAAAGTTTTATAAGGTTTACATATTATTCTACTACTTCTCTTTTGTAGTTGTTTAATTTCAGTAAATCCCTAAGATAATCAAAAGTTTGTCGAATTGGTACACTCCGAAATAATGAACAAACATGAAAGTAAATTAAAATTTCGCCCTCCTGCAATCGGATGTCCTTGACCTTATCAAAAAAATGGTTCCAAATGGCCAAACTTCCAAATTCTTTTGTCAACCAATTTTATTAGCGGTAAGTCGTAGTCTAATAGATACTATAGACCAATCCTAGATCTAATAGATTGACTTCTCTGGCTTTTTAATTTTTGATAGACAACACACTAGATTTGGTAGGGTTGGATACATATATATAACCTATTCTTAATAGATGGAGTAAATTAGTTTTTTTTTAAATACCGTCAAATTCACGTTGGGATATAAAACGTGAATGTGACCTACAATAATCGGTAAATAAGGCTTGGTAAAATATATACAAAACTTAACCTCAGTCCCCTAGCGTTTAGGCTGTATTGTATATTATTAGTTATTTATAGCCCTGTCTTTCATATTGTGATTGTATTGAGTTTATTTATTTGCTTTATTTCTTGCATATCTTGAGGTAGGTACGTAAATTCGAGTAGTTAAAGCTAAAGTTTTAAGTAAATTTTATTTATAACGATACAAATAATGTGTACCTGGGTGCAAAAGCAACTATGATTAAACTTTAACAATGTACAAAATAAAAGAGGTATTAGTGTATTTAAATTCCCCAAAAAATTATAGGAGCAGTTTTATTAAAGGGATATATTTTTCTTCTACTAGAGATTTAAAAGGTATTGGCGGTTCACTCCGTAAAGTATTGCATTTTTCCTTGTTTATCAATAAATGTTTGGAGTTATTTCGTTCATTTTTAAATTAAGCTTATGTTTAATCATGTAATGTAAATAATATCAGTTATGCATGCTTTGCTTTCAGGAAAATATAATTTTATTATTAATAGTAATGAAAATACCACCTTACAATATTTTTTTAATAATTAAAAATCTACACGTATAAAGGAATGCCTATTAATTTAATTAATTTGCAGACATTTATTTCTTTTGTTAGTTTTCGAGAAAATAATTTGTAAATCAACATATTATGAGTTTGTTTATTTTAAAATCAGACTTCTTGTCGAGCTGAATACTTTGAGTCAGGACTGAAATCTAATCACACAAAACATATTACAAAATTTGATTCATATCTCAAACTCAATCTAATCCCAAACAAGTATATGTCAACTGCCTCGTGGGACGTGCAATTTGTATATGAGATTAAGTTTGGCAATTTAAAGTTTAACATTATATAACAACTGGGGAAAACAGATGTTTCAGTGGAAGATATCCGAAATGTAATAAAGCGAAATATCAGAAACATAAAAACAATAATTTGAGTTTTATATATAATATATTTATAAAACTATAGATAATAATAATTCTTAATGTTAATGTTAGATACATAGATCGTCTTGCTTCCCTTCTTCACAAAACTACTTTATTTTAAAGAAGCTTGAAATTGAATATACACCACTCGAAGAAAATAGCATACCGCCACAAAATTATAAGTAATTTGATGTTAATTTTTGTCTAAACGACTTATATATTTGTGTATTGCAGGTTGTCTCATCGAGCAATTTACTCTCCTACTATATTTTTCATAAAAACTAGGTTTTTTGAATACTGGGTGTAACAATTATAAGGTGCTTATTTCATTAATTAATTAAAATTCAACCTTAGTTTTGCTTTTCTTGACTTTTTCCTTTTTTATTTACTTTATTATATGCGTTACTAAAGAAAATACATAATTTTATAGCAAAACATGTTTACGGAGAAAAAAAAATGGAAAACTAAGATATGGAAAAAAATTAAAAAGTTATGCATGCTTTGCTTTGAGGAAAATATAATTTTATTATTAATAGTAATGAAAATACCACCTAACAATATTTTTTTATTAATTAAAAATCTACACGTATAAAGGAATGCCTATTTAATTTAATTACTTTGAAGACATTTATTTCTTTTGTTAGTTTTCGAGAAACTAATTTGTAAATCAACATATGAGTTTGTTTATTTTAAAATCAGACTTCTTGTCGAGCTGAATACTTTGAGTCACCGAAATCTAATCACACAAAACACATTACAAAATTTGATTCATATCTCAAACTCAATCTAATCCCAAACAAGTATATGTCAACTGCCTCGTGGGACGTGCAATTTGTATATGAGATTAAGTTTGGCAATTTAAAGTTTAACATTATATAACAACTGGGGAATACAGATGTTTCAGTGGAAGATATCCGAAATGTAATAAAGCGACATATCCGAAACATAAAAACAATAATTTGAGTTCTATATGTAATATATTTATAAAACTATAGATAATAATAATTCTTAATGTAAATGTTAGATACAGAGATCGTCTTGCCTCCCTTTCTCACAAGACTAATTTATTTGAAAGAAGCTTGAAATTGAATATACACCACTCGAAGAAAATAGCATACCGCCACAAAATAATAAGTAATTTGATATTAATTTTTGTCTAAACGACTTATATATTTGTGTATTGCAGGTTGTCTCCTCGACCAATTTACTGATATACTATTTTTTTCAAAAAAACTATTATTTGTTTGAATACTGGGTGTAAATTTCAACCTTAGTTTTGCTTTTCTTGACTTTTTACTTTTTGATTTACTTTATTATCTGCGTTACTAAAGAAAATATATAGTTTTATAGCACATAATGATTACGGAGAAAAAAATTGAAAACTAAGATATGAAAAAAAATTAAAAGTGTCAATAGTGAGTATTTCCGTCCTTAGCAGGAATAACTTTTGGACAATAGGCGATCGTATTACATTTTGGTTCATTTCGTTATGGTGTCAATTCTGACTTATTCTAAGTAATTTCTCCAGAAATGGAGCAATATGAGGTCTCACATTATCATACATTAGCCAGAACCATTGCCCTATGTATGGCGCAAATGGCAATATTTGCTAGTCTAGAATTTCCTGTGTCAATATTTGAATCTGTCAATATGTTCCCATACAGCCTCTAGCCAGTCATGCTCTCTGTCAAAATTTAGCCTTAATCTCCGATGATTTCTAGTTAAAGATATAGCTCAAGCAGCAATTCTAGACATAATTTTTTTTTGTCTATGTCGTTGACGAACGGATTCTCCGCTTACTTGTGAAACATCTGAAAGTTGATTTTGCATACTACGAGCTGTTACAAAAAGTTGTCTTAAAAATAGGTCCTGAATTGGGATTTTTATTCAATTTCTTCCTTGCCCCGCTCTGCGAACGTGACTTCCAGTCTCCTTGCATCTGCGTATCATTCGTGAAACCGTTGCATGAGTTACATTATATCGCCGACCAATTCTGCGGTAACTCCAACCTTCCTAAATGTACTATAACTTGAGCATATTCTTCGCGAGTTAGATTTCGTATTTCACGCTCCATATTGCTTAAAATTAAAAGGTTACACAATTAAGATACTTCTTTCAATAGCCATTTGATATTTATAACTATAATTATTTATAATGCAAATGCAGTCAATAAAAACATGTTGGGCTGTAAAACTGTATATCTTCTTTAATAACAAAGATAATAAAGTGACTCGAAAAAGAAAATGTCAAGAAAAGACAAGACTAAAGTTTATTTATTTTTATTTTAATTTGCTTAATTTTCACTGTTGAACTACGTAAATTTGTTATAAAATTAATTAAATAAACCCGATGGCAAAAGAGGCAATAATGACCTATGTCATTTTTGCCGATGTCAATTATCTCATAAAATAACATAATCTTTGGAAACGCCCAAAAAGGGCCGAAACGTTAAGATTATATTATTACATTACGTTAAGACATAAGGAAGATACACTTATCAGTCCTATATCTAGACATTCACACGGATGTATATATATGATATATATATATATATATATATATATATATATATATATATATATATATATATATATATATATATATATATATATATATATATATATATATATATATATGTATATATATATATATATATATATATATATATATAAATTTATGTCGATTCATCGAGAATAACAAGAAGTAACATAAAAACATAAAAAAGAACTTCAGTAAAAATAATTGTAACCTTTGGGCTTTTCCTCTTTGCAAGCGACCGCGACCGAGTTGAAAATAATAGCGGTTAAAGTGCCTTCCATATATCTACCTTTAAATTCCTATCTCTAACGACTATCTGCAAGAATGTATTTTTATTGAAATATACGCAAATATAAACATTTTTTTGATTTAACGATCCGTAACACAAGTTGTTTTTATTAAGATCTATACGCTATAATGTATCACTTTATGTTGTTTCGCATGAATTTTTCATATAAGTTTATTGCCGACTGCTGTAAATCCGCCGGATACTGTCCATTTATTTCAAGCAGTCAGTTAGAGCCAACTTGTTGGATAATTATATACATACATATATATATATATATATATATATATATATATATATATATATATATATATATATATATATATATATATATATATATATATATATATATATATAATTCAGAGTGATAGGTATATGATTTGTTTAATTGATAATTTATACTAGAAATTTCGCTTTAATACGAGTACTTCACCATTCTTACAGTGACACTTTCATGTGACATTAGTTTTGACAGAACTCAAATTCATAGAAAACACGAACCTAAACTAAAGGAATTATAGTTATTATACTGAAGAAATTCCTACTAAAGCAATGCCTGACATTCTTGTTATTACAGAGCACTGGTTACTGAATGACCAATTACTTTCAATTAAAGTAAATTCATATAGCCTTATATCCTTCTTCTGAGGGACTACACCTTACGGTGGCGTGTCAATCTTTGTTAGAAAGTATGTCTCACTGAAAGTTAGTGCCAGTTGTCTGAGCAAAGAATGCAACGCTGAATTTGCCTGTGCGACCTTTTCAATGAATGACTTAGATACTGCAACAATTGTTGTCTACCACCCCCGGAGAATCAGCGAGAATCTATTGATACTTTGCTAAATCGACTTAGCAGTGTATTTGAGACTCTTAGCGATAAATTTGACAAATTACTTATAGTAGAAGATTTTAATTTTTACTTATTAAATTAAAATGACAATAACGTTAAAATGTTTCTGGATGTACTGTCCATATTTAACATTAAGCATGTTAACATTACTGAATCTACAAAGAAAGGTATTACTTCGGACAACTAATCGACAATATTATTTCGGATCATGTGACTTTAGAGTGGTACTTACATGCATTTCTGATCATATATACGAGACTGCAGAATTCACTGTAGGATCTAATAAACCAGAAAATATGAAAAGTAATGATGTATGTAGAGATTTTAGTCAGGAAAATGTATCTAGTTTCATAAACTTGCTAAGAACTGAACGTTGGTTATAGATATATTTGAAACTAACAATTTTAATACATGTTTCAATTCGTTTTATAATACATTTTTATACTATTTTAATATGTCCCTTAATCTAATAAATAAGGTTCATAGAATAGAAGGCACTGGGTAGATGATGAAGTCCGGGTCTTGTCGAAGTATATGAAAGATCTATATATATATATATATATATATATATATATATATATATATATATATATATATATATATATATATATATATATATATATATATATATATATATTAGATAAGGGTTTAAACGTTTAAACTCCCCTATTTTTCATAGTACATACATTGAGGAAAAAAAGGCATAGGCAAAAATTCTTCACAAAAAAAGAGAAATTACTTTGATAACATTATGGATAATGCGCCAAATCAGATGCGTGCAGCTGGGAGTATCATTGATTCATATATAAAAACAACGATATATGACATTATAATTGTACACCAAAGATAAAGAATTACACTGGGGAACTGATTACCAACTCTATTGATGTAGCAACTATGTTCAACAATTTTTTTGTTATCACAAACAATGCTCACACCTGTTGCGAAGGTGAATATACTGGCATGTATATCACAAATAGTATTTTTGTTCGAGATGTTACACTATTCGAGTATCTAGTACCGTTTTATCACTGAAAGCTGAGAAATTACAGGACACAGATGGCGCCCCTGGATTTATTATTAAACAATGGTTCGAATATATTGCAGAGCCGTTAGGTACTTCACTTGGTAAATCATTCATTGGGGCTAGAGATATTTCGGGAAGCCCTAAAAAATCAAAAGTTACCCCTATATAAAAACAAAAACGTGAACCAAGGTCAATATCTAACTATAGGCCAATTATTGGTGTTCAAAATCAGTTTGCCAAAATTATTGACAGAGGGTTATACAATCAGCTAATGAATACTTATATAAGTATAATATTATTATTCAGTTTCAGCATGGTTTTGTAAAGAACAAAAATTCAGAATCTTCTCTATACGAGTGCATCAAAAATATACAATAGTCGCTAGACAGTAAATGTGATTCATATGGGATGTTTTTTTATTTTTCTCGGCGTTCGCTACTGTTGAACATAGCATATTATTTAAAAAACTTATCTGCGTGATATCTGAAACATATCTGCGTGATAGGATATAGTGTGTTGCTCTTATCAATGGGGTTAAATTACATTTTCTATTTAATAACTGCGGCGTCCCGCAAAACAGCTTGCGAGGAACTATCCTATTCGTAATAATAGCTAATGAATTACCAAAAATTGCTGATAGTAATGTTTTACCTGTATTATATGCAGATGATTCTAACATTATATTTAGATCCAAGGACGAAAACATCAATCCCCGCATACAAAGTCTTGTTCTAAAAATGCATGATTGGACAAAGACAAAAAGAAACCTAAACTTGAATTGTAAAACGTCCCAATTAATGCACTTCATATCAAGAAACAAAATAATAGTCCTCTGATTAGATTTAGTGATGGAAAATCAATTCCACTCGTAAATTCAAGCAAATTTCTTGGACTACAACTCGATCCAGAACTATCATGGAATCTACACGTAGCAAGTGTTACTAAAAAGATCAATTCCTTTGCTTCCACATTTAGACAACTTAGACCGCTGGATAGCGATTCCACATTGCTTTCTATGTATTATGGACATGTATACTCAAAACTATCCTACGATGTGGTTTGCCTGGGAAACGCCGCCCCTGCTGCATCTGTTTTTGTTGTGCAAGAAAGTGTTGTTCGACAAATTACTCGAGTCCCAAGACGAGGAACCTGTAAGCTATTATTTGTACGCTACAATTTACTAACCGTATCCAGGATATAATTTTTTCACATATAGTGAAAAAATTACACAACTATGCAAAACAAGAAAACATTCATGGCTATAATTCTAGTCATAAACCGATCGGAGGTTACCACAGTGTAGAATTGAATTATTTCTTAACGGGCCACTTTCCATGTGCATACGTATTTATAATGGCTTACCTCATTCTTTCAGAACTATTATACATCCAGGAAAAAGTTTAAGTGATTTAAAAAAAAGAGAGAGAAAAAAGAGACCACTCGTTGACTAAGCCAGAGAAATAAACTTGAATCTAAAGTATTTACAGTATATTTTAGCTTCCATAGGCTTATTGTTTCATTTTTAGAATATCATAGCAGTGGAGAAGTCTAATCAGAGGAAAATCCACAAATATTATTGTTTTTGTTACTAATATTACTTCATGGGTACAGATATAAGAATAAATAATTTTATATAACAATATCGATACTATTTTTTCTTTATTCAACGAACTAATCCATTATATAACATAAATGTAATTATATAGGTATTATAACAGGCGTATTTTAAAAAATAATAATACCTGTTAAAGAAGAAAATGTTGTTTACTAAGTAAAAGAAAATACAATACATTTTATCAGACAACAGCATATCAGGAGGTTCCGTCTGGTTGGGTTAGCGTCCAATTGTTTTCCGCTCTGTATCGAATTGAATTGTATAAGACTGAATCGAATCGACTGCCATCGCAGTACTTGCTCAGTATGAGTAGGTATTTTGGAGCGACATACAGTGGGGCGGCATCTAGCGCCGGTTACCTCAAGCATCTGTGTCACGGGCGTACGGTCAACGTGTATTAACGGGTGCGATGTACTGGCGGACGGTTACAGTATATATTTTATAATTTTAATTGAACGTAATTTAATATCATACATGTGTGTGCATATGTAAATGTGACAGAATTTCGTGTGTATCTATAAGACGTTATTCATCAACATAAGAAATAGTGTGTTTAAGATCACAAGATTGACGCTTGCTGCGTCTTACCAATAGCGATAATATTTTGTACTCAGGTATGTTCTAGCATTTTTGAAGTGAAAACTGTATTTACGGATGCGGTGTATTGCGGGTTGCGGTAATACGGGAGGACGGTTACAGTATATATTTTAAGAATCGAAAATTAGTTCGGAAGATTCGAAGTTTTCACTTCTATCGTGTGGTCATAGGCACACACCCACATTTTTTTTTGTTTTGTACTTGATGGATTAAAATTTTGGCCAATATATTTAGGTACAATTTGGAAAAATTATCGGTTTTAACATTTAAGAAATTTGAATTGCGAAGAAATGTACATTGGAGGTAATAAAATTTTTAATTTAGGTTTTTTTTTATTGGAGTCTTAATTAAACTGGTTTTCTTAATATGGTTAATTGACATGTCCTATAACAATAATTGTAAACATTTGTACTTTTTTTGATCTTTTTATTAAAAAATATTCGGTTCCATTATATTCTACTGTTTTACTTCTATAATTCCGCAATGTTCCATCAATTTCTCTTCGACCTCTAAGCAATCTTTGCTTAATCTTATCCACCCTGACTTTAATCAGATGCTAATTCAATTTCGAAGATTTTCCCATCCGTACCCCAAAGTCGTGTGTTAATATTATTAACAATAATTAATAGGTCGCTTCTGTAAGTGTCGAATATGAGTTCTCGCTTTAGCTGGTTCACTAGCTGATTTCAATGCAGCACGCAGTGACAGAATATCAAATTAACCTACATGGACTTGCCAGAGGCCAAAAATTTCTCCAGATATAGATTTAGATTTGTGTATTTATCCCGTAAATGTATGCAATAGGAGAATAAGTCTTTAGGACGTACGACAGGTTTGTAAAACGATTAGTTATAAAATAAAATAGGTGAAAACAATTCATCAGTCTTACCTACCTACTTAAATACGTTTCATGTTGGTTAATAAGAACCTTCTTTCACTAGGTTATTATTAACCAACATTTTATTATTAACAAATTTATTTTAGACATAATTTTTATATACGATATTAAAAATACAAAAATATATTTCCAAAAATATATCAAATCAAGTTGTTGCTGTTTGCTACAAATTTTAAGGCGATTTACCATCTTATATCAGTACCAGATGAGAACTATAGAATTTCTGATATCCTTATTATATTAATTTATCCCCGGTGGAGCATAATGTAAAAGCGTTTCATGGAGAGAAGCTGTCTAGTTCAATCTCCTACTAACAGTGGGATCGATCTGCCTCTGCTGGTAAATAAATTCTCATTAATTTATATCGAATATTTTATTAACGATTTTTTCAGATTTCTCTATTTCATGAACTTTATATTGGTTAGAATTTACTAAACTTAAATCATTCTTGGACACGGGGCCGGTGGTCGAACGGTTGGCGCGTTAGCTCTCCCTAACAGCAGTGTGTGTTCCATACCGCGCACTGGTGCGATATAAATTTTCAGTATTTCATCCCCAAGATCTAACTAATGAGGTTTTGCAGTTTTCCTGGTAGCACATGCGACTTGCGAAATAATAATATGCCAGTCCCGCCCCCGCACAGGTCTCTGACTTCTGGGCTAACCATTCCGGTTAGAAAGAGGGGTAGATATTTGATTATTATTAATTTAAGTTGTAAAATAATAATATACTGCACCTCACTTAGTCAAAATTAGAAAACAATATTAAAACGAGTACGTTAAGGTTATCAAGAATGTATTTCCTTTACAGCATAATATATTTCCTTTACAGCATAATGCAAAAGCACTTATGAGGACAGTAGTCCGTTTGCTGTTCAGTTCGACCTCCTACTATTGGTAGGATCGCTCCAGCTACTGCGAAATAAATTATTCGGAGGTACACTAGTGATATCAAAAATTTATTGTTTTTATGTAAAAACTGAATAGTTTTAATTCAAGTTAAACAAGTTAGTGAGAATAGTTTTGGTTTATAGTGACTCTGTTGTAATTACAATACGCGTCTAGTTCATTATTGCAAATAGAAATTGGTCGATATCCTAATTTGACCTACCAGCTGAGCTTAAGCAATTAATATACAGACCATTAAAACGATTGCCTCTTTAATGAACCGTATCTGAATTGCATTTTAACAGCAGTCATAAAATGAAACCAAATACGGATTTCATTACTATTTACATAAAATCGAGAATATAGCTGCAAAAAAATAATTTTTATAATTATTTTGGGGCTCTCAATATTTTTATTATAGTTACTTATTTACGACGCGACGCTTTGTTTACTACTTGAACTCGTCTTCAGGTGTTGACTGACAAATACAGACGCTATTATACTATTTATTACATGCATACTATAATGTATGATGTACCACAAAATGAGTCGTTTGGTCTAGATTGTAGTCAATCAGACATACATTACAGGTCACTCAGTTGATGCGTTAATGAATGCCTGATTAGCTATGATGTGGACCAAACGACTGATTGGTGATTCATACGCGTTTGTAAATAACTGTCTTATTCACCTCAATATTAACCGCCAACTTGACTTTTAGTTTGTTAATACTAATGCTCTTTGTGGTCAAGTATCTGCGCATTTGTCAACTGTAATATAGTGCCGTTCAGTTTAGTCATTTTCAATTGGATTATTTTACATATACTTCGCATCAAAGTGAACTCACCACTTAGAAAACTCAAAAAAATCAAACTGAGTTTCCTGGTGCACCGTCAACCCGATTTCGATGATTTTTTTTTAAATTATAGTTCTTCCGCAACGGCACTATATCAGTATCTCTCATTCGCATCTCAGTTGTGAGCATACACAGGGTGTTGCAATGAAGTAAAGTTTTTTTCATGAACTTTGCAACACCCTGTGGAACGCTGTGGTTAAAACAGTCGGTGCGTATTGATGTTAGACTGTAGCCCCATTTTTTTCGAACTTTTTCGTTATTTTTTGAACCCGTTATGTCTATTATTAAAGGAGATACACAATTAAAAATAAAATGCAGTATATGCCATAATCGGCCACATGTCAGTTTTAAATTAAAATGCAGCATTGTAAAAATAAGGGCGGCTATGGGAAAACAAAAATAAGAACATTCAAATTCACAAACGTGGATTTTCTTTAATTTGGGGCGCTGTTGATGAAGTTTAAAGTGTCCGTAGTATCGAAATGGAGCGGCAAACAAGAAATTTCTACCGTGGTGAATGTGTGCAAGTGATAAACACTGGCCGTGGAAGGAATGACCTCTGGTGCAATAGGTGAGAGGCTTGTAGCTTCTTACTACTAAGTAGAAGTCTGCAAGTACAACTTGGTACCACTCAATGTCCATACAAGTGTATCCATTGCAGAACAGATTTAAGTTTTTGAATTCCAGCCACAATATCGAAGTTAAAGACTGGGGATTTGAGGACTGGAAGCGCGTCTTGTTCACTGATGAATGCAGGTTTTGTTTATACAGCTCCGATCGACGCGTAAGGGTGGTCCGGCGGCCAAATAAGCGTTACTCCCATTGCAATATTCGGGAGAGGATGTCATTTAATGAAGGTTCTGTAATGGTTTGGAGAGGACAACTCGTACAGAGCTTGCTCCTTCATGTGAATGTTCCTTGACCAGTGCACGATATATAGAGGAAATTTTATACTACCATGTTGTTTCTTTTATCCCAAATATTGGCAATAATTTCTTATTAATGCCTGACAATACAAGGCCACATGTGGCTCCTAGAGTTCAGGAATATCTACAGGAGGTGGGCATTGAAACGCTGGACTGGCCTCCGCGTAGTCCAGATCTCAATCCTATAGAGCGTCTGTGGGACAGTTTGGGTCGGCAACTTAGAAATCATCAGCCGCTCGTTGCCTCGCTTGAAGACGTTGAAAACATTTTGAGAGAAACATGAACAATATCGACCAAACCAGATTACGCATCTGATTTCAGGTATTAGTAGTAAATGCAAAGCCGTTATTAGAAGTAGAGCTTCAAAAAAGGAGGCGGTTCTCAATGCGACTATATGTTTTCGTATGTTTGTTTTGCTATTATTTCGCCAATTATGAATTGATTTTGATGATTATTTGATTTTTGTTGGAAAGGGCGTATTTTCAAGTGCGTCCCATTTTAGTTTTATTGGTATTGAAATTTGGATATCGAAGATATACCGGGAAAATCACCAGATATACCAGAACATATGGCGAATGCGCCGGACACAACCCTAATTTAAAAATTATTTAAATGAATCGGATATAATTGTGCAGCTGAAAACCATTCCCGAATCAAATTAATCATCATAAAAATTAATATAAAAAAACAAACCGACTTCAAGACTATACCTACATGTACAAACTTAAATTAAAAAGTAGAAAATAATATTTTAATTACTTCAAAGCAAAGAGTATTAATAAACAATCAACGAAATCAGATATTTTTGGAATCGCTGCCAGTCAAAGCAAAAGTAACCTTAATAGGTTCCTACTTGATTATTCTTGTAATATATGAATGCGAAATAGAGGCACTTCCAGCGAGGGCTAGAGTCGCAATCTTTGCCAAAATTATGCAATTTCCGACAGGTTTTCATAGAGTACATTCTGGTTTAAAATTAAATAGTTTGGTAAGCAGGAAAGTTAGTCAAAGTTGTTTTATTAGAGTCAGGTCTACTTAACCCTAGGGATTAACCTTGTGTCTCATGTATACGTGTTTGTAAATTTGCGCAACACATCTGGTTGCGTTAATCATGTGTCGAAAATTGTAACTTTAAAATTGTTTGGTGTAAATGTTCATTGTTGTCATAATTTATTCTGATATATAAATTAAATATATTTTCTGTTCCGATGTTATTTGAATTAATCTCTCGATCAACGAAACCCGACAGTATACGTCATAACTAGTACACGAATATCAGTAATTAAACAATGTGTTGAACAATGGATTAACATCGACCACCTGGTCCGGATGAATGAGAGCACATGAGGTAAATATAAATTTAAATGTAGCACTATCAAGAGCATCTGCACGAATCCAGGACTTTATGGTCAACTATGTGAACATATGTGACCACCAACAAGCTCCCTTTCATCTGGAACACCGTCCAATCTGATAAAATTCCCAGTGGTTACACCTACGACAATATTAAAAAAAAATGAAACAAGGTCTTAGAAAAATTGACTAAAAACGACGGAGAAAACGTAAAAGTAAATAATATAACCATTCAAAACCAAGAGTCACCAGAACGAGGCATGCACGTGAACAGCCATATTTAAAGGACCGCACTAACGAATCTAAAATATAAATAATAAACAAGGCTTTGATTTATTGGTAATATTATTAACATTAAATTTAACATTCACTCTCACAGAAGATGGATTATTGCAAACTGGTGACTCTTAGTTTGGGTTGTATAGAATAGAATAGAATAGAATAGAATATGGTTTGATTCTATAGAATGGAATTTGAAATTTGAAAACGTAAGACAAGGAGACCTCGTATCAGCAGTGTTATTTAGTTTAGTACTAGAAAAAGTCATACGGGATACAGGAATTAATATACAGGAATTATACCGGGTGTAACAGATTCATGGTACACCTTCTCCCCTTTATCTTTGAAGATAATTGCATAATAAGCAGTACTTTTTGACATACAAGTGATTTGTTTTCGCCGGAAGTGACATTAACGTACGATATTTAAATTGTACACCCTGTATGTTATTACATTGTTCAATTCTGAATAATATTATGCAACCCATTTTGCCACATCATTGATATTTCAACCGATAATATGTTTTTATTTTTAATTTTTTTTAAATTAATTTAATTTTTAGTTTTTCATTTAAGTGAGCCACTATGGTTCCGATTTATTCTAACTGACCCATGTAATGGCTAGAGAAATCGAAATCCCGTCAAAAATACTAATTTACATGATTTATGAGCAAATAAAATTCAGCAAAATGGTATTTGGAGCAAAACTCATATTTTTCAAACGGTACCATATTGGTATCGTGGTACCATTTATTGGTACGGAATGTACTATTAATACGGAATATATTAATATGTCGTATTAAAATGTGCGATAAATACAATCAAAATTACAGCTAAAAGAAAATAAAAAAATACAATTTTGTTCCAATCAAATGTTAAGAAGTTGGCTTTGAAAACAATGATATATTTTGCTTGTCAAATATTTGTTAGTTTATCAGTGTTTATATTATGTCTTTAAAATTTGTTTACATTTCTTGCTCGATTTCTTGTTAATTTTGTTGCAAAATGCGGCAAATTTACACAAGAGATGAAAAAGTGGACATGTGATTATTTATGGAGAATGTATAAACAATTGCGATGCGGCTAGAAACTTTTATGCCGACGATATCATGATAGACAATGTCCAGCATAAAATTATTTTATCCGTCAATTAAAATCAATTCTGAAGAGCCCAGCAATGATCCCGAATAAACTTTGGTTAATGACGAAGGAACGGAAATTAATGTTTTGGCTCGTATAGAAGTTGGTAAAACTGTTTCTTTAAGGCAAATTGGGTTAGAATTGCAAATCAGTCACCAAATAATAAGCCAAATTGTGCACAGATACAACTATAAATCTTCTAAATGCCAATTGCACGTTGTGCGAAAATTATTACGAACGTAGGATGGGATATTGCAATTGGATTGTATAGAATAGGGTACAGCCAAATACTGCTTTTTTGGGAATGATTTTATTTAGGTCTAGATTTACAAATTTAGGAATATTTAACCGAAAAAATACTACAAAATATTGGTCATAAAAAAAAATAAAAATTTATAACGGGAAGATAACTTTCGGCGGTTCGGTGTCAATGTTTGTCTTGGTGGTAGAATCATTAGCCCAATAATATTTGAGGGACCGCTGCCTGCTGCCAGATATTTGGAGTGTCCGCAAAATGAAATAATTGAGGATAGTTTGGCCGAATTACCTTTCCCTTAACAGTAAGGAATGAATTTCCAACAAACCTGAATACTCGAGATCGGAGCTATGGAAGAGAAACTAATGAGGAAAAAGAACTGACTATGCGTTCGATGGTGAGTTAGAAGAACAAACTAAGAAGTAATGAGTTTATATAATGAAAAACATAGCAAGAGTGATAAAAGCTCAAATGTGACGGTGGTTACAAAGGTTACACATTGAAAGAATCCAAAAATGCTACTGACGAGAAAAATTGGAGGGAAGAATAGAAGAGGAAGACTGAAAGCAAGATGGAAAGCATGACGGCGGTCGAGTGAGACATCCGGAAATTATCAAATGGAAAGAAAATATAGAGACAAGAAGAAATAGAGACGTAAAATCAACCAAGTCATGAACCTACTAGGCTCGCAGAGCTAAACTATATTAATAATCTATTTTTAACAGTTAAGCAACTAATTAAGAATTAATTAAGTACCTTCCTAACCATTGTTCTTGGTGCCCGTTATCTATATGCAATATTTAATCTAAATAAATGAGTGTAATGAGATCCTAGAGGAAATTAATTAACAGCCACGATGAGAGTTTAATTACGCGATATGATTAATGCTGATTTATTCATCCCCAGATGATTCTTACTTTATTAGTGAAACGCGCGAGGCATTAAGTATTCCGGTGTATTAGTGGAGAACTACGTTTGTGCATTAAGTAACAGCTAATTACCCTAAACACTAAAAAAGTTTTAATCTTAACTGGATTCAACTATTTTGAGACTAGTAAAATATGGTAATGTCGTTTTAAATGTTATATTTAGCATCTGCTCTAATTACCTCAATCAAAAAGCCTGCAAAAAAACCACAAAGTATTCTGGTTGTTTTAAATTGAAAACAATCCGCCATCCTTAAATTAAAAACAATCCGCCAACCGAAACCCTACGTGGTCACTGAACAGTGCCGGTTAAAAAATAATTAAAATCCAATTGAAAAAGTTTCACGAATAACAAGTAATTACATCTCAAACCGGGAACTAAACTAAATAATTTTCTGAAAGTAGGTGCTTGCTTACTAAAGTGTATAACTAGATTTATGGCAGAAAACCATTAGTGCTTTCAGCCGACAAAGCTGTTTGAAATGCACTTTGAAAGAATAAGCTATTTACTCTTAGTTGCGGATGGATTTAAGTCGAGCATTTTATTTCTGCTATGCAGACGCAGAGGAAGCAAAAAAATATGAACAAAAAAAATATATACAGGTTAGCCATATCTAGATATGACTCAAATAAATCTACTTCTAAGATTTGGTGTATAGAATACACAGAATCTATTCAGAACCTACGATTATTTTCACCATATGGAAATAAATCTACATGGTGATCGGGTTAAAATATAATGAAAAATTACAACAAATTCTGTCAGAATAGGATCATAATATTAAGTTGAGCTATACCAAATTAATATTTTGTGACAGTCTTTCCGCGGTGCGGTCTTTCAGCTCAGGCGCCTCCTTTTGTTTAAAGTACAAAGGCACCAATTTTCTCTACAGGCAAGTCCGGCGCGGTAGTAGGAACCTTAAGATATTTACAGTGGAAATGACATATGTCGCGTTCTTCACAAGGAAAAGGAGTATTACCTCTTACAGTGATACGACTTTATGTATTCAATTTAGCTATCTATATCTATATACATCTTTGCCCAGTTACATCATCATTTAAGCAAGAGACATTAGCATATCAGCAGCCTTAGCAAGAGGAAATCGTGCGCGCTGAGTAGAAGTAGTAACGTATACTAGCGGTATAGTAGTAACGGTTGTAGCATTAGCGGTGGATAGTGTTTATATTGTTGATGTAGCGTGAAGTATAGGATTTCATGAAAAGAAAATAATTTTAGGTACTACCAGACCAGAGTGAGTCATATTTCGTATATTTAATATATTTAAGTGATGCGGGATGATGCAGAAATTACAGAGTGATTTAGTGATCTTAGAGGACAAGTATTCAGTTGTCTATGGTGTAGAAATCTTTGAGTGATATGTGCTGATGTAGAAATCACAGAGTGATACCAACAGGAGAATCATCGATGATTTCTGATACGGGGACGACTGAGTGATACCTGAGAACACAAGCTGTCTATGATGTAGAGATTTTTAAGTTATACGTGATGATGCAGAAATCACAGAGTTGATACCATAGACGATAAGTCATAGCTGTCTATAAGTATTCACTGCACTTATCTTTATACTTGTAATTCACTGATATCTAGCTTAATAATAAATCTAGATTAATAATAAATTACAACAATGAGACAACGACAAGGTGATATAACATAATATATAACCTCTTTTTTATATAAACAGGGTGAAACTAAAATAGCTGGAAAAAATATGCCACGTTAATCTTTGACTTCAGTAGTCAAAAGTTTCGAAGCTACAACAGAGACATAAAAAAATTGTTTCTGAATAATATTTACGGAAACGTAAATCCTTTAGATCACTTGAGAATTGTAAAATAATCTGACGCCTTTTTAAGACGGTAATTTTGTATGTATATTTTTACCGTCTAACAGAGGTTCAGATGAGAATACAAATGACTAGGAAAAATTAACGTAATTAGACATTATTATATGCCAACGTATTTGTAATGCTTCCCGTTAGTGAGCTCATGAGAACAAAAGAATAATTTAAATAAATGCTATAAATGGCATTTTAGTCATACTTTTAGTGTGTCAATGTGTCGCATTTACGAGGGAACTAGGTCATTAACAATAACAAAAACTATTTCACTCAATAGCCCGGACATTCTTTCAGATTAATATTTATTAACAATTCCGCACTCTGTGTGTTGAAGCAAGATACAATATATACATCACGACCTAGATTTTGGCTAAAAAACCACATTAGGTTAAAAAACGGTCGACTGTAAAACATCACACGCTCAAGGACCGACTCACAGAGGACAAGCACCAGCCGGGGCCCACCGATTCGCGGTTTTTTCGCCACTTCACTTTTCTACAATATAAAAGTAAACCCCTACAAAATAAGAGTAACCCCCCCTTAAAAGAATTTTAAATCAAACTTAAACTGATAATATTTAATGCCCACATTAGTCTCCGCAGAATATCACTGCCCGTGGTTTCTCTTAGAATGGGTTTAGATATATGGCAACGTTGTATTACTACCACCTGTCACAAGGCATTTGGCAGTTGAACTACAATTTATTATAAATTTCTGCAGTTGCGATAATTTTAATGACAAAAATCATAATGACATAAATGCCTATATATATATATATATATATATATATATATATATATATATATATATATATATATATATATATATATATATATATATATATATATATATATATATATATATATATATATATATATATACATATAGGTCATAATCGAACAATTAATATGAATATGATTAATGAAATGAACGAACACTTAAAAACAAAACCAGACGTAAGTTATTGTATTGTGTATTAGCCATTTCGGTATTTTATTAGCCTTTTCTATTTACAGTGACGACATCTTAAGATATATTTTTTACACACGCCTTAATAGACTGGTATTGTGTGATAAGAAATAGGTACATATTTAAAATAAAAACAATTAAACGCATTTTTAAATTTGCAAAAAAAAATTATTTTGGAAAATCCTTTTCGAACATTGATTTTTTTCCCGTTATTGTTGGTCTTCTATAAACAGTTCAAACAAAATCCATGTTTGCGACCCGATTTGAAACCTAGTTGGAATAGTGGGGAATTTTAATATAAAATATTAAATATTACCGATACTTGAGAAATAAAGCTAACCCAGACTTAAGCTAATTTGTTCACAACATTCACCCTACACTACAACATATTACATAATAACAAACAACAATATCCCTGTATTTGTATCATCTGTAACGGTATGTTAAATTCAGCACAGAGATAACATTTATATAAAGAACACACCACTAATAAACTGATGTTTAGGAGTCTAAGAAAATTAGTTTAACTCTTCATTCTGCCCCTTTTCTTTTCTTTAACAGTCGACCGTTCAAAACATAATACTATTATAGTAGACATATAGAAAATAAAGTGACTAATAGGTGACGCAATATTAGTTATATTTTCCAGTTACCATCTCGCTCACTTAGAAGATACCTGCATGAATAAGCCGGCGATTTGCTGGCTTTACTGAACAATGGCGTATCATCATGCACAACCAAGGTGAAGTGACTTCAAAAGATGTCTTTTATGTCATATTCATATATGTGCAAAACTTTAAGCCAAAAAATTATTTAGTTTGAATGTATTGAAAGTATATTGAAAAAATTTTGCGTGCTGCGTGTACAACTTAGTGCTCAATTTAGCCAATAACAATTTAAAATAAAAGAATGAAATTAAATTGTTATTGCCCAGCAAGCACCGGGGAGGTAAGAGCGCCCCTTGCCAAGATAGCACGTGGTTAGGTTACTTATTATTAGTAGAGGTAAGACTTTTGGTAAAATGTATAAGAAATTAACTCACCAATTTGCGGGATATTTTATTATTTGCACATATAGTTTTCATAATATCGAGATCGCACATTCTTGATTCCACCTTCTTTACATGGTCTATAGATTTTATCGAGTTGGCCGCATTTACTTCTTTGACTGCACCACTGATAAGTTTTTTCACATCAGCTAACTTAAATATTACAAATCAAATGGGTTCAGTTTGCAGTGATATGGAGGAATCGAATTACTGCTTAAGCAATCAATTTGTCTCGCTTTGGCCATTTCATCCACCACATTCTTCTTGAAAGCTGGAAAATGTTGCATTGCCAGTGTCAACAATTCAGCCTTAAGTAGTGAATCATCGTGTTCAATTTTTCCTTTTGCCAGACAGTCTTTAATTTGCCCTCTCCGCCATGCAGTTCTGGGCAGCTGTTCTGTTCTACGAGAATTATAAGAAGCATTATCTATCACTAACAGATCCAGGTTGTAACAATCCCCGCAAACGGAGGAATTCATGTCTTAATGGTAATCGCCTGTTTTCTTGTATTCGAGGTTAAAAGACCGTCATTTACAAAACCACATTCAGTTTTTGATATATTATAAATTAATTTAAGTTAACATTATTGTTTTTTATTTTATTTCCTATATTAAGATAATTGCGCGCGCCACTGAGCACCGCATTCCATTAGTTTGCATATCAAATGAAAGCACTATAGTTGTATTTAATCTTGTTATCAGTTCTCAAGCTTTGGGCATATCTTCTTGCATGAGGGCTTCTTGAAGATAAATTAGCTACCTATTTATTATTTGTAAAATCCGTGCCAGTAATACATCAACTTCGTGGAGATAATGTGACACACTTTCTAATACATCCCTTAGATATATACGACAAAAGAAACAAAAAAAATTGTTAAAGTTGCTATCAGTTCACCGATCAGTGAACATTGCCCTTCTTTCAATGCCCCGCTTTTTTACCAGACAAGCAACTGTGTCGACTAGCTTCGAGACTTGCACAAGTTAATAAAACCGGACAGAGTTACGGAAACTATCCAAGCAGTACTCTACAAATTGTTTAAGTTTTATCTAAACCTATAAAACCGGCAGTCATTTCAGTGAGTAGGACATTCTGTAATACTTCATGTTTAATTATAGTTTAATGCACCATTCGGTTCACCTAATTAACAATTCCATGTAGCGGAATTTAATTGCAATTTTCTAATTAAATAATTGGCCTGCTTGTAGTTATTGACCTGTTATGAGGCGATTGAAGTTGGCTTGTAATTATTTGATACTGATTAAATAATGTTACCTATGTAAACAATAATTACGAGAACCGCATTGACGTCCACTACTTTGATTATAGCTTACTCGTATGCTAATGAAGATTCGATTATTAACTAATAAGAATGAAAAGTTACCCACTCACTTCAGTGGGATGCATTCAATTCACTAAATTATGCTTTTCACAGTTAATTACGTTTCGGTTTATTTTCTAGTTGTTAAATCACCCTCAGATTATTGTCTACCTTATAAAGTCAAGAGCAGTTTTTAATTTTTAAAGAATAGCTAAATAAGTATAATACCTTACCACCTGGCCGAGGAAAGAGCAAGTTACCAAAGTCACCTTAGAGCAAGACACCTTAGACACATTAGACACAAATTGATTCCTTGCCACAATTGATACATCTTCAATCAAAACAGACAACTTCTTCAAGAAAATCGAGGTGAAAGTGGCCATTAAGGCATCTTGATGGAAAACTAGGACCAGTAGAATTGACCAGGGTATTAAAAAAATATTCACGTGGAAAAATGTCAGTAGCGTACCAGTTTTTTGATAAAAATATCAGACGACACGTTTGCAGGGACGCCGCTATTGGACCGATAAAATATTGCAAAGTAAAATATGTGCTTTAATATCATATAAATACATCAAAATTGAAAATCTTAAGTAATTTTCGAGGTATTAAAATGCGATCTAAAGAACTCAACATATTATTGTAGCAAAAATATTAAGTCGTTGCGGGTACATGTTGATATGTTTGTTTTATTGACTTTTACTTGCATCTTAAATTTTGCTCCATAACTTTAAAGTGATGTCGAAAATATAAGTACCATATGATTGGAAAGATAGCAGTCGTTTCAGTTAGCTTACTAATAATATTCAGAGGCGTAGGTAGTGACAAAAAGATTGCGTAAGTATAAAGGTCAATATTACACCAAAAATAATCACCCAGTACATGTAGTTGGATAACTCATACTCAAATATTGTTTTGGCATGCTAAGTAATTGTAGTAAATTTGAAGTTGACTCGAGCAAAGTATCGCGAGTTAAGTAAGTAAAACTGTAAAAGAGTTGCAAGTTTAACACCCCGTATCTTATTAACGGTACATTCTAGTGAATTTTTCTATACGAAACATCCCAATACATCGTATATAGTAAAAATAGTTATCATATATTTACGATTTGAAATCCTTCATTATTACCCTAAGTTGGCCGAATATAACTGCTTATGCTAATACATCAATAGAAATTTAATAATCACAAATATATCTTAAGCTAAAACATGACTCTATATGTTTATATATGGTTTCACTTATGTACGAAGTAGTGATTCGAGTTCAATGATTATTATTTGAAGGTGCAACTCGTGTCTCGTATTTACATTGAATACGAACTGCTTTGCGTTGTTCTTATTAACTTGTATCCACTTGAATGGATAATACAAGGTATCTTTTGGATCATAATATTTATTAAAGTGCACTGAATTTGTATTTTTAAAACACTGAATGTCAAATAAATTATTAACACTCGAAGTAGTTTCCACAAACACCAAAACACTTTCACTTCGCTCGACGCGCGTTTCGCCAACCAAGTTGGCATCATCCGGAGACGATTAAAACTAATCTTAAATTACAAAATCTACCATATTTATACTATTTTTCCGGTGACGTCACTAATGATATCACCGTGAAATTTACGCGTGACTAATCACGCTTCAATGATCGGTTGCTAAGCAACGCGTAAAGCGGGCTACGGTATGATATCATCGTCAAATTTCATCGGTTGCTAAGCAACGCGTAAAGCGGGCTATACGGGATAGGTCCCTTGTCGCTATTCATACTACTATTACACTTTACAATTTCTATGCTCTCAAATGCATCCAACTGTCTATTATTGGTCACATTTCTAACTAATCTTAAATTACTAATATCTTTTCTATGATTGTTGTCAAAAGCATGTTGTGCAACACTAGACTTATCTGTTCTTCCATATTTTAGATGAGCCATATGTTCTTTAAATCTGGTGTTAATTGACCGTCTCGTTTGTCCAATATATTTTCGATCACAATCATTACAACTAATTTCGTAAATCCCAGACCTTTCATTTGGAACAATTTTATCCTTTGGATTGTCTAAAAGTTGTTGTAATTTGTTGCTCGACGAATGAATCGCTGTTATACCCACGTTTTTGAAAACCTTACTCAAACCATGAGTAAACAGGGGTTCGTACGGGATGGATACATATTTTGGAGCCTCTATCTCCTTTTGAAAGGTCGTAGAATTACGAAGTGTGTCTTTAAATTTACGCTTCCTAATTAGTTTTTCAACTATATCTCTAGGATAACCATTACTCACAGCCAACTTGGTTGGCGAAACGCGCGTCGAGCGAAGTGAAAGTGTTTTGGTGTTTGTGGAAACTACTCCGAGTGTTACAGTTACATCAAAGGTTCCACCCCTATCCAGTAAATAAATTATTATTTAAAAAGTCTCATTGGCCGGATTATCACCATATGAATAGAAGCAATATAATTAAATGGGTTTTTTTGTATTGTTTACATTTGAGTTATTATTTTTTTTACCATATTATGTAATTTTTTTAATTTGATAATATGTTGCTATTATTGTATCAATATTGTTATAAACAATAATTTATATTATATTTTTGACCATAAGCAGACAATTTTTTACCAATAGCACTTTAACATATTATGTAATTTTCTTAATTTGTTAATATTTTGCTGTTATAGTATCAACATTTTATAACTATCTTATATACATATTTTAAATTAAAAAAAATATTTCTTGCTATATTATAATTTATGAACTCATCGCTGTTTGGCTTATCAATAATTATAATCTCGAAGCTGTAATTTTGTTGTTGCCGTGCTGAAGTATTTACCTCTTTGTCATATATTGTTCCAGTGAACGGCGTACACTTACCTCTGCCTCTGTATCTTTTGTCAAAGTGTGATTAAAAATAACATTTGCAGGATTACTAAAAGTCTTGATTGATAAGATACACAAAGATAATATAATTTTATAATATCACGTATCAAAATTTTGAATGAGCTTTTAATACTTTTTTAAATATAGGTATAGATACCTTATATTAAAGATATATAGATATTTATCCCACTTTCCATTTTCTCATCTAGTATTTATTGTTGAATAAGACTGGAAATGAAATATTGTTTCTGTTTATATACTGCTTTATACTAATTTCCCTTCTTGGACCTGAAAACCCCTAGAGGCAACTTATAACACAGTTCATGTTTACATAACGGTACGCGGGTGTAAACAGAATGTACTTTTGGGAAATGGGGCTGGAATTTAAATTGCAGACAGTTAAAATATGCATTGTTATAGCGGACGTCCTAAATACACAATATTAGATTGGCTTATTTAACTTTTAGGGCAACAAGAAAACTGAGTGTTCTAGACATCTACAAGAGTGTATTTTTCTAAAATTTGCTTAGGTAACAAATTACCGCAGTAACCCTATTTGGTCCAACTCGGCAAAAGTGGACTTGGTTTAACGGGTGATCCAGTGGCGTATGTACTGAGCCACACCCAAACACGTTGTTGTTGTTTATGACGGTGCATTTGAATTTTATTTCTTAGTGACCTTATTAATATTCTTAAAACAATTTGTGAATAAGACTGATTGTGTTCTAGAATAGGTTTGAAGTGTTTTTCGTTAAATAACAGGAATTTAATCCATATAAAGAAAAATTAAATTTTTGAGGTTATTTTATTTTACTTTATAGGGTTGGATTTTATATAGGGTTACTATTTTTATAGACGTTATTTAATTACTAAATAATATTCAGCCAATTTTACAGGCCAGCCACTACTCTATGGAAAATTCTTTAAAGAAATGGGATTTCAATGCAAGAAGATGGCTGGTTTTGATTGAATCTTGGACGTCAGACTGAAACGAATTGAATTTGTAAAAAATAACATTTAAAAAAAAGGAACATAATTGATACAGACGAGACCTATATTCATAGCTTTAACACTCACAGAAAGTATTGGATTGACAAAAAAATTTCTTTGTAAATGCCTCAACTGCAAACGGTATAATATTGGTCATAGTTCATGCTGGCGGGGAGAAAGAACTTGTTAAAGACGCACTATTTTTAAGTCACGTAAGTTGAGTGTTTTTCTCGTTGTATTTTAATTTTTTTAAATCTCAATCCCAATCATTATGTATCTTAATGAATTCATACATTTCTACAATATAAAGAAATAGCAATAATAAAATATACAAAAAGAAAATAAAACTGAGAAATATACAAAAAATCATGGGTGTGTGCTTATGACCACACGATAGAAGTGAAAACTAATTTTTGAATTTTAAAATATATACTGTAACCGTTAATACACGTTGACCGTATACGCCCGTGACACAGATGCTTCAGGCAACCGGCGCTAGATGTGGCCCCCACTGTATGTCGCTACAAAATACCTACTCATAGTTAGCAAGTACTGCGACGGACCATCATTTCGATTCAATCCATTTCAATTCAATTCGATACAGAGAGGAAAACAATTGGACGGTAACCCGACCAGATCGATATTAATATTTTAAATAAAAGTGCTGAGGCGCATAAAGAAGTTTTCTCTTCAAAAATACGCCTGATATAATACCTATATAATTACGTTTATGTTATATACTGGATTAGTTCGGTGAATCAAGAAAAAATAATATCGATATTGTTATATAATAAACAATTATATTGTGGAATTTTCCTCTGATTGGACTTCTTTACTGCTATTATATTCTAAGAATGAAACAATAGGCCTATGGAAGCTAAAATATGCTGTAAATACTGTAGATTCAAGTTTATCTCTCCCTTAGTCAACGAGTGGACTAAGCGTTATAGTCTCATTCAATACCCACAAACTTTCTCTACTCTCTCGCTCTGCCTCGCTCTGCCTCGAGCCGACTTTACCCAAAGGAGCGTTAGATAGCCAAATGTGACGCGTGACGGCCCAATTTCATTCAACATCCTCAAAAATAAAAGTGCTGAGCGCGCCTAAAGAAGTTTTCACTTTAAAATATTGACAATTAGCAAGCAGTAAATGTTATCTACTATCTACAATATATTATATAACTATTATATTATACTATATATAACTATTCTATTGATGCCTTAATATTTGTTTGTAAATATATATATATTTTTTGGCCCGTTATAAGATGCTGCTAGAAGTCTTCCGGGAAACTGGATATTAGGTTTAATTTCTTGAGAGCATAATATTTATTACAAAGGAAGTTACAAGAGAAGTTGAAAGAGAATCTGATAATGGAAAGCATTATATAGACATTATTTTTTCAATAAATCGTAATACATACTTATCCGGAAGAGATTTTCAGAATATTTCCTGCACTGGTAAAACGGGGGAAGCTTTTACTATTTAAATATAAGATGGGATGATGGAAAGACGTAAAACCAATATGGCATTGCTTGTTATCGATCTGAGTATATAGCAGAAACGCAATTTGGAGGAAGTTAATTATTTTTATGAAACATGTCATTTATTACATAATAATAAATAATAATAAACAATCTCAATTAATTCCTGTCAGGATTACATTAATATAAAGTAAACATTAATTTAAATCATTAATCTAAAACAAACATTAATTAAATTCTTTTAAATATTGATAATATTATAGATAATAATCATTATGACATTTTTTATATAATAATCATTATGAATTTTAAGTAATAGATATATTAAGCAAGAGAAAATGATAATTACTATACACTTATAACATTCACTAAATACTACTAAACCCATATTTAAAAATTTGACGTTTGTGACATTATAAAATTTAGATGACAAGGTCGAAATGTCTCACTAAAAGTTTATATATTTAAGAGCTCTAATATTTGTGATTTATCAATTAACTGTAAAACTGTTCAAATTATATGATGTTATTCCTTGGTCATGACCTAACTTCAATATTTTATAAGGTACCTTACTTTCATTTATACGTATGTATTTTGGTTCATCCCTTGTTTACGATCCTTATAATTCTGCTTACATATACTCTTATCCTCCTTCCATGTCTATTAAATACAAATCTTCAACTCCTATTCTGCTATTCTCTCTCTCTACTTCTTATCTGTAAACTGCTAATACTCCTATAGCGCCTATTTTCTTTTATATTCTTCTTCTCTGGTTCTTTCTATCCTTGCTCTCGTTTTCCAAATTTCCAATCTCAATTTTTCTTAAACAAATTTCTTCTTATTTTTATTTTCCTTGGTTTCCCCCTTTTTGTTTTCTCCCCCTCTCTTTGTTTTCTCCCCCTCTCTTGATTTCCATTTTTCAATAATAAACAATTCACTCATGTCCTATATTATGTAGTATTGTCTATGCCATTTACACCCTCTCACTTTAGTTATTGAGTCTTTTGATGTTTAGCATCCTTACACATTTACTATTTACTGAACTTCATACCTATATTTTACATTTCTATTTACTACTTCGTATATACTATCATTTTCACTAATATCTCATTTGATAACTACTAACTATTCTTGCACAGTACTTTAACTATAAATCTCTATTCTATATGATTTATAATATCATTATTACTCAATTATATTTCAACTATTTTCCTACATAATTATTTACAGATATATTCGTTATCATCTCAATAATTCATCATTTTATACATTAATATATAATAAATTTTATATTATAGTTAGTGTATTATAACAATATATGTTTTCAAAATAGGTTAAATCGTCCAAAATCTATTTTTTTCATAATATATATATATATATATATATATATATATATATATATATATATATATATATATATATATATATATATATAGCGTCATCTTATTGCATGTATATATATATATATATATATATATATATATATATATATATATATATATATATATATATATATATATATATATATATATATATATACATGCAATAAGATGGCGCTCTAGGTGTTCCGGATGTGGCCCCAACGATATATTTTTTTATGGCAACAATATATTTTTCCGGCAACTTCTTGTAGACGAATGAATTCTTTATGAGTTCGGCAATATATAGAATAGAAATATTAATTATGATAGGTTACGGTGATTTAACCCGAACACATAAAGAAGTTTGTGATATGTTCGATTCGAAATATGAAGGTCAGACCGTCAGTCAGTCTATAGTAATCAGGATTGAAGAGAGAGCATGGTAGAGATCTTCCGAGGAAGTGGACGTACCAGAGTTATTAATGATGAAAATAGCTTAAATGTTTTGTTGTTTGTCCATGAAAATCGGCATTCGACGACGAAAGGAATTGCAGGTGAATATGGAATTTGAAATTTTTCAGTTCACAAAATCCTGAAGATCAACCGTATCATCCGTATAAAGTTAAATTAATACATGAGTTAAAGGAGGATGATCCAGATGAATAAACCTTTTATTTTACACACAGATGCAAGTTCAGATTTGCAGGTGTCTTATTGCAAAAACAAAATAATTTATTGGTGCCTATTTCTTTTATATCTAGAATAACCAAAATGCATGAAATAAACTACAGTGTAGGAGAATTGCAATTGGCCAACATTTTATTTTGCATATCTAAATTAACATTTTATTTACTAGGAAATAAATTTTAATACAAACAGATAACCAAGCATTAACTTCAATTTTGAATAATAAATATGGTAATTACAGAATTCATAGATGGGCACTACTATTACAAGAATATGATTATAATATATCATATATTCAGGGAAAACATAATATTTTAGCAGACGCATTGACCAGAATGGACCGACAAAACAAGACAAAAACAGACGTACAAATTAAAATAGGATTAAACTTATTGAAAGAAAGTGAGGGGATATGTCAGACATAGACAAAAAGAAGACCATATTTAAAAACAACATGTATTTAAAATTAATTGATGATAGAGTTATATTATATTAAAGAGACTTTAGCTAACGAAATTTTAGAATCACTGCACGTAAAATTTGGAACATATAGGAACACAGAAAATATGGAAAATTTATAGAGAGACTTATTATACAAAACGTGATGACATTGACAAAACAATTAATTAAAAGTTGCAAAATGTGACAATTAGGGAAAGACAAAAACAGACATAACGAAGGAACTCCAAGGCTAATAGAGCTAAATTACTATTGGAAACCATAGCAATCGATTGCACATATTTTGGTTGTAGTAGACGTTTTTTCAAAATTTATTAAGACATATGCATGTAGACGTACAAATACCAAGGTAGTGAAAATAGTTTTAGACAAATACTTACCAGACTATACATACAAGACAGGAAAACCTGAAGATTGCGTTGCGGATAATGCTACCTTCTTAAAAAATGTTAAATTTCAAAATTATAAAAAAAATCATAATATAAAATTAAAATATATATGTACAAGACTGCAAACCCATCTGAAAGATGTATAAAAGAAGTTATAATATTCTGATTTCAACAACGGTTGAAGCACCATTAATTACAAATAGCCCCACCAACATAAGAAAAATAAAATGTATACAATAATACAACTTAAATAAAATATTACAATTGCTTCACCAACGTGAAACTAATACAAATCATGCCTAAAAATAAAACATATTATATTAAATTATAACAAACGGATGAAACACGTACAAGATCATGACGTAAGAAAGGATATATCAACAAAGGTTATGTCAAGACGTAAGAAAGGAGGTAAAAAAAAGTGTAACCGACCAATAATTAATATTTAACGTATTACCAGCTCATACCCTATGATACTGTTTTTTATTAATTTGGAAGTAAAAAACAATTGTTGAAAGTTAAATGCTATTATTATCATTCGTTAGTCTTAGTCATTAAAATATTTCGAGGTGTCTCGTCTCGTCTTGTCTCCAAGAATTTTATCTCGTCTCGTCTCGTCTAGAAAATCGAGACAAAATGCTCTCAAGAAGAGACAAAATGGCTTCGAGACCAGACGTCTCGTGTAGCTTATTCTTCAATGAATTAGTACATTCTAGAATATTGGGTCCATAAAAAGTACATATTTTTATAAAACTTCTTTTTTTCGACTTTATAAAAATATGCCAAAAAAATATTATTTTCCGAGATATGATTTATGTTCCTTGAAATACACACCACTTCTCAAAATGCTTATACCCATTCTCATTTCTATGTCGATATTTCACGAATGTGTCAATTAATTCTTGAATAGCTGCATTTGCCGCCTAGTCAAAGTCCGATGGGACACTTTCTTCATCTGAGCTCATCTTCACAGTATAATATGGAGTAATATAGAAAATCTAAATTTAATTAAACTTCACAATGACAGATATGTAATAATAATAATAATAATAATATCTCTACCCCTCAGTCTAACCGCAATGGTTAGCCCAGAAGCCAGAGACTTGTGCGGGAGAGGGGGCGGCATATTATTATTTCGCGAGCCGCATGTGCGACCAGGATCGACTTAGGTTGGTAAATTGTAATCACCATTCAGTGCAGGAATGAGGGAAACCTGGAAAACCTCATTAGTTAGATCTTGGGGATAAATTATTGAAAATTTATTTCGCACCGGTGCGGGGAATCGATCCACACACGCTGCTAGGTGTTCGAGCAGAGAGCTAGCACGCTAACAACTCGACCACCGTCCCCGTTGATGTTGATGTAATACATCACTTAACTAAAAATATTTTAAATAGGTCGCCGAATGGATTATTTTATGTCACTAGTCATTTCTCTATAAAATTATAAAACTGTTAATAATAGATAAAATATTGTACGATATTCGTATCGTAATTTCATCAATATCGCCTTTGCCAACTTTTCCATCGCGTAGCGTAATATTTCATATTTTTGGATCCTTATATCGAAAACAACTATTACTCGTTAACGGAACGTACGTTAACGGTACGCTAACGCCGACGGTACTCAATGGAGATCAACCGGTTGACCGATATTAATTATTATTCTCGCCAGTTAGTCGGATAGTAGGATATATTAACAGTTCACATATAATGACTTCTTTGTGATGTATCTCTCGTTTTTATTAATTTTTAACAATGTATATGCAACGATATATGCTTGAACAGCATATATCGTAGATTAAGAATAAATTACTGGCGTGAGCACATTCTTTTAAGATATGCAGTGTATATAAAGTTTCTACAAAAGCTATGAAGATAGAACAATCGAGGAAAAACTGGAAAAGATAAAACATTTGCAAACTGGTGTAATAAGTAGAAGCATAGTTTCAAGTTTTAATGAAAAAACAGCTATAATTTCTTATCAAATAGGCATATTATTATTATATATAATGTATATGTGACAACTCGATATTCATTAGCTTCACAAGTGCTCTGGCGTCTAAATATATTAATCAGTCGGCCAGAGGCTCACAATATATCACTGTAGTGGCAAAACATCAACGGCGTCTGTTAAATACCGAATTTATCGAAATGGGCACTTAAGCACTATAAACAGAGACAACTAATTTTAGATAAATCATGTCTAAAGAATTACTGCGATAAAATTAACCCGGCCTGAGTAATCTGTCAAACGCATCTGTCAGCAGTAATGTAGATTTATATACTACTACTATCATAAACTAAAGGCGACCTAATTTCCGCCGAGTTTATTATAAGGGACCATTTCGGAAAACGACTGCGAAATGTCAGTAATTACGCACCGGTTGACTAGAATCTACTCAATACCAAAGATCGCGACATAATAGTGTGCACAATTAGAAAGATTAAGCCAGAATCTATTCAGTAAATAATCCCAGCATGTTTTATGGAAAGCAGGTTTTATTTACTATTGTCCGAATTTGATATGAAGCACGCACCCCTCTAGAATTGTCGAATTTACAAATTATTTTTATATCGTTGCGGAGTTTTTGCTTCGGGCGCCAACTTCTATTTAGAGTGCAGATGTACCAGTTCTCCCTACAGGCCTCTGGTAACTACAAGTGGAGAATGTCGATAATTACAAAGGTCACGTGATTCGTAGGAATAAAGCCCTACAATAGTACATATCTTAAGATTCCAACAGATTTATTATATCTTATGGTCATCATGCAACATAAAACTTTCATTGCATAGCATTAGTTAAAAACTCCATGTAAATAGTATTTATAATAAGTAAAAATAGTCAAGTACATTTTAAAACAAAAATATATAGATATTTATTCATAAAATAAAACAATTTCATATTCATCGGTAAGAATTTGACCAGAATTACCATGCACCGCAAGATTCAGATAAACATTGAGAATCTTGTACTAAATACAGCCTATTCAAATTTGACAAAGTAATTGTAAATAAAATGAAGCAAATTATGACATACTGTACATTATAAAGCAAGTAGAAATAAAGCTGGAATATTTAATCAAAGTAAAAAATATGTCCAGATGGTGATATCATTTGACAGCTAATGTCACATGTAAGACTTTCATAATCCAAAATTATAATACCTTAAGATTATTAGAGAAATATAATTATATATAAAGTCAGAAAAAATCAATGTAATATAATAATAATTAAAATGTGATTTATATATAAACATAGTGAAAGTGAATATAAGTCAAAACTTATTAAGTAAAAAAGAAACAATAAACAGAACTTTTAAACAAGTAGGTAAATATAAGGTTTCCAAGGAAGTAATACAGATGAAAAAACAATTTTATTGAGTAGCAACGAGTGGGTTTTGGAAGAAAGCATGTTGCATAGAAAATTTTCATAACTTCTCCTTAAAAAAATAAGAAATTATAAGAAAAATACCAAGAATATAAATACTAACTACATCGCCTACAAGAATATTCAATAAGCAGCAAGCAGACGAGGTTCCAGTTTTGTAAGAACATTTATTGGCAATTTCAGAAGAGCATCCATGAGATATGGTATAAGCAGTGCATAAATGCAAACCCCAGCAAGGAACTAAGGCCTACAAATAACAGCGTAAAAATAAGGCCTAAAAATAAACAATATAAAAGGTACACCTTATAAACATTTATATATCTAATCAGAATATAACAAGTAATTGATAACCTAATTAACATATATTAAAGTATTAACATGCATGCTAAGTTTACTTACCAATTTGAGCTCTAAAACTAGTAAAGTAGATCTTTTTCTAACATTTCTTTTTAAATAATCTTTATAAATGTAGAACATAATAAGTAAATTCCATATCTTAGGTTAAAATATTAGAAGATATTAGTCATAGATCGTAGATAGTACATCATCATAGATAAAAGACAATCTATAGTATCGATCTATGTTGTGCTTAGGTTTAAGGCAAGTTTCTGTGTTTTTAGTTTATTTCGTAGTATAGGAATATATATGTTACATATATAACATAGAATTTTATAATTAAATTAATTGACAATTTTTAGTAGGTAGGTACATAGTAATAATACAAGCAAATATTTAAATTTATACATAAATATGTATAATTTGATTGCATATAACGTAGAGGTATAAATATATTTCTCTGATCACAAACAATTTATAAAAATTTGATAAAAGATTGTGAATAAAATTATGTTAAATTTGGGTAAATTGTATCTGTATTGTCTTGTTGTGGATCTGTAATTTCTGCTAGCTTCCCTAATGAACCGACTTCTGGGAGAGTAAATATTTCAAATGATGCCCAATGGTAGGTATACTTGATAAACAAAAATTAAAATAAGAAATAACTTATTATTTCAAATATAAAAATAAAAACATAACTTATTATCATTTCAAAATATGTAAAAAATATAACTTATTATTTCAATATATATATATATTTGTATATATTTGCACCTTTCCAACGATCAGACCCGACAAGTGTTTAAATCACAGCTTATATCACGCACATCCCTTACAGGGGACGTAGATGGTAAACATAATATATAAGCGTGGATTACACACATTTTTATACTTTAAAATAAAAAAATAATAACATCGAATGTTGCACATTGCATAATGTATCACTATTCATTATAATTTTCGTAATTCCATATTTCTTGAAAATGCGAATCTGACTTGTGTATTCAGTAGCAGTTCAAAGTTCCTGAATCTGCTGGTAATATGAGCGTTAGTGAAAAATTTAACAGATAGCCGTTTTGTGCACGTAATATATTCTGAAGCAGATTTTATAGCCTTGTTCATCATAAAAAATTCAAGCACTAAAGTGTGATATAAGTCCTCACCGGAATTTACATACGAGTATACCTAAGCTTAAAGAATAACAGTGCGGGGAAGACATATTTTAGGGCAGAAATTTATTAGTAATTAGGTTACTTACTGTTAATATGGCTGAATTTATATTTCAAGTCGGTTTTCGTAATGAGTAATGATGCGGTGCGAGCACTATTTATATTCCAGATACAAAAATTATTCACTCCGTTTTTGTAGTGATAATATGATTTTATGATGATTTATTACGGCCACGGAGAAGAAATTACCAGTATATGACGTTTGAGTTCACATTGAAATCTTTATAATGATTTCAATCTAATACTGTTATTTTAGCTTAAAATCCTCATTAAGAGCATCATTATATTAGCTTACGCCTTTTACTGATGAGAAGCACTTTGAAGAAATATTTGCCTCAAAGTTATGAAAGGGAATGTAAATGTCAAACTTTTTTAATTATGTATAATAGATTATACTAATCTAATAGTCCCTTATAAACTCAATGTTCTTAGCAACTACTGCTCATGGACCATTGCTGGACCATGTTGAGATAAACGAAAGTCTAGAACCGAAAAAAGTAGTTTCTTTACAGTAAATATACCAAATTATATTAAATTAGTGATCAATAAATATCACATCTACTATAGTAACATTGCACATATGCACGTATCGCTATATATCGCATGTACTATACACAAAGCCAACCGACTACACATCTGATTGGTCAGAATCTAATTTCATAATATCTAAGTCATTTATCGGCGCAAAAATCTCTATCTAGCATGATTGCAATAGACAAGTCCCAACAAGATATATATAATATCAAGCATACATAAACTATGTCTATATTAAAAGATTAATGCGAAAACATAGTAATAGAAACGGGTTTCGAGAATTTGGACTCTCGAAGAAAACTACAATGTACATATGACGCCTACTTAGAGTACCGAAATTAGTCAACAAAGGGTGAATGTGATGAGTGTAAGAATCCTAGAATTCAAAATTAAATCAAATGTATTTCAAATCAGAATTTAAACGTTCAATAAAGAAAATAATGGCCATTAATCTGATTGGCCGTGTATCTCGGGGCTTTAGTGGTAGCAGATCACGATTCTTTGGTTAAAATAAACATTCAGGTTGTTCCTAAATGGTGGACGATTTCGTCATTTAGTCTCAGATCACCATTTCTTCTTCTGAATAATCGTTACCTTTATCTTTACAAAGCAAAAATGCTATTAATAAGTTTTTTCTATCTTTCGTTACTTGAAATAAATATAAAAAAGCGATTTTTATTTCTAAAAAATATATTTTAATTTTAATTTAATCAAACTTAATCAAAATAAATAAATAATTTTAATCAAAGCGTTACAATATTTAAATGTTGTTGAAACTCTATTAGCAGTTCTCCTTTTTTTAATGGTGAATAACAGGGACTAGGTGTTAGATGTATATGTTTCATATGTCATAAAATACTGTCAAAATAATATTTTGAAAAGTAAGGTTAATGTAATACCATTGCCTATTTGCTTTAAGTAAAAAATTTCTTTAAGTAAAAACTATTAACGAATACCGAATACCTGAGAAACAAAAATTATAAAAATAAGTTTCCGTTCACTTTAGTAACAGATTTGTTTAGTTACAGGTTATTCAACAAATCTGTTACTCTTAAATCCTAATAGAATACATTATTTATGAAGAACAAATGTTTGTTTCATACAACTAAAATCCTAGGAAGATATTTCTTCGACACAGTTCTTCGGCCAGTAAATCCTCATTTTCTATATTTTCCCCCATAAAGTATTTTACATTAGCTGAACATCCTTCCCCACCTCGCCAGGCCCGTTCTCGGGAAGAAACGTGGAAAAACTTGCGTTGAAGACACTCTGGCGTGTCTTCGTCCCACATGTCAAGAATTCTCCAATAATAATCATTGGATAATGCTGCAGAACTTAATTTTCTTTTAGAAGGATCTATTTATAATTGTCGACGCTTAGCATCACGTGCAGATCTAGCTTCCATAAATTCAACACCGGAAAATGGATCAAATTTAATTTGAAATTTGGTGAACATCATTTCTTGCAATTGTTTGGCTGCACTATTACACGTCAATTTACGAACGCTTTCCTTATAATCTTTCCTTATTTCTTCTCATCAAGTAATCAAGATTGCGGTTTCAATATTGCTGATGAATTTTGCTGATGAATTTTGACTGAATTTTGCGAAGAGTATCCTGCAGGATGTTTCACTTTTTATAATTATCACCAGTTTGTATCAATTTTATAAATGTATTATAATGTGTGATGGATAAAATTACGTAAATAGTTAGAATTATATGATTATTTTTAAATACAAAAGTATACTGGTATATTGTAAAAATCACATAAAAATCATATTAAAACAGCGTCAATCATATTAACCTCTTTATAAATCCTACCTCTTCCTACACAAATATTCCGCATCAATTTTGATTTACTTGCTAATAAATGTTTATACCGGAAATGGATTTTAAAACCAAGCTGATCTGCTGATACTAAAACCTGTTGTATCGCTAGAATGAATCGTAAAATAGAAATGAATGGATAGGGATAATAAAACATAAGAAATAATCTGATTCGACTGAAGTGTCGCCTATATTGTGGTATTTGCCAGGTATATTTTACAGCCATGACAGTAACCATTTTTCACTGCTGTTATGTTGAAGAATATACATACGCAATACACATATCACGTTAACCGGTAAGCGGTTGACATATTTTTAAAGTGTGTCTCGTTTTATATTCGTCAGCTTAATGCTAGATGATGTAGGCGGTCGTGTGACCTTCACAATAAATTCAATACTGTAAAACAGGTGCTGCCACATTGGCTCCTTCGCCATTTTTTATAATATGATATGACGAGTGAGAGCTCTAACATTACAAACCAGCTTCTGCCCGCAACTTCATATGCGTTAATACGAGTAGTTCTTCTTCTCATACCTGGCTGAATGAGCTTCGCATTAATTTCCTTCTAAACCGAGACTTACCGTTTATCTTGACCTAACATGTGTGCTGGAGTGCTCCTTATTTAACATGGGAAGACTGTCGGCATCCTGTGATATTTGTTTATTTCTTATATTTGAGAGATGAGCTGTAGCTAAAATTTGAAATGCCTTAATCATGGTAAAAATACGGGGTGTTTCTTTAATATCGCGAAAAGCCTCAACGAGCGATTTATTGTCTTCTATATAAACTTTCAAAAACGTCTTCCATCAGAGTTACGCCCCATTAAAGGGATAAGTTAAAATTCAGTTTTTATTCTATTTTATCTATCTTAAATTCCATGGAATAAGATTTGCCTTAAACGAAAAAACTTTACTTTAAAAAAATTATTTTATAATAAATTTTCATGAAATTCAGGAGCGTGTCTGTTGCTTCTCTGAACGCCGTAACTAGACTCTCAATAATGTTTGTAGTTTCTACGGATATAGCGTAATAAAAACCAAATGCAACTTACCTACAACTTTTCTTGTTATGTTATTTTGATCTGACCAATCAGATTGATTCATAATATTTAATTTATTTAATTTCACTAAAAACTATTACACTTTGATTATCATATTATATAACTTTGAATTCTAAATACTATCATACAGTTAAATCCAATTTCTGTCGTGTAACTTCACTTTCTGTGTGGCGCGTTCCCTCGACATTTTATGTTTGCTTCCTAGCTAAAACTCTCGAAACCCTTATTTACACTTATGCTTTTTCATTAATCCTTTAATTTAGACACAGTTTATTAGTGATTGATATTTTTTAATTATTGTGATGACTTGTCTATTGTAATTTCACTTGAAACAGATTTTTGTGGCAATTAATTATTTAGTTATAACGATATTACGTTTTGACCAATCATGCGCGTAGCTGGTTGTCGTTCTGCTATACGCTATTCGGTTGGTCATAGGCACGTGTTTGCTTTCGCTTATACTATAATCTGTTCGTTAGTTGAAGGCATTTAATTCACTTTTAATTCGTTGTATTTATTAAATTTGATTGCCGATTTAAGTTCTGTATTTTCGTTTATCTCAGTATATATATATATATATATATATATATATATATATATATATATATATATATATATATATATATATATATATATATATATATATATATATATATATATATATATATATATATATATATATATATATATATATATATATATATATATATATATATATATATATATATATATATGTTTTTATGTGCATGGTTAACACGAAGTAAATTAAGTATGCATAATTGCACAAAATCGTTAACTTTGTGCCTTGCTTCAATAATTAAATTTTACGGTGTGTGGATATACGTTGATATGAACACAAGTGACATGAAAGAAATCCATAAATAGATGCTGACGTACAGCGATGGCGGTCGATTGGTCTAGTATGCGTGCTATTCAGTTTAATCACCTAGTAGAAGTGGGTTCGAGCCCTACCGAAGTCATCGATAGGCTAACGAGCCTAGAATTGTATCTCCACCACGACTGCTACGTACTCATAGAAGACGGCCCGTGGTTGTCTTAGTTCACATCTAAGTCATATTTTTAATTCTAGCTTGTGAAAATTTAAGATGTAAAAATTAACATAGCACTGCGTATATACCTACATAAATCTTTCTGTTGCTGTTCGTATGCGATGCCGCTATTGGAGAATCAAATTATTGTGTTTCGAATATTTCTGATATATTTGATAATTCAATTTTTGAAGACAATATCGATGATTCCGAAAATGATATGTATACATAACTACAAATGCTTGTATACATAAATGGGTACATTGCACATAAAATAAAACAAACTTGTAGGTTCTGCTTTTCCTCAAGGACGTGCGACAGGAAGATTGAAATTGAGTCAACTGCTGGGATGAATAGTTATATAAAATGCTAGATAAAGAAGGATTTAAATACCCTAAATAATTTTTTAATAACTTATTCATAAATACATATTTTTTATTTCAAACTTATATCAGAAAAATAAATAGGAAAATATTTTTATATGTCTGGGGGCACATAAGAGCTCTCTTTTAAGAAATTATTAATAGAAAATTTTTTGAAAAACAAGCTTTTATTTAAATGCTCTAAAAAGAGGAAAATAAACTTTAAATTAAATTAATTAAACCCATCAATTTATTACATTACACATTTTATATGATTTAAAAGCTTGTCGCGAGATTTGCCTATTTTATAAAAGACGTATAGATCTTAGAGACTTCTTAGAATTACTTATGTCAATATCAAGTTACATATTATATTATTATTTATCTACACAGTTAAGTTCTGTATATAAATTCTGTAATGTAATATATTGATGGGTTTAATTTAATTTAAAGTTTATTTTCTTCTTTTTAGAGCATTTAAATTAAAGCTTGTTCTTAAAAATGTTTTTTTACTATCGATTTATTTTTTATTTTTTAGTTCTCGCTAAGCATGTTTAAGTAAGTCTAAGTCTGTTCATTTAATTTAATGCGTAATTGTTTAATGGTGGTTTGCGTGTTAATTTAGTACAGTCTAGTTCTTTCATAAGGAGACCTTATAGTGATTTGACTCTACTTAACTCTACTTATTCCAGCTTGAAGCTTACTTGTGAATGTGAATGTGAATGTGGCAGTTCTATATTCACGTTTTCAAAACGATGTCTCAATATTTTTTGTAACATTCTCCTCAATACTTATTCCAAACTTAAAAATTACTTCTCAAAAGAATCAGTGTCAAGAAAAGAAAGTTACAAAAATATGTATAATTTTTTTATTATTATACCTATGTATTATAACTTTGCACTTATGGATGTAAAGATTTGTTTTTGTTAGTATTATAACAGTAGCTTATTTTTATTTGCATTACTGTTTTTGTATTATTCCATAGGTATAATATAGTCGTAATAAACATTTAGTAAATAACAAATACAGGTTTTTGTATGCTATTATTCCTACTAATAATTAAAACCTCAAAATAACACTGATTTTCAAAATAAAGTGATGAGACAATCAAATATATTGTAAGAAATGTCAAATGGATATTTTTGCAACAAATTCCGACTTTCTAACAATTTTTGTGACCTTTGACCTTGAATATCTTCAGACTCAAACGCGAGATAATATGAAACTTTTCTACCAGTCTTCAGAACACCAAAACAAAGGTTTATACAAATTTAGAGCTTGTATATCCCTAACCGCCTTAGTTTCCTTGTTGATTTGAAAACTCTTGGACCAAGGAAAATTTCTTGATTGAAAAATATTAACATAGGTATCTAAAGTACAATAGTGTACCTACATAGCTCAGTACCTACATCTTTGCCTACTTATCTTGTTCATTAATTTTAACAAAGTAAAACTGCGATTAGGAGCCCTTCTAAGTAGTGTTTAAAGTTTAAAGTATATTTTAATCAACAGAGTTTAGCTCATGATTAGTCGTTAATTCCGGCTTTCGTAGCGGCTGGTATTATTATTTGTTTTAGTCAATAAATTACCTTCTATACGCTGAATATTGACGTAGCTGAGGCCAATAATTTTGGAACAAATTATACCGACGATTTCATTAAGTGAATTCCATTATTACTAAAACTAGTAATCTGCTCTTGAAGTGAAACAGCTCTGGGAGTATATGAAAACATTAAATTTTAAATAAATGGAAACATTTGTAAGCACATCGAAATATACTAAACGCCTTTAAATGACTAGCAATGATATACCAAGTTGACCTAGGCAATTTTTTTCTCGACTAATACTCTTCATGGTGATGGTTTAACAGGTTTTGTTAGTGACGTTATTATTTAAAAGCTCGAGAATATGCTTGTTTTTAATTTATAACGAAAATGACAGAAAATTAGTTACTTTTATGTTTTCAGTTCACACGTCAAAAGTAAAATTTAGGGTTGCCACTCTGAAAATATAGTTCTAACCGCTGCGCTGATTGAGACAGGTTTATTTAAACTACAAGCAAAATTAGGCAATCCAACGACCTGTAAAAATTCAAAATTTTATAGCGCGGAGGGCAAGCAGTTATGTTTACATTGAGAATGCATTTGACATGAAAATGTAGCAGTTCAATCCCACTCGCAGCATATTAAAGTCGCTGCTTCGACAAAATATGGCCGTAGTAAACACCTAGCTAGAACGTCCATGGTCGTGTTGTAGCGGCTAAAGTTGAGGTGGTAATAAAATATAAATTATCAAAAATTTCAAATAAGATACAGATCACCTTATTTCACGTGAAACGCGGCCTACCTCTTACGATGCGGTCACGGCTTACATAGATATTAGGGGTAAAATCGATGGTACCGCTCGGCCCCCTCTTATCGAGGTCATCTATAACCAAGAATATTGGTTAGCCGTATGTTATCCGAAAACACCCATAAGAAATTTAAGACGTTGTGGAGTGAAATATGTAGCTGTCAGTTGGCCAGAAATCTCTTAAGATATCCCAGCGGAGAGATGGCGAGGAATCATCTGGCAATGTCTAGGGGAAAACTACGATTTGTAACAGGAATCCTAACTGGACACTGTCGGGTGCCGGCTTCCTGCACCTCTATAACATGAGACAAAGTGACGCACCCATCTACAGATGATGTGAACAAGAAGGTCGAGCATGTACTTTGTGAATGTCCCGCCATGTCATCGACCGTAGAATCCATATTGGGGGAATGTTGGCCTTCTGTGGCCAATTTGAGGGAAATGCCCCTAGGCAACATCATCACCTTTGGACCTGGTCGATGACGTACGGAGACATTGCCCTCACGGAGGAAGCACAAGGGTCCCAATGGGGCCTAAGTGCAGCGGATCTCTGATCCGCATTCCGAACAAATTACAGAATACAGAATGTTATCCGAAATGCTACATCGACTCCGTCTAGCCAGGCAACACACATCCTTCAGACCAGGCAACACACATCCTTCAGACCAGAGCAAAACGTTGACATTTCACTCGCGAGTTGTTAGCAACATGAGGGCATCATCAGCTAAGCCACAAGCACGCCTCTGTATATGTAAAATATGTTATATGTAAAATATGTTATATGTAAAATTATTGTATTTCCTGTCTTGGCAGCAACTTTGAATTAAATTGAGGGTAATAAAATAGCCTAATAAACCACAAAGTTATAACGGAAAATCTAGGGACATACTTTTTATTGGTAGACCCTGTATGCCAGGCAGCCATACTATTATATTGTAACACCATAATTACTAATCGATGCCTTGAATCCATAGGTAGATATTCATTGATTTGCAATGGATAGGTCAGTAGAAGGCAATTACCGTGGCCCGAGTGATTATTTTAATATGTGCCGGTGTGGTGTAGTATATAATGTATTCCAGGCTGGGTTCAAATAGGGACGAAGGGTTAATGGGCCAACTAACGACGAGGCCAACTAACGGTACGAGGCAACCAAACTAACGTTGAAACGGATATTTCGGAGGTTTACTTTTGGATAATCAACGGTTTAAGATAAATTGGTATTACACCTCAAGACAGAGACGTCCCCAGTATATTTCCTGCGATCGCCTTCGTTATTTAAATAATCCCTAGAATATCATATTTTCCATAGAGGAGAATTTGTTACGATATTGTGTAATTCCTATAATATATAAGTAATATGTATACATATGTGTCTCCTGGCTCTGTATAATATGATTTAATTTTGAAAATATTTTAATATTGTACAAAGTAACAGAATACATCTTTTTAGGATACATAACATATACATAACATTTATTTTCAAAAAATTATGGTCGTGTTACAAGTTAATTTTGGACCCTTGTTAAGGATTTTTACAGACTAATTTTGGAGTTCTTATTTTACTTATTTTAATGTTATTTTGTGTCATTTTTTAAACGCGGGAAACTTAAACTGACTATCTTTCAGACTAGATGTTCATTATTTCACACCTTCTTACTTGTTTATGATTTCATATTGATGTATGACATGAGACCTATCGATAATCAATGGTTCGGTAGTTTCCTTTCCTGTGGTTGGTCGAGTCTGTGCTCTGGTCTAAACACGAAATCTTACTGACCGCAAGTCACTAAACAAACTAGATATCAGTAGCGGGCCGAACTACATCCTATTTTTAAATAATTAATCTCTGTAATTTTTCGCACTATGATGTATTAATAGTTCCTTAATCATTGTTTAAGCATTTCGTTATTTATTATTAACACCTTTTTGTAAATGAACTAATTAATTAAGTAATACTAAGTAAAATCATTACATTTGCAAACACGTATGGGACGACTATGATTTCTTTCAAATCAGTTAAAGTCACTATAAAGTCGCATGAAATTAGTATGAATATCATTTCCTGGGCGTTGATCTTTCTTTTGGAATTTTGCCATGTCACCTGCTGTGTCATGCTTCGCTGGAATATTTTATTTGTATTAAGGGAATTGTAGCGATTCAATTGTCTCGATTGTTTTTGGTTATGATTAATGTCTTGATGTGATGTTGTTGGAGAAAACCACTTTTTGGATTTTCGACAGTTTGAGGTTAGGCGGCCACTGTAGTAAATATTTGTGCCCTGATATTGAGACGCTGTATAAGTTTTCTCTTTTTCTAAGCCGTTAGTAGACCTCTGTATTCTGCAGGATATATTAGAGAAAAACCCTTAGTAACAAGGTATATGTCATTTAATTCAATTTTCTGATTAATACACGAACTAAGTTTGTTACCTAGCGTTATCTATAACGCCTTGAAAATATGCAATATGCATATTCACGGTATAGATATTACAACCGTATTTATAAACAGTGTTTTTACTGGAGACGACTCTAGACGAGTACCCTTGAGGCCTGAAGTCACAGACCCACTTCTTCACGTTTCGGCCAGTCGTCACCCTTGATTCTTTCATCTACCTGGGGTTTGCCTATGGTTACGTATTTATTACCGCTACGGACTATGGACTACGCTGCTACTTAATCAGATAGGCTTTAGATATTACTGTGTTTTCTCTTGCCACTGTATATTCTGTACGAGACACTATATACATATATTGCTGCATTTTTATAGCTGCATTTTATATAGATAGTTGATTTATACCTTTGATGTAGCTACGTCAGGGGTGTTATTTACATCAAACAGTCACCGTTGGCCACGGGTAACTTAACTCCCACTGTTAGGTAAATATTTTTAAATTTATAGGTAGGTATATGTGTACAGATATGTTTTACTTTTGTTAATCATAATCAGCACAGTAAGTCTATGCTACTTTTGTAATATAATATAATTTTAATATATAATTGGTGGTGTCAGCAAATTACCGATTTCTATTGTTTTACTGAAGTAGGAATACTCTTTTTCTATATCAAGGTCTCATGCTACAATAACCTTCATTATAGTGGCATTAACAATGCCTAGAGATCCTTTTTTGCTACCCCGTTAATGCACGACTCCGATTTACTTCCTCGTCACCCTTCTGGGAGAAAAATTGGTAGCAGTCTACTAGGTCTACTGTAATTCGCAATGTATAACGGTGGGTATATAAGAGAATTTTATATATAATATTTTTTTAATTTAAACACTTATGTAGTAAAATTTTATGAAAAGATTATTTATAAATAAAATGTATTTTGAGTGATTAAACATTAATTTCTCCGGACTCCGGAGCAATTATTATAGCATTGACGTTCGCCTTATAGTTCTGTTCATAGCTTCCGAGGATGGTTTCATTGAGGTTGGTTTGCCATGCTTCGAGTCACAAACCGGTTACTTCCTTGGAGAAATGAGTGGTGGGGTTTTTGAAAACTGGTTTCCATAAATTATTGCATGCTTGGCCGAATATTGTGTTATTGTGGTGCACAACGCTTACTATCACAGCAGAAAAGCGAAGAAGAATTCGAATTCTCACACGAAAAAGGCAAACATCCAAGCCCAGTTAAAAAGTCGATTATTTATGAAGATATTTATGAATGATTTATTAAGATTGACGGGTTGTAAAAATAGACAGCATAAGAAGCACTAATAAAAAACCGCGTCTATGACAACATATTGACACCAAAACCTTCAACTTTTTTCAAAAATATAGCTGTATATAGACTTTTCTCAAAGACGATGATTTTTTCCTATTTCTACTGGCCTAACAGTTTGTTTTCATTATGTTCTCATGAGCTCAATTAAAGGTACTTCATCCACTATTATTGAAAATATGACGAAATGGAAAATATGTAATTATTTCCCGAAAAACTTTTTTCATTACACAATAACTTTTTGGGTCAATCACAATACTTATTGATCGTTGCTAAACGGTTTTCCGCGCTGAGTGATTTTTATTTATATTGTAGTAACCAACTATACACCTATAATAATGATAAGTTGCCTATGTGGCATGTCATCTGTCACCAACTTATCAATTCAATCCCGTCAAAAGTCAAAACCGGTATCCTAAATTCTCAAATTTAGTGAAAATCGGTGAATTGGTGATTGCAACCAAGTTGTTGGTACAACTAGTCTAGCAAACCATTTCGCTAATTGTAACGTTACAATAACTTAGTATAGCAATAAATTCAACTTAAAGGTTCATATTTTTCCTGCTTTGTGCATAAAATATAGAACTTTTTCGGGAATAATCGCTATTACTACACTCGTATCATTAAGACAACTGCTTACAGCTCGCGTTTTAAACTTCATACTCGTATAGTAATAGCTGTCATTAATCACTCATTATGTAATATACTATTAACTGATGTTGATCTGATTATCAACTGAATTTTCATTTGGATTCAAGTTGAATAAGTTTTGTTATATTCCCGTACCCCCGTTCCCGTTTTGGAATATTCCCCGTACCCCCTTATTTCACACCCATTAACAACAAAACGATGGCTTGACTAGACTAACCAAGAGACTGTTTCAGTGTATTGTCCACGAGGTTTGAACTGGATCACCACTACAGCTGGCAGTTTAACCGCAAGGGAATTTTTAAAGGATTCCTGACCGTAGAAGCCGAAGTCAAGGACATCCGTCACTATACTTTTTGGCTCTTGATACTTGAGTTAAGTTAATTTACATTACTATTATAACCGTAGATACTGTGTGACACGGTTAACTACTAAAATTTTCTGTTATCTTCAGTAGGGTGGTGTGTAACACGATGGACTACTAAGCTGGAAGACCACGTTTCGAACCCCAGAAGGCCATACATTTTTTTCTATCTTTTTGTTAATACACTGGTAATAAGTTTCATATATTTTTCTGTCAAATCTTAGATAGTTTGAATATATCATTGTTGAGATGTGTTAACAAAATACACGGCATCCGGCAGACTTACAAAGAGACAGATGGACAGACATTTTGAAAGTTGCTTATAAGTTGATGATGAATAGTGGTACAACAAGGTTTGCTTTCCGGCAAAAATTGGGGATTTTGGTTTTTGTCATATTAAATTGAAAGCAATAAATCTACTCCTCGACTTTGGAGCGAATGGTAAAAAATATAAAAATAGTTGCTTATACACTCCCCGGCACAAAATTCCGTCACCCTAAAATTTTGCCCAATTTTGATGTTTTATAACTTTTTTATTTTTCATCTGATTTTCATAAATTTTTTACCAGTCTGTAGATCAGTTCATTGTGTGTCTTTTTAATTATTGTAATAAGTCATATTTTTCGTCCAGGCAATATTATACAGGGGTAAATCAAAGTGTTGTTTTTTGTCGTAAACTCAAAACACCCTGTGGAAAAATTGAGGCGAATAATTTTGTTTACAAACTGTTTGCTGCCATCTTAGACGTATTGTAAACATTTTGTTTTTTGATTCATCCCATTATCTCATTTCTTCTGCGAGCAGCAAAATTTTAAATGAAACGCTGATTTCAAGCTTATTTTTATTAACAAAAACATCCACTAGGTATATCACAAAATTAATTAACAAAGACAAATTTTAATAACGTGTATGTCCTCCTCTCGCAGCAATGGCAGCTTGCATTCTTCGTGGCATCGAATTAATAAGATTACTTATTCTGTCTTGAGGAATAGCCTGATATTCTTCTGTCAGCGCCAGCCGTAAGTCTTGCAAGGTTAGTGGTTGCACAGGACGGCGACGGAGTGCTCTTTTAAGAACATCCCAAAGATGTTCGATTGGGTTGAGATCCGGGCTACATGCGGGCCAGTCCAATCTTGGAAGTCCAACCTCATCCAGATATTCGCTCACTACCCGTGCAACGTGAGGTCTAGCATTATCATGCATTAATGTAAATTGGTTCCCAATGAAAGGAGCAAATGGAACAACAATTTCTTGGAGGATTTCCTCAATGTAACGGTGGGCGGTTAGTGCTCCATTTTCAACAAATACAAGGTCAGTACGTGCATCGGTAGAAATACCCGCCCAAACCATGACTGAACCACCGTAATATTGCAGTCGCTCAGATATGATGCAGTCTGCATATCTTTCATTTCTACGTCTGTATACCCGTTCACGACCATCCGGCGACCTTAAACAAACCCTGGATTCATCTGTGAATAGTACGTTTCCCCACTGTTCTACAGTCCAGTCAGCATGCGCTCTTGCAAATCTCAGTCGGTGTTGTCGATGCCGAGGAAGCAATTTTGGACATACTGCTGGCCTTCGTGAATGCAATCCTGCTTCTAACAATCTTCTACGTATCGTTCTTTCACTTACACTTACTCGACGTACCATTTGCAAGTCATTTTTTAGATACACAGCAGTAGCTCTTCGATCTCTTAAAGAACTCATAATGACAAAGTGATCATCAGCTTGAGTGGTCATTCTCCTTCTGCCAGAGCCTTGCCGCCTAATAAAGTTTCCCGTCTGTAGATACCTATTCCAAACATCACAAACTGTAGACCGCGCAATTCCCAGAGTACGGGAGACATAACTCTTATTGCGGCCATCCTCTATTAAGGCAACAATTCTACCTACGTTTGCTGTAGTTACCATGATGACAACACACTAAATTAACTGTACTGTCAAATATTCTGTCACAATAATCGCGTATTTAGCCAACGTCGATGTTTTTTAATTAAAAATGATAAAATTAACAGCGTTTCATTTAAAATTTTGCTGCTCGCAGAAGAAATGAGATAATGGGATGAATCAAAAAACAAAATGTTTACAATACGTCTAAGATGGCAGTAAACAGTTTGTAAACAAAATTATTCCCCTCCATTTTTCCACAGGGTGTTTTGAGTTTACGACAAAAAACAACACTTTGATTTACCCCTGTATAATATTGCCTGGACGAAAAATATGAATTATTACAATAATTAAAAAGACACACAATGAACTGATCTACAGACTGGTAAAAAATTTATGAAAATCAGATGAAAAATAAAAAAGTTATAAAACATCAAAATTGGGCAAAATTTTAGGGTGACGGAATTTTGTGCCGGGGAGTATAGTTTCATACTACCTACGAGTCTCAAAATATTTAATCCGGATCTGCTTCCACTCTTTTGTATCCAATTCTCTTCTCTCTACGTGCCTTGTCTTTCTATTTGTTCAGTAGGATGAATATTAGTCACTGTTTAATATTACCCCTTAAACTAACTTGTAAATTCTTGGAAATTACTTCCCTGCCTCTGCTCCGTTTACACGACTATGAAAAGGTTAGCAACATCGAAGCAATTTGGTTTGATAAAAGGTAAGGTGTAAATTAGTAAAATTGAAGTTAAGTGGAAATTGGTAAAATATATAGTTTAAAGTATATTTGACTTCATATTGAAAATACTTCCTCATTAAACTCTCTAACAAATATCGTCTTAGTTTGACGGTCGACTATGTGTCAGACTGGCACCACCAGGCCAGGGGGTGGCCAGGTCCTGCTGTAGGACCTGCCACAGGGTGCCGGAGACATGAATACATGTACTACCGGCATGTCCGCAGATACTATATCCATCGACAAACCGCGGCCTTACAAGTGCTTTATTTAAAGCATATGATCATTGAGTTTTCGGCACCAGCCCAGAACGGACCAAATATCAAGATCTGCTCTTCGAAATACGCGGATTCTGTCCAGGCCATACTTTAGTAACAGAAGTTAGTGGTACTGATTATTGGGGCTCTCGGTGGAGCTAGGCACACTGCTTTCGGCAGAAGGATGTTATCCTTCGCACATTACGTCTGCTTAGGGCACACGACTATCAGACCCAATAATCACACACCCTATGGATGTAGGGAGTGACTGTTGATATTGCTCCAGCTCCCCTCCCTGGAAATGTCGGAGCCAGAGAGAAGACAGGTTTTCTTTTAAAAAAATAGCAATAATAATAATATCTCTGAAAGCGATGATTAATGACTAATCTGGATGGTTAATAAAATTGATGTATTCTATTAAGATAATGTATATCGTGGGAAGTTAAATACAATTACAGTAAACTAGTTTGAGGTAATATTTCTTTTTTATAATTGACAACTATTTTGTAATTTTTTCGCAATACGTGGAAAAAAGTTAATTAATTGTCCATTTGTCAATTAATTTGTCCATTAATTGTCCAATTGTCCCATTGTCAATGGGCTCACCATTAAATGGGATTTAATTTTTAAATGGGATTTTGTTATTAAAATTCATAAAAATGGATTCGAAAATATAATATTCGGTTTTATGAGTAGTGAACATACGCAAATCTTTCTTCTACCAATTATTTCATTTATATTAAAACGATATTATGAAGGTTTGACATTTTTTAAAATTATATATAAAAAACATGTTAAACTTTCTTAGTATCTTGAAATCTAGTATCTATCCATTGAAATAAAATTTGGTACCACTGAATAATGAATGTCTTATGAGCAACTAACGTAAGGACTCTCACGTAAGTATCCCACCAGTTAGTTTGCTTAAAGGTCGAAAAACGTTAAGAATTGATGACAACTCGAGTTTTTATGTTTTATGTTTATGTTTTACAATATGAACTAAGTACTATATATTTGTCGGAATTCGTTGATACGTTGACAACAGTATTGTTTACTTATGTCAGTTGTGTCACTATAGTAGGGGTGTCAGAGATAGATTTTGATATGAACTTTGGACCCCCCTGAAATTGTGTATAACTCAATGAAATATAATGACGTATATAGTAAGCTATTACAAAAGTTACAATAAGCTAGATATGCGTCATGGTTTTTTATTGGAAAAAAATTTTGATAGCGGTGTTTTTTCACTTTTTTCTCAATAATGGAAAAGTAATGATTTTAACAACAAAAGTTTCGGACAAAAGTTGTTAAGTTGATGATTGTACGTAAGGATTAAGCATTTAATAAAATCACAAAATTTTTTTCGCTGCGATATTTAGTGTCAAAGTTAAAAAATGAGAGAAAATAAAAATACGATAAAATATGGGGAAAAAAATTCTGAATTCGTTGAAAGTGGAGTATCACATAGCCATTAGAATGCTTAACAAAATGCGCTGCGTTGGATTGAAAAAATTTAATATGGCGACCGATGTCAACTCTGTTTATTTGAAATTTCGGACCGGTCCCCGACCTCTCACGGCGTCACCCCGACCTGTCGACAATACTACTATGATTACTAACAATATTATTCATTCAAACTCGATCTAGAAACGAACTTTAAATATTCAGACATAGAATTCGGAATTTTACTAGGTATCTATTTATTTTTTTCGAATATTATTTGTTGTGTTAAAACTAAACAGTTTTTAGTTGTAAGAGCAATAAAATCTAGTTTTTGCTTCCTTTTACATTAATGCCCAAAAAATGTTTCAGATAAATCAAAATATACAAACTATGTTCCTCTAATTTAGCATACGGGGGAACGTAATTTATACGTTAATTTATTTTACTCTAAAAAAATACCCCAGACTGACGGACTGGTAACTGCCAGTTTTACTGACGGACCAAAACATTTCTGACCTCCTATAAGGCGGGTTTCTAAGACATGCTGATAAAATATAGTATTACTTGTTGGGTAGAGATACTTCAGTTTACATTCTGTTCAGTTAAGAACTATTGATTCCCAAATTAATTTAATTACCATCTTGAACAAAGGTCATTAATCTTATCATAGTTCTTGGTAAGTTAGTGAATTTCCACATAATAATTTTACTGGCAAGACAAACTAAGGGAAATGAATATCAACACTTTGATAGAACCAAGAACGCAATTACGAGCTGCAGATAATTCCTAGCGATAGCTTTTGATGTCTCCCAGGTATTGGATGATTGACATAACCACACCAAGAGTTTCTTCTCTACACGCCGTTCGTCTTTCGGCTTATCTCTTTAATTATGTAAATGTGCATTAGGCTCACTCACTGTTAACTATTTACATGTACCAAGTTTACTTGCGATTCGTGTTTGCAGAGATCATATTAGATTTTCTCGTGCATATATTAACAGTATTTTGGCACTTTTAGAACCTTCTATCCCTCTAAACAAGAGTGAGAATGGCAAGGCAGCATAGAAATATATATATATATATATATATATATATATATATATATATATATATATATATATATATATATATATATATATATACATTGGAGGTATTAGGGATCTAATACCACCAATTCAGAAAGGAGGGGGCAACTGTGACATATACAATGACCAAAAGGGGATTCCTATGTAAAATTTCATGACGGACACGAATTTTGAGTTCACCCCTTCATCTAGAATTGCGAAATGGAAAAATGTAATTTTGAGCAAATATATAAAAACTACATTTATTTTTTTGTTTCTCAGTCAATACCCCTCTGTATCTGTTATCTGTTATCTAATATCTGTTTTAAATTTTGACACCAATATCTTTGGATATTGGTTTCATTTAGATACACTTTATGTGAAACTTTTTTCGGCAACGTCATTTTTTGGCAAAAAGAATCTTTGCTTGACGCACGAAAACACTAAAATGCATTGCAAAATATAACATTCTAGAGTGTTTTCGTTGCATTCACACCTGCATGAACAAGCTGCCAATTTACTGGCTTTACTGTTCAGTGGGGTATCATGATGCGCAACCAAGGTGAAGTGACCTCAAAAGATGTCTTATTATGTCATAATCATATATGTGCAAAACTTTAAGCCAAAAAATTATTTAGCTTTGAATGCATTTATGTCTGTCATTTATTAGTAGCACTATTCACAAAAACTCACATCAGAAATTCATATCACTATTCAGACTATCTGAAAATAAGTCCCTACCCTCTTCATTTACATTTATTATGACCGGTTTAACGGGAGTATCCAGAGAATCTATCATAATATCGAGATCCCACATTCTTGATTCCACCTTCTTCACATGGTGTATATACCATGTTTTGTCCATGTATACCATATATACCAAGTTTTATCCAGTTGGCCGGATTTACTTCTTTGATTGCACCATTGAGAAGTTTTTTCACGTTAGCTAACTTAAATGTTGCATTTTTTCTAGCAAATTTCCCTTTTATTTTCGCCAAAATAAGCTCAATTGGGTTCAGTTCGCAGTGATATGGAGGCAATCGAATTACCTCCATTCTCCGTTCAAAGCTGGAAAATGTTGCCTTGCCAGTGTCAACAATTCAGCTTTAAGTAGTGAATCATAGTGTTCAATGTTTATTTCTTCCAGCCAGTCTTTAATTTGCCCTTTCCGCCATGCAGTTGTGGGCAGCTGTTCTGTTTTACGAGAATGATAAGATTATTATTTTTTATTTTATTTCCTATATTAGGATAATTACGCGCACCACTGAGAAGCACATTCCATTAGTTTGCATATCAAACGAAAGCACTATAGGAACTTTTTTATTATTAAAGATACATGGGCATAGGATTGAAATAAAATAGAGATTATGAATTATAGAAACTTTTTATTATTTAGTTCATGTATGTTTGTGAAACGTAAACATTGTTAATATTTGGTAATATTTTGTGAAAATAGTGGTCGACATTGGTGAGTAATAAAAAGAAATGTGTCTTACATAATATTAACGCCAAACTAAAATTATAGAATCGGCAATTAATTATATGTAAATACTGTATTATATTATGTCAAAAGTATTACAAAGAGACAGTGAAAAAAATTACAAAAGCTATAATAGAACCATAATACCATAGAACAAGCGTGTTATTCAAAGACTGATTTTCATTCCATTATGTTGGCAAGTGATATAAAAAAATGACGATATATTTTTAAGTATGACGTCTGGTTATCATGCCCAATGTAGAAGAGCATACACCTCAGTTTGTTATTAAAAAAAAGAACCAATATGTTTTCTATGTAACATATAGGGATTCGAAAAGAAATCGGCAACTTTTACCTGTCACTACTTTAAATAGACAGTCAAATTTTGAAAAGAGCTGAAATATAAGATCATTTATTGGTAGATAAAATTCAAGGACGAGGAGATGCATGCATTGATATGATAGCATATGAACTTAAATATTATAATCTGTGTATGACTAGATTTTTAAAACCAAGTGATATAATTGCTACAACAATAAATGAAGAGAAAAATAAGTGTCACTGAACAACATATTTGAAGAAATAATACCAGATTTTAAAACCAAGTTATTTATAAATTACGAAATTTACTAGTGCACAATAATGCAAAAGATTGTGAAATCTCTTGGAAATGAAAATACCCTATTAGAGAAAACCTGTGTGAAAAAATTAAATTACGCTTCAGAGGTAGTCTAGTTACAGTAGGTACGAAGAGGCGAAGTTTTCTCGGACAACGTTGGTTAATCACAGTGTATTATAAAATTAATTGAGGGGAAAAAAGAGACTGGTGACTATTAATTTTTTTTCGTGGCCTATTACTAATGCACATGTTGATTTTACTAATGGCGGTAAAATGATGATGAATAAAAAAGAAGAAACATATATATTTGCCAAGATATCATTTTTAAGGGTGGTAACCTTTTTTTATTTATTTGTGTTATAAGTGTTTAAAGAAATTAATGTTTTCATTATAAACAACTTTTTATGCACGGGTAGGAAAACACCGAAGCATGCATATTGGAGTAGCTATTTACATTTTAAAGTGAACCAGGTATGTGAGAAAAATTACATTTACCTGTTTATTACATTTTTTTACCAAAAGCAACAAGAGTATCAGAATTAAATTAAAATTTTATTTGTATATTAGGAGTAAATAAATCATTCAAATCACAAACAAATTTGGCAACTGTATTAGATACTCAAAGATTCATTAACGACGCAGCTATTAAAAGTGACAAGGCAGTTATTGAAAATGGAATATATGTGCCGCAAAATGTAATACCAAAATATTTTATGCAATATGCTCTGGACAATTTATATTTAAAGGAAAATACAGTAGATGGTTTCGCGACACATAGCACCATGCATGTGATGTATCAAAATGTGTTAACAGCCCAGAAAACTCGTTCAACGTAAATGAATAAACATAACAAAAATAAAATATTTCTAAATAGAACTTAAAATTTTGATTTCCTTAGTGTTTTTATTTACTTAGATAAATCTAAAATTATCATTTCATTTCAGACATATTCCTCCAACCAATAATGCATTTTTATTTCATGTAAAAAGAGCCTTTTTGCATGCAGCTGCATGCAAAGAAGCCTGTGAAGTTAAGCCACATCTACCTAATATTTTTGATTTTGGCTGGAGCAAACTAAATAATTATACTCATAATGATGAGTAAACCACAAAAGCCAGAGAATATACATTTAAATTGGGATGGGCTTGGGGATGGGCTGTGGCAGTCCAACTGAGATCTGGGACCACACAACATCTGCCGCGGGCGCGTGGTCCCAGATAAATGGTAATAAGGAGAGAGTAATAAATCTCAATAACTCAGAACCATGCTATCATACATGAAAAATTGTAAAGAGACTTGAGCCACCTGCAATAAATAGAATGGTTTGAAGAAAAGTACTCCAGTAAATAGGAGGATCGCACAAAGGGCCTAATGAGGTCTACGTGCTGTAGTGGAAGTGAAACCACTACATTCCGACCCATATACATACATATATCTTTTGATATTTCACTTTCACCTCCAGGTGAGATGTTGTATTAAATAAATAATTTATCAATCAACCTAAGTACTTGGATAATTAAGTAACTATTCGCCATTTGGCCGAATATTTTTCTTTTTAGTTGGATTAATATCTAATTAAAGCTCATTTTTATGGAACTATTAATTCAATTATTTTCATTAACTTCGCTTAAGTTATAAATTTTACTCTTGACATTTTGCTCAAGCGGAAATTTATACATATTTTTGCTTCCAAGTTTATTGTAAAGATAAACCTGATACTGGTAATTTTTTTCTTCTATAATTTGATGAGATGACCGAAAACCAATTCCTCTGGTGACTAAGCTGAGCACATGGTGTGCTCAGCTTCATTGCCTGAATTCCTGAACGCCAGACTGGAAGATATCTCCTCCCGCTGCTGTTAATTTCACCCACTGTGGTACATATCGCCCTTAGAGGGTACGTCCCAGTTCCGCTGGACCACCGAGCCGTAGCCGCATCATAGGATTCTAGGATATCCACATTTCACAAGGGGATCTACAGAGCCTGCCAGGAAAGGTATACCTTGTATATTTTTATTGCCCACGGGAATTACCAGGTCTTACGTAATATCTTTAACTTGTCAATTTTACCAAGGTGATTTTACTATTCACTTCATTGTAAATGTTGAATTTTTTAGCTTGTCTTGGTGTCAAGAGTATTACTTTTTTATTGTCTTAATTTAGTGCCCTTCAGGCTACCTTTTACATTTATTTGAACTGGCATTAGAGTTATTTAGCCCTTATTAATTGTAAATTTTAATTAGTTAAATAATTCTGTAAACCATACATTGGTATATATATTTATTTGTAAATATATTGTTTTTAAAAAAATACCTTTCTTATATTTCTCTAAGTAAAAATCTGATCACAGGAGATCACAGTACTCCTCTAGTATTGCTGACCTGGCCTCCAAATACTTATTTTTAAATAGAAATTAAAAGTAGCCATATGTCAAGTCAGTAATAATTGTCAAGCTGTGATTTTTCTAAGGTGATATATCTAAGGGTACCTAAGTACTACGAGAGCCTCTAACTAACCACCTATTCACTCATCTACGACCTTCGGAAAAATCTGAGCAGCCGATAGGCAAAATAAAAATTCATCAGTATACATCTCCTTGATGAGAGGCCATTTAATTCAGATAAACTAAATTAAAAGAAGAGGTGTTATAATATGACGGTGGAGTTGTCTTACAATGTTCAAACTCCAAATAGTGGCAAAGAAGGATAAAATTTCCCTGTAGCCCGGTGGGCCAATACGTACTTGTTCGTTGCAAATACTACCATATTTTTAAAAGCAGTAATTCTTTACCCAATTAAGACAGCAACTTTAATATTTGTATAGTTAAAGTTGTTTAACGGATTAAGGTCAAAGTAGTTAAAGCCATTATATTATGTACAATGCCGCTTGAAACTAAAAACAAAGAAGAAATATAAAGTGCATAATATTTAATCCAAAGCCTTTCACCCTATTGTTCCACCCCAGTATTGTTATTCCTTACATTGCATGCAATATTCCTTGAACGCGCTTCTAATCTATTAATTTTCTAGTCGATTATTCAATAATCTCTTCTCCGACAGTATAATTTTCTGAAAGTTCTCCTTTGATTTGTATTGGCACATGTAGCAAATACGCTAGATGTACAGAGTTAATCGGCTCTGGAACAAAGCCACCCGAATAGCGTGTAGAATTAATATAGTAATGGCTCCTCATTTTCTGCTACCCTTAAGACGCGTAGATTTGCTAGATGAGCAGCTTATGAGCCGCTCACGTAACTAGTGTCGCCAGTGTGGACGGGAAGGGAGAAGGGATGCTTAGTGTCATTTTAGGCGGCAAAGAAACACTATTACAAAGGCTAAAAATAAATAAATAGATAAATATGTATATAAATAAATATATATACACTTAGCCGCAAAAATAACGCACAGCCAAAAATCATGATCAATTTCAAAGTTGATTTTCTCGCGAACCGATAAATCTATTTCGATCTTTTTTTTAACTGTAGATTTTTTCTTTAGTAATTGCGCTGTGATGTTTTATTTAGATTTCAGTTTTAGGCTATACAGGGTGCAAAAATGAAAATAGTTTTTTACGTTAAATTTGAGAGACTCTGTAGCAACAACAGTGGACATATAATGAAATCATACTATAGCCTCATGTTTTCTGAACATTTTGTTTTTTAAGTTTCTGTGATATCTGCAGTATCAAAGAAAATACACAGTTTTATACCACATGTCTTTCTTCAATAAATCACAATTTCACTGGATACTTATTTGGTTTAACAAACAAAGTAGTCTATGATAAATCAACAATACCAGCAAATGTCACTTTTTGGCAATTCCGTTATTTATTTATGTACCTATCGTCTTAAATTGAATAATTAAGTTCATAATTTCTGATTTGGTCTTTGGTGAAAATGGAACGTGACTCGAAGGAATGTGACTCGTGATGAATATGTTCAAGTAGTGACGTTACATAACGAAGGAGTAAGCTATAACGCCATTGGTTTGAAATTAGCATTTGCACATACAATTTCTCGTGTTGTCCAGCCCTTCAGGGAAACTAATGACTATAACATACGTCCACGACAAGGTAGACCTCGGGTAGCTACCGTTGTTCAAGATCGCTATATTAGACTGCGTGCTTTAAGAGAACGTTTTACCATATCAAAGAAACTTTTGACAGAACTCAGTGCAGTTCATAATATTCAACTAAGCATTGATACTGTGAGGAGGCATCTTCCTGAACTCAATTTACATGTCAGAGTTCCAGCGATAGGCCCTAGAATAAATGCAGACCACCGTGGAGCTAGACTGCAATTCGCCAGGGAGCATGTAAGCTGGACTATTGAGTACTGAGAACACGTTCTATTTACAGACGAATCTAGATTTGTCTATATAGCTCCGATAGACGTCTAAGAGTTATCCGCCGGCCAGGTGAGCGGCATAGTGCAACATACGTGAAATAACTTTATTTAATGGAGGCTCTGTGATGTTTTGGGCTGGAATTTCCATCACATCACGGACGGATATCGTATCTTTACGTGAGGGTTCTTTAAATAGTGAAAGATATATCAATGACGTTTTGTCTGAGCACGTTGTCCATTTCGCTCCCTACATTGAGAATAATTTTTTACTAATGCACGATAACGCAAGACTACATGTAGCGCGCATCGTCAATGAATATTATATACAGAAAGTAAATATTCGAATTGTAAATTGGGCCCGATATGAATCCTATTGAGCACTTATGGGATATTATTGGTAGGGCACTGAGACAGCATCGACCCCCTTTTGTCCAAATAATGGTTACCGATATTGGGAATGGACTTGACCAAAATCAAATATCCAATTTAATATCGCGTATGCCTCGGCGATGTGAAGCAGTTATTAGAAGTAGAGGTGGAAACACACGCTACTACTATGTACTTTTTTTGCTATGTATTCCTAATTATTGTTAGTGTTATTCTTAGTTTAAAAAGATGTTCTGGTATAAAACTATGTACTTGCTTTTATATTGCAGATATTAGAGAAATTTAAAAAACAAAATATTCAGAAAATATGAGGCTGCAGAATGATTTCATTATGCATTCGTTGTTGTTGCTAATGCTCCCTACAGGGTGTCTCAAATTTAACGTAAAAAACTGTTCTCATTTTTGCACCCTGTGGCTGAATAAAAAATTCTATCACAGTTCAGTTACCAAAGAAAAAAGCTACAGTTGGTAGAAAAATGATAGAAATCGATCCATCGGTTCGCGAATCAACTTTGAAAATGAGATATGATGAATATCAATGCAAAATAGCAAAGAACTCAAAAGACAGAATTAGTTATAAACACCTACTTGTATGTGATACATTAACTAATAAAATCACTAACGTGCAATGTATTACTGAAACATAAACATAATGTAATTTTAACATAAAACAAATGAAACATAATCGTAATCATATAACAATGTTGTTCTGACATAAAATAAAATAAATAAACCCGAAATAAAAAACAAAAGTAGCAAGTACATACACATCTACATACAAAGTACATACACATCTACACCTACACATATAAAAGAAGATAAGTAGTAAGTCATGGAGAAGTAGTAAGTCATAATAATTCAAATAATTCATAATAAACGTATATATTTATTTCGGTTGAAGTTATAGCCAGTGCAATAAAATATAATTTCAAGTATTTACCTATAATGTGTATCTATAATATCTTCGTGCGAAATAAATTTGCAATAATTTATCCTCAAGATCTAACTAATGAGATTTTCCAGATTCCCCTCATTCTTGCATTGAATGGTGGTTATAATTTACCAACAAGTCGATCCTAGTCGCACATGCGGCCCGCGACATAATAATATGCCGCCACCCCCCACCCGCACAAGTTCCTGACTTCTGAGCTAACCATTGCAGTTAAAATGAGGAGAGAGATATTATTATTATTTTAACCTGAAGTGGCCCGAAATTATTTTAAATGGTACCTAACGCATATATTTTGATCTCCTATTCCTGTCTCATTTGTCTTTAAATTACCTATGCAACAACCATGTACGTACCACGGCATTAAAGTTGTTTTTAAAATGACAATTAATAACCATATACGATAGCCATTCAGAATCTCGTAACAACCATTTTTACAGTAACAGTATTTTTTAGTATCTAGTTACTAGGAATAACTATCTAGTTACTTAAATTATTCCTTTCTTTAATAATTAGCTTTGTATCATTAAATAAGTTTCACGCATTATCTAACGCTTATCTTTTGCCTGTCATGTTATCAAAGACCGCGGCTTTATGATTTTAAACGAGGCCCTTAAAGTTTCATGGCAATATTCTTAACTGGAACGACAAGCAACAAGCTCGTAAAGTGAATCGATAATGTATTTTATATTATTAGTAGAAATGTCTGTTTCTCTTACTAATTACTGTAAAGAAATTTAATGAGAGATTTATTTGCGAGAAGAAATATAATTTCAAGTGGGTTTGTAGCATTTCATTACATAGAGAAATAAGCAAATAGACGAATAATAAGGAAGACATATTTACCAGTCCTATATCTGGACATACACACGGAAACTAACCACTTAGAAGTTGTACAAGTTCTTTCACCTTCATTGAGGATCTTCAGAGTGGTGTACGATCTGTTTCATTGATCATTTACACTTGAATTTAAAATATTAAAACTCCAACACTTGCAGAGACGTTTTATGACATCAGTTTTTGACGGAACTCAAATTCTTAGAATACACAAACCTAGTCTACTATTTATATTTGTTCTATTTGAACATATTATATATAAAAGCATTAGGCATACAGTTATTCAGAATATGTTTACTTTAAAATGCATAAAATCTTGTTGAACCTATTTAAAACAACTACTTTCTTAGCTACGTGCTAGAGAATATTGAATTACATATACAATAGAATTCTGGAGCATTCAAAGAGGGAGTGATAGAGAAATTGCTTGCTTAGTCAAAACTAAAATCATTTGTTGGTCTTATGTATTAATTGTTTTTTCGAAAATTCGAAAAATATCCAATTTTCACCCTGGATATATGTAGTAGCTTTGAAGTTCTTTGCTATTCATATTTGTTTTGTTGTTGTGTTGCAATTATTTGTTTTGCGTAATATGCTCAAAAGTATGTGACGTAAAACTAAATAATCCAAAACAACAGGTACAACACTTACATGATCAATGATGTTATCAGTACTGCAAAGTCAGGGATAGATAACACCGACGTTATAAATAAGCTTCCACGCCTTTGTAAAACACTTTTTCAAACTTGTAACTGTTAGTTTCTCTCCTGATATAAAATTTTTCTTTTTTAAAAATTTGTTTCGCTCGACCCGAATCGAAACTGGCGCAGTCGTCCGGATGGTATAAATTAATCAATCGCTGATTATGGGAATTTCAATTCTTAAATTACCGAAGATCCTACAACAGGAGAAAGTTTCCAGTTCAGTGAACACAGAGTAGCTGAATGAGTAGCGACGAGCACAATATTAAATTAATGAAAATAGAACATTATAATGATTTCACTTTAAAAACGTATATAAATAATTTACCGTAAAACACACAATTGGTAGTCAGACTTATTGGTAGTCAAATTCATTAGAGCAAGCTATGAGTTTTGTACAAGAAGAAGAAAATTTTCAACAATTTAAATTTCGTAGTTCAAATAATAATAATAATCAATTTAATAAAAATCAAAAACCAATGACAAATAATAGACCTCAGACTTTACCACAGACGAATATACAGAATAACTATAAACCACCTCAAGTATATAATAATCAAACAAATTCTACAAATAACTTTCCACCACGCTTTCCTCAAGCCTCAATACCAATTACACCAAAACCTAATTATACTCAAAAGTATCCGACAAATAGTCAAGTATTTGGCCAACCAAAAAATGTTTTTAAACCCGGAAATATACCAACCAACTTATAAGCCAACACCTATGAGCACAACTAGTCGAAATTCAGTTCCATTTAATAGACCAAATTATTTCCAAAATAATCCTAATCAAAAACCTAATTTTACTCATGAAGAATTATTTAACCAAGAAGTCATAGATCAAATACATTTTGATCTATGACCATTCGAACAAACCAACTCTAATTACTATGAATCTACTGAAAATCAAAATTCAATAAACACACCACCATTATACTGCTAATCAAAGTTTACAAAATAATGATTATACTAATGTTACTCATTACGATAGTAAATTAAATTATACACCTTTAAATTCTAATGAATACGACAGTTATCCATATATACCAGTAGAACAACAAGAAACGTTTAATCCCAATGATATAAGAAATCAGAATTTTCACAATACCCTGAGTACGGAGAATACGACATAATACATTTAAATAATTATTCACCAGAACTTATCCCATATATAATTATCCCAGAATTAAACGCTAAATTTCTAATTGACACAGGCAGTACCAGAAGCTTTATAAATCCTAAACTAGCATATGAATATTTTCCAAATTTTATTAAACAATTTTATTAAACTTTTTCAAGTATCAACTGCCCATGCTACATCATTTCATAACGAAATTATAATTATTCCTTTGTTTCCCAGCTTTAACTCAAGGAAATCATAAGTATTATCTCTTTGATTTCTCAGAAAAATTCAACGGATTAATTGGCCTCGATTTGTTATCACAAATTAACGCTAACATTGACCTATATAACTTCGAACTTATGCAACACCTTATGCAACTTTGCATATCCTTTCTACGTTACGACAAAACAATACTCCAACTCATAAATTCCAGGCAGACCAGATAATAACAATTCCTGCAAGAAAGTAAAAGATAATAAGAGTGCCCACTGTCCAGGACAATGGCATAGAATTATTACATTATTGCAAGACAGCAAATATTGAAATACCAGAATCACTAGTAGAAATTAAAAATAACTCTATAATGACGACTATTATCAATACAAGTGAGAAATATATCAAATTAACAATTTCAAATCCTTTTGACATAGAATTAATTAACGTAAATGAAATAAATTTGTATAATAAATTACCATTCGAAAATACTTATAATTATAATAATTATAATAAACTGCTCAAACAAAACTTACGATTAGGAAATTGTAATAAAAAAATTTGTTTTTAATACAGAATACTAATGCCGACCCATTTTCTCGAATCCAACTAAATTTAAATGGAACATAATCAATAATTAACAATCCAGGCAATGTAAATCAAAAAATATTAGCCATTATTATTAATAAAATAAACCAAATTGTAATTGATAGAAACCCCTAACTAAATATTAAATACAATCAAACGAAATTTGACGAAAATAATATAACGAAATTAAAGATACGATACGATTTATGACTCAGCAACAGTGCTCTATATCCTGAAAAACTTTGTTAATACAGAAAACGAACGTATGTATATTTTCAATGTAAATACTCAACTCCTATACAATTAATGTCATACGCACTAATTGCCTATAATAATACAAAACATTCTTCAACAAAATATACTCCTTTCGAATTAACGTTTGGACATACTAACCTCAGAGATCCTTTTGACCTTATTCCTATGACATTTTACTCTGACTATATTATAAGCCATAAAGATAAACTAACATCTCTGTATAAAGAAATTGCAGCAGATCAAGAAATAAATAAATAAAAAACTATTGATAGAATTAATAAAGAAGGCGAAAATCAGTTTCACTTTAAAATTAATCAAACTGTCTATAAGAGACTAGAAGAACGCTCTAAACATAAGAATAGATTTAAAGGACCATATATATTAACAGAGTTACTTGAACATAATAAAGCAAAAATAAGAAATAGTAAAACTAATAATACTGAGATAATACATCTTAAAGAGCTTAAAAACCCTCATATTATTTCAGATGCAGGTTCATATAACCATGCATAAACCAACAAACATAATTTTATAAAAAAATATTTTAGAAAATTAAGTATCCTTGCTAAATTCTTCTATAAACATTTTTAATTAACTTGCTCATAATATTTCACAGAACCACTTAATTTAATCACATTATCAGAAATTAAAGATTTCAGATATCAAACAATTTATACTGTACTTGGTAAAATAGAAAAATAGCCATTTCTTTTGCTAAATACGCTGCGTAATTCAATTATAAAAACAAATGAATTATTATCTGAACTTAAAATTATGAACTGTACCTTTAATAAAAATTGCTAAAAAAAATGTTATAAGTTTAAATGTGAGGAAATATCAACAAGAATTAGAATATCAAAAATAAATTTAAATAAATAAACTTAATATTCCTGTTTATGTTTCTAAAATCATCCATATGGACTGTAATGTACTTAATCTTAGTGCTTGTTATTCTATACCTGATTTATAGCAAATATATTTCAAAATTCTTAAAAACTAAGTCAAATTTAAATGAAAATAATTCAAAAATAATTTGTTGAAAAATCACTCAGAGAATAATTTTTCAGTTAACATGGGAGGAGTTACGATCCCACATTGTAAGCTATTATTATAATAATACAATGCATAGTGCAGACTGCAAAGCCAGGAATAGATAACACCGACGTTATAAATAAGCTTCCATGCCTTTGTAAAACACTTTTTGCTCAAACTTGTAACTGTTAGTTTCTCTCCGGAAATAAAATTTTTCTTTTTTAAAAATTTGTTTCGCTCGACCCGAATCGAAACTTGCAACAAATTCAGTCAATATTTTTGACATTGCGCTATACAGTTAAGCCACTTTGAAAGAACGACGTCATTATCAGAAAACTGATGTAAAAGAGAAAGCTTGTTGGGCTTTAATTTTAGTACTAGCGATAAAATGTCCATAACCGTTTTCCATACGGTGAAGTGGCGTAGAAATCTTCTGTAAGCTGTAAGTATCCCTAATGCCAATTGGTCTTCAGTTGGCAGATTTTTTAAGAGATAAACTTAAATTATTGTACTATGTAGGGACAGATGGAGATATAGGGTACAGGGTTGTTGATGTAATGACCGATTCAGAAAGTGGATACTTAATCAAAAGATATCGCTTTAGCTGTCATTCAATAAAACATTTTTGCTTCCTCGTGGTAAAATGGCGTTAAATGTTTACATTACTATATAATAATGTGAATCAGAATTGGGCGTCAGATTACTTAAGTGGTCACTTTGTGTGTAATTGTGAACAAATCATGTATTTCGGATAATAATTAACATAAATGATGAGAAATAGAGATTCTATTTGGTTTATATGGATGCCAAAAGCCGACCTCGTGCCAGGTCGGCATCGCCTTACCAAATATCCTGTATATGACTAACATTCTTATTTATCTCTATTAAAAACTTGAGAAACGTAACGTGGAGGATAGATAGGATCAGTGATAATCTTTTTAAAACCCTTAAACTAAAAAACTTTAGAGGTGCTCGAGTTGTATGTGAAGTAAAATTGGTCACAATGCTTTTATTCTTTTAAATTTATATAGTGTAGAGTGACTACATGTGAATTATTGCTATCTCATGATCTTTAGTCACTACCTCACTACAATCGTTAAACTCAATTAAACTTGAGGCGAACCGAAATTCAACGAATCGCATAAAATCAAATCGAGTAAACCGCTATAGCATTGTCCAATTAACTATCTCCAACGGCACTCTGAACTCCCGGAAATTTGCCGTTCCAAGATAATCTGCCAGATCTCAGTGGTCAACAATTAATAGATACAAATTCCTTAACCCCTCTCACGAAAGATGTCCCTTTTCACCACGGTGGAATAAACTACCCCTGCGACAGATTGATTTACGATGAACAGTCACTTTGTAAGATGCTCACCATTGAATCTGTTGTTTTTTTTCACTACGAGTGGTATGTACCGCCGAAATAAATATCCTTTATCGACTTGTCGGATATTACAAATATTAGATTGGATGCTAGCACGAAGCTTTTACATAATAGGTAATGTTACTTTTCCAAATGAGTGAGAACGTAACCATTTATCCCCTGATTGACCAACGGATAATTTTATGTCATAACATAAAATATTGTTCCTTCATTCAAAGCCATCGTACAATACTCCTATTATATATACAAGCTATTGAAGGAAGAAAATATGATACACAATAAGGATTCACTACAGCTTTATGAAGCTGTAGTGATTCCTTCTCCTTTTTTAGGAAGTATTCTGTAATGCCTGCATCTCTGGATACCTGGATGAAATGCTGGAAACTGTTTATCCAATTACTGATTTAACTCCTTGTCTTCACCATTTTCCAATCTATTGGTTACTAATCAATAAAATTGTTTCAAACAATAAATAGTCTTCGTTTTATTTTATATTGTGCACTCACTAGATATTTTTACTGTATTTGTGATATTTACCCATCCTTTTAATGTTTGTAGCACTATCACACTAAGTTTTTATTTTCACTATCATTGTTAGTTTAGCAGCCGATAGGCAAAATAAAAATCTATCATTTTAAATCTCCTGGATGAGTGGCCATTTAATGCAGGTAAATTAAGTTAAAAGAAGAGGTGTTATAGGAATAAAGTTATGTTTCTCATTCTCCCGCAATTCTTAGGGTAAAAATTATTACATATCTTGAACATATATTTCAATGAAGATAGGCCTAATGAACGGTGTACTTACTCTTACATCTAATCCCTCATTGTCGTTGTCGACATTTTCTATCGCTACAGCAATCCTCATCACTACGACTATTATCTTCAACGTTATCTCTATACCGGTCTTCTTTCGCCACAGTAATTTCCTTGTCGATTTTCTGTTCATCAAACACATTTTTGATATCTGGCCGGTAGTCGCGCGTTCACACGCTACTAGATTTTACAAATGACTGAATATCTCACACTAGCCAGGGCTCTTTGTCACATGTATATGAAATTAATTTGAGAAGCGAGATGTTGGCACGGATCCTGCTGTGTTAATTGATTTAATTGAATTAACCACATTATCATCCAATTGGGTTGGCAATTAAGCTCAATTTCACAGGAGCTTGAAAAAGTCCGAGGCCTGCAATGGGAATCCCTGTTTTTTTTTATAAAAGAAAACCTTTCCGACATGCAGGGGTGAAATAAATGATTGAGGCCTTGAAGCAGATATTATATAGCGTGCGGTGGTAAACAATTGACTGCCCGTACTGCAGGTACATTATCGTAAATCGGATATCAGCTACTGTCAGTCTGAAGTTTAAACGTCAAACTCTGGATGAAGTATCGCTAAGAGGGGTACTTACCGCGTAATTATGCCACATATCGCTCGCTCTCTTAGGGCAAGCATCGACTTCTGAATGACCATTACATTTTAACTAGCATAATAACTACAGTAACTATATGGACGTAGTGGTCATGAAATAATATTAGTATTATCACCACCATGTTCATGTAGGTCGCCACTAGGAGGTCAAAATAAAAGCGGGAAATTTAAAACAAAATAAATATAACGCCAAATAATTTTAAGATTATCGATATTTAAGCAGTATATAGTATAATTAATATTTATTGATTTAATACGCTAATTTTATTTAAAGCTGTCTAAAGAGAAGTTTTTTTTTTATTAGTTAATAGCAATATATTACAATTATTATTTTTAATAGCTTAATGTTAGCTTTTGTTATATAATCTGAATTAAGGATTTAAAAAAGTAGGTAGGTACTGGCAGCAGCACTGATTTTATGCCATTCCGTTCCAACAGATTCGCACCGTTGCGCCTACTTGGATATTTTTACTATCATGGTATTACGAGACTCAAATAGTTAGTAAAACAGTCGCTAGTGTATATTAAGTGTGCACCTACCGGTAATATGTATACAAAATTCTATTTCAATTGACTGGGTGGTTTGGAAGATTAAGAAACCTCACCGATTTACGACAGACAACGGCACAATGATAATAGCAGACTGAGATGTTTATAAAAAACATACAGAAAATGTTCCCTGGATCGTCAAGAAAAGTGAAAATTTATACGTATTTGGGTACGTATCTGTATTAATTAATAAAAAATAATTGAAACTAGTTTTGTTGTTTATATAGTGGATAATAAGAAACATATTGTGTGACATACCTGTGCATAATGTGACATACATACATAATGTGAATTACCTTGTGGAATAGCAAACCACCTTACGATAAATTTTATATTAAAAAGTGCCGACAGGCTGACACTTGTGTTATGTAAACAATACCTAAGTTTTGTGAGCAATAACTAATGAAAAATGGGCAGACAGAGCGGGTTTCCAGAAAGGGTTACTGAAACATAGCAAAGCTAATGAAACACTAAACTTACAGAATATATTCATGTAACTATTTGGGACAAATTTACATACGTCATAACCAACCGTCCCTGGAATATGTTAATTGTGGACCTCTCAAAGTGGATTATCGTGGATTACCCTTTGATGTACGGTCATGTCGAAATGAATGAATCTAAATGTAGACACACTTAAATGAATAATTTAAAATTAAATGTCCTCTCAAACCGAGACGTGTAAATGTGTTTCTCACCTAAATTCCGTGGCGAAGTGACGCTACATTAATTCTACTCGCCTAGTATGTTCACGTTGTCATCGCTATATGGTTAATATCATATCCTCATAATTATCATATCCTCTGACAGCGAAGTTTTAAGACTAATACGATAATTATTAATGCATATATTTTATTACTTCAGACTGGACATATACTTATCGTATTTTTTGTTGTATATCGAAATGTGAGACATAAAAACCAAAGCAAAAAACTATTACCCCTCGGAGTACATACAATAGCAAATTGTTGGGGGAAAGAAAAATAATACACACAATAGAGTTATTACTAGGTTTAATGTACAATTTGGAATTTAGCAATGGTGATACAAAAAAAGAAAGTTCAAAATTACATACAAATGTGGTACTGTACCTGGAAAATACAATAAATAAACAGCTTATATAGAAAACGGTTATGTCAACGTGCACGATGACCTTTTTGCAATCAATATACATAAAAATAAGGAGGTAATGCCTACCCAAATGTGTTGATCAAACAACCGAAGTAACCAGGCAATTGGCGAATACGTATACACTTTGTCAAACGTTTGCTGAGGGCTCTTAATAATTATTTGAAATTTAAGCATACACACGAGCGTAGCAATATCAAGGCAATCAAAGGTTGCGTCCCCTTTTTAAATAACCTTAAAACTAGCTTATCTGTGATATGCAATAAGTCTCCAAGTGAGGTGGTTCTCCTGTGACTGTACACCGGTCCAGGGGTCGTTGGACTTCAGTAAGTTGTTCCCAAAAGGTGGCCTCAAAGATGTCTCACAAAGAGGTGTAAAGGGTGGTCAATGAAGCCAATTGTCGAAAGACAATGAAGCCCTGTAAAACAGACCGTAAGTTAGTCTCGTTACAAAAAGTTAGGTTAAGTGACTATATATCTGGCAAAACTTACTTAATTTGTTGGAAATACGGCTTTGAAAAGATAGCTTCGCTGTGCCCCACAATTTACTATAGGAAGTTCAACGCAACACAGGCTCTCAACGTGTTGAATAAAAGTTATTTGATCCCACTGATGTGGTATGTGTATATTCATCCAGAATATCAACACATTAATAATGATTTCATGGTATTATCTCGTTATATCGGAACGTACAAACGTTATTAAATCAGGAAATACACTTAAACTTTTAACACATTGAAAACACTATGCATCCATTCACGCGTCTAGCTAAAAAGGAACCGAAAAAGACCGACGCCCTGTGGTCTCGAAGTTAGACCATAGATCTGCGGACCTAGGCAAGCGTCAGAAAACTGCCAATGTTAAACTCACAAAACAATAAGGCGACACAGATCCGCACAGATATTTGTGGTACTGATTTATGACAAAGAATCGAATAAGTGCGCTGTGGCCAATATTGATGTAATCGACTAATAAACGTAATATGCCGACCTGATTTTCACATGCACACATGCAAAAGGGAACTGACGAGTAGTCACTGTTTTTATCCGTCAAGTATACTAACAATAATTTCGTATTCTCAAATATTTAACTACTAAAAGTGAACGTAACAAATCCCTCGTTATATCGATAAAAGGAGCCGCCGATCCCGCATTTGCCGCCGTGCTACCTCATTTTTAACAGCGTTGTCAAGTATAACCGATTTCCAGGAATTTAAGGAAAAACAAATTATTTTATAAACATCGCCAATCACATTATGACATCATCATGTAGTATAACAAAATATTGATCACACTATATACCTTTCGTCATATCACAAAACAATTGGATGGTGAACGTGATGCAGAATAAGAATGTTTCCCATTCAAATATTACGGATCCATTTTACACGTTCCTCCGCCGTGTCACATCGGCATCATTGGCATTCATTTGGATGTCTAATACTCTAATACCATCTAACGTTTTGTGGTAAAGTGGGGTCAACAATAATTCTTAAAATAGAAGTAATACAGTTATTCTTTAATTTAGTGTATTATTTTGGTAGGTTTTAGTATTATATCAAAACATAACAAATTGTTGAATGAAAGCGCCTTTATAGTGACGCGTTTGCTGTAAGAAAAGTTATACTGCCCCGGTCTCCCATTGCGGAAATTGTGGGTATCCTTTAAACATTTATTATGTCTCATATTTCGATGTTACAAACTGGTCTGCGATTATAGGTCGTTTTAGGGGCACAGCAGGAATCAAATTAAATGACACACGAAGTAACTATTTCTCTTAGAGCTTCATATTTTCAAGTAGTATATTCCAAGTATATTCAAGATAGTCTATATCAATGGGTAATGGGTACATAATATTCTACATGTGGTACATGTGCTGTACTAGCGGCTTATTTATGACCCCTTTGTATGACGCAGTTTAAGCCCTCCATCAGTGAAATGCAGATCCTTTACATGCATCTGAGAATATTATATCCAGTTAATGAAATAGCTTGAGCCGCCTTTGTAGTTTATGGCTTATATCCTCAGAGCAACGACATTTCAGCATAGTGTGATATCGGAATCAAGTATTATAAATGAAAAAAAAATGATGTTAAGATATAATATAAAAATATAAAAATTAAATATATCTTAATTTTTATATTGTCACAAATATAACTAAATAACTAAATATAAAAATAAACAATATATAGTATAGTATAACAATATAGTATAGTAAATTAATGGATAATAATTATAACATTTTAGAAAGTCAAATAAGTTCCGTATTAATAATGAATAAATTCCTATAAAGGATGTAAAGTATCTTATATCATTTATTGGCATTAGCTAGTAAGTACAGTTTATTTGCTGAGTAAAGATATTTCGATTGGAACTTTAAAGGAAGTAGAAAACTTATTGAATAGTGAATCTGCTAGACTTGCTATTATCCCCGGGTGACAAGAAAATAGGAAATGGAAGGTTTTTGGGGGGAGATAGTAAGCTGGGAAGAAGTGAGTTAGTGGGTTTTTGAGAATTGAGATAGACAAGTTGACATATCTCCTGAAGCCATGTGGGTAGATTTAGTGAAAGGAATAATGTTAGTAATATCAATTTGTTAAATAGTGATAGGTTTTAGTTATTTAGTTATATTTGTGACAATATTTTTAATAACTGTGAACATACTATATATTGGGTACTCGCTAATGAGTAATTTATAATTATATTAATTTTCCTGCAATATTCCTCACTTTGGAGTAACGGAATTATTATTAATTTAGTGTTTCTCATTTTCTTGGCTGGGTGTAACTTATTTTGAATATACGTACCTAAAGTTGTATTAATTTTACTACTCAATTATTAAACTATATACCGTTCATTCCGAAAATAAGGTCCGCATCCTTTGCGACCTGTTGCAGCCTTTAGACTGTGGGACTCACAATGACGCTGCAATTAAACTGAGCATATATAATATACATCCTCAGTAGATATATTAATATCATAATTAAAGGGCAGAAAGCTGAATGGTACATGGTTGAGAATGGCGCGCTAATCAAAACTAAAATCATTTGTTGGTTGTATGTATTAATTGTTTCTTCGAAAATTCGAAAAAAATCCAATTTTCTTAAGCTTCAATTTAAGCACTTTCCGCTTTCTTAAACCAGACATGTTGATACAATTTGCTTGAATATTTCCCGCGTCGTACTCTTGACCGTACACGAATATGCGATACGAACTTTATCAGTTGTTAAGAAGTAATGAGATGACACGCGCGCTGAGCGGTTTATATATTCCCGCAATAAGCAACTAGAATACTCTCGATCGTACGAGAGTGCTTCAAATTTACGAACGGCTTCCCGAATGTTTATCTGTTTGTCACTTTCTAACGACTATTTCTGACTCAATCTGTGGCGTTCCTCTGCGTACGCTTAATAATATTATTTATCGATTTGAATTGATATCGTTACTTGAATTTTCTGAATCACTCATGGGCTGAATTGAAGCTGGTGGAAGGCCGGATCCGGCTCGGGGCCAGGGGGTTGCCCATATATGCTGTAGATAGTAGTAGTAGGTTTCATTTCTACAAGTCACGTGACGCGGAGTTACGGACATTCTACCCTCATAGCTACCTACATCTACGCTAGTCCACCACATCTACAGTCCATCTACAGAAAAAAATAATCTGTATGAACAGCGGTAATGTGTCATAAGCCATAATAATATAATATATTATAATTATAATATATATTATATTATGGTCGCTTATTTATTTCGATTTATAATAGCAGTTAATTTTAATTCGAGGAAACATATCTGTCTTCCATAATACCTACTTCATTATCTGCTAACTTCCTCTAATAAGTATAACCGACCAAAATCCAAGAGATAAATCAATCCTAATTCAATTACTGACCGAAAAACACGAAAACAAAAGCCGAACTCATGCGATAATACTACATGGGGAAAATATGGGGAATCAGTAACGATCCGTAGTAAGTCGTAGTAATCACAAAGTTCTTAATAATAATAATAATAATGATAATAATAATAATAATATAATAGCTCATAATATAAGTTTGAATTTTGTTATTGCAATTATTAAAATTATCTCTTTGGGTGACGTTTATATGTGTTTTTCTTGACGTTGTTAGTAAGAATTAAATAAGTAAGCAGGTAGTGTATAAAAAGTTTCCGTAAAGGAAATCATTGAATACTGAAGAATGTATTATTATATGATTTATGAATTATGATACATTTATAGCATATTATTTCAACTGCTTCGCAAAAGTAAAGGACCATCTGAAAATTTGGTTGCTATTTCTTGCCCTTTAACTTCGGTTCGCCAATTGTTAACCTATTAAGAGTCGGCCAAAAGCGTTACATGAAAATTTATTACAAATGTACAGATGTCAGCTAATGTATCTCCATTTGTGCTATCTAAATACTTCGATTTGGCAGTTACATCATAGCTATAAATCATACGAATCAAATAAGTATTGTACTGGTCAAATTTATGTTTGTCGAAACGACTCGTCCGGATTTATAGGGAAGGCACCGAACCAGCCATCACGTCATATTGCAGAAGTTTTATTAGATTAGTTTAAAAATCATTTAAAAGGACACATTTTGACTTTGTCAATACTGAAGTTTAAACGACTACCGAAGCAAACGTTGACATTGTAAATTGTAAACAAAAGTTTTTTTGTTGTTTGTATAATTTATTTTGTTTCCAATAGATTTTGTTCTGATGTTAATTGAATTAATATATCCTCAGTCAATTAAGGCTTGGGAATCTCTATGGTAAAATAACATACGAATGTCAGTGATTGTATAAAATGTAAACACAAAAGGTCAACTCGGATTACCTAGATCGGTGACGCTGAATCGGATTTACTCGACATCAACTCCAGTTGATTTTTTGAAATCGAAATTTAATTTAATTATGTCAAATGACCTAAATGAGAGCACGACAAAATACGGAACATGCATGACGGTTTTTTTTAGATATTTAAATAAACTTGAATCTAAAGTAGGTACCTATTTATAGCATAATTTAGCAATAATTTAGTTTCCATAATGTGTGTTGAGTGAGAAAATTTTCTTTCACTATACTTTGTACCTGAATATTTTCGTTACATGGTTAGTACACTTACGATTGTTTCCATTTAAGTAAGGCCACATAGCCATATAGTCACATTAACATTGTTTTGTGTGACATCATCGTGATCAGATTTTTTCAGGTGATCAGGATCAGGAAAATTTCTTCTAAATAAGGCGGCCAACAACCAGACGTTTACTTACGTAATATCTAAAGAACTTTATTCACTGTTTGTAATAAAAATTGGATAATATTTATACTTCCCAATATAATATTTGTATTTATTTTTTTACACTTTCAAGTGTACATATCTTGGTATTAATAATACTATTTCTCATTTTTGTGCAATACATATTTTTATTGTTGAAACAAATACTTTTATTTATTATCTGTAACTGTAATCATAAATATTTCTGTAACCATAGATTTGTCCCAGAGAACCTATTTCGACCTGAAGAGAGTAAAGCAAATCACGCCTATTAGAGCAATTTGATTGAGAGCTCTACTGTATTTGTAGAGTTTATATATATATATATATATATATATATATATATATATATATATATATATATATATATATATATATATATATATATATATATATATATATATATATATATATATATATATATATATATATATATATATATATATATATATATATATATTATTTTGTTACATCTCATTTCACATTCCAACTTTCCTGCCAACTTTTCGAAAAGCAGATAATTCACAAAATAAAACACATTCAATTACAAAAATGTCAAAAAGTGCCTTGCCTAAAATAGAACGAAATATCATAAATTTATCTTCATTTCTCCCTGACGCATTGTGCTGAATAGTTGGAACCTAAAAATATTTCCGATTTCAGTAAAACGTAATGGATCTAGAACGCGTTTCATTGATGTTTTTCCTATTTTAAACTAACAACAATTCATCAATTTCAAATACGATATATGTCCATCAATACTCTTCCTGGCTTCCATTAGGCTTTCTCCGAAATACTCCACTCAAGTGCAGTTCCATTTATTTAATCTTTATTTAACTCCACTGAATCGAACGACATTAGCAACCAACGTGAACTTTATTTGTATAAATGAACATTGAACAAGTCTCATATATTTTAGAGATCATATATTAACTTCAAGGTAACTGCTTTATTTGTTAAATTATTTGTCTAAATTAGCTTCCCTGTTAACAAAAACTCCATAAGTTGAGTATAATATATATATGTATATGAGTTGATATATTGATTGATTGAGTATAATATATATATATATATATATATATATATATATATATATATATATATATATATATATATATATATATATATATATATATATATATATATATATATATATAGGAGTTCCAAGCAGTAAATCAACATATCAAATAGTCTAACATTGTTCGTCAAGGATTTTGATATCCCATGTTTTTAATATTCTAAGTTATGATAGGTTGGCTCAGGATAGATCAAGTTTTGTTTTCGTTCAATGTTCATGAATCACCAACAAAATATAAATATTTTGAATAAATTGATGTCCTAGTTAACTGCAAGACAATCTTTTTTATTTCAGAATATCCTGAATCACTACATAGTCTCCTCCTTTTTTTCTTTATTACATATCCATCGTCATCTGGCTCGTCATCCTCAACAATACCAATGTTTTGATCTTCTGCAATATCACCATTCTTCATCAGGTTCTTGTGTTATTTTTTTCCGCATTTTGGCTGTTTTAGAGTGTTAGTGAAGAGCAAGTTGCCCCACGTAGCCGAAAAGCAAAGTATGCTCATTTATTTAATTCATAAAAATATAAATATTGATCTAGCAAATAATTTTTTATACCAAATTATCCAGAAAACAATGTAGTTCAACTACAATGAGACAGTAAAAGTATGGAATCTACTAACATGCGATCAGAGGTCTTAGCAGGACAGGTAGGTAATTCAAATATTTAGAACTGCGAATATCTACTTACAGCAGAGTTGCTCGTATATCCAAGCTCTGCAAGTGTTCGCACCGTACTAAGAATTAGTATGAAGGTCGACCTATACAGTTAAGTAACTTTTCTCCAACTTAAGACATTAAAAAAATCACAATTTATGGGTCTTGGGCAAAGATGCCCACTCGGGAAATGTAACCCACAACTACGGTACCGTAGATATTACCACTGACATAACAAAACGTGAACGAACATATTTAAAAAGACTTAACACCTCTATATAATTTAGAAAATTAATTGCCTATAAAAAAACGTCACAATTATACATTTCCATTCACAGGCGTAAAATATATGGCCTATGCTGCTACAACACAAATAAAACGACCTTTTTATAGTTATTCGAATGTTTAATTTCCTGTAAAACAGCATCGCGTTTGACGCTCTGAAGTAATAGCTGATAAACGTAGAATATATACGTACATTTAATCTGATTTATACGTATATTATGCCTGGCAGAATAATAACTCACATGTCACTTCACATAATATAGATGATATCATAAAATAATTATTGTTTGCTATATTTATGGATAACATACAAAAAAATATCAATGTAACCTACTTCTAGTGTTTTAGAAAGTTCTGGAAATAAAAACTTATAACGATATACAATATACGAATACATACGTGTATGTTCAAATTCATAGCGGTATTGTGTGTAGTACTTACAGGAATAAAGTGTTTTCAAGGTTCAATGTCAGGATCTCATTTTTATATTTTCGTGATTACTTACTCACCAGGTTTGGTAAGTGTAAAATATATTCCTGCAAAACATACAATAACGAATCTCGAATTGATAATAGAGAGAATAATCAAACTAATTTACGTAAGACGTATGGGATGCAGCTTTTTCAGTTTTTCCGATTTCTAGAAAATTATAAGAGTAGAAAATTAAGAACTTCCCTTAAAAGTGCAGCATCTTCGAAGATATGTTTATATTGAAAAATATGTACCACAGTTAGCTAAGAACTATTTAAAATATAGCTGTAAGCAATTTGTAATTCCAATAATTTATAATTTCAATTTCGTTTTAAAATTATGCCGGATGCGCCGATCATAACCCATAGCACTTTAAGCAATAGTGATTCTTAAAAAAATCTATTATATCTAATAGAATTTTATATTTAATTGAAACCGTATAGTGTTTAGTTAGTTCATCCAATATTACACACCATTAACTATAAGCCATTGTTTCATGGCATTTAAAATATAACAGTTTCGACGTTTTGCTGTTTCCAGGAGATGCTAACGTCAGCATGTTTCAGGAATTAACCTGAATATTAAAATAATCTCATCTTGAACTATGAAAGCCGTGCATCGCAATATGCGGTAGCTCATTTCTAGAACGGATGTTAAAATCGCGTTTTGGCGTATATGCAGGCAGCCAGCCCACTCGGAATTGATTCAGAAGTACTTTCCATAAGAAATGCGTAACTGTTATAACGTGTAGGTTAATTTCCACGCAGAATAATATTCGTAAACTAGATATTAGTAGTATCGTTTTAAGCATTAATTAATTGGTTGAATACCAAACAGAACTCGATCTTGACGACCACCAATCCCTTCGTTCGCTGCACTCCATCAAGGACCCCACCGGACAACTTGCCCGATGAAGCATATTCCTACAACAATACGATTTTAAAATTAAGTACCGAAGAGGGGTGCTTAATTGAGTTACCGATGCCATGTCGCGGCAGGCCTTGCCTGGACCCTCTTGTGCACCTGGTTCACCAGATGTGTGTCATTACTATTTCCTAGAATTTCTAATGCCTCTCTGATTTATTGGATACTATCTAGAGTTATTATCTACAAAAAACTCCTTATCTGCTGGCACTAAAGCATCCATCTTGGAGCTGCCATCTTGCATATTTGTTGTGATAAAAAATCGTGATCTGCTAACCAAAAATTTTGAGCCCATCGGATCATAAATAGCTAAATCGAGAGCCATATTTGAACCGCCATTTAGAATATTTTTTTTTTACGTAAAAATAGATTTTCAGGGGAATCGGACCATGCATAGCAAACACGTCCACCATCTTTCTTATCTTATTTTTCTTCCTTTACACAAAAACTTTTTTTGTGCCAAATCATTCATACATTTCATACGTTTGAACATTTCGTTCTTGATTGGCATATTACTAAAAAACGCGGCATTCGGACAGAGGAGCAGATGAACATTTTGATCGTTGTTTCAAATTTGATGACAAACTCAATGGTTTAAAAAATTGCCCTCGACGAATATTGGCGATTTTAGTTTTTTCCGATTAAATTCAGGTTAGCACAAGTTCAGGAGTAAATAGATTGAGACCTGAATGCGACCCGAGCAAAAATTGAGTGAAATAATTACATTTCTTTCCTTTTTGAAATCCGATTGAGATCGTTTTATGAGACTTAGGTTCAGTAACGTGATAAATCTTTTAAAGATAATATCAAGTATTAAAACCACATATGATCGATAATATATATTTAAGATTCTAATTTTTTTTGTGTTATTCCAAACTGGATACAAATTCAATTCACTCCAAGCCAAATTCAAGTATGCAGCCATTTAAAAAACAAAAGTCACCCCCCCCCTGCCAAGGGGGAGGGGTCAAGATTAAATTCGTACAATAATTATTATTCGTACATAGCAGGCATCAATTTAGCATGTACACACAACCGCACGAAAGATAAGTTTTGACATAACCATAACCTAAGTTTTATTTGGCCTTTAGCTAAGATTTTCGTTTATAACGTATATATTTCATACTCTTAATTATTTTTAAATATAATTATGTCAGCCATAATTAAAGAAAAAAGTAAAAGACGTGAAGGTACAGCATTATCTTTCAACTTCCACTTATTTTTGGGCAATTGCAATAATTTTTCTTTAACATGAAAATCATAATCAGAACAATGCAACATTTTTAATATTAAAATCATGCGTTTGGTAGCACTTTTGCAAATCTCTGCTGCAGTTGTAAACTAAAGTATCGATATGTACTGGAACAATGTTTACTTTTTTTATTATTGTTACTGGTACAACCCTTCATTGCACAGTAAACCATTGTTTATCACAATCACAAATGACCAAAATAATTAAAATAACGTATTTAAACTTATAAAATAATGTATTTAAACTTATAAAATAATGTATGTTAAAGATGTGTCAAATTTGAATATTTGAAATTTGTCACGGGATGACGTCAGCAGAGGGAGATAGATAGGGGATCGCATGCGCGTTAGCATATCTTGTAGTCTTAGTATCATGATAGTCCATCTTCACTAACCGAATTCATAATTTCTGGCACAATTATTTATCTTGATTTACACGTCCAAAAATGTCGAAACTATTCATAAACGTCAATTCACCTTCCTCCCCTCAATAATAATAGACCGTTCTATGTATTTCACCATATGGGAAAAGAATTGTCCTCGAGCACCTTCACGTCACGCGTAGTTATTCATAATAACTCACAAGTGAGTTAGCATAACTCAAGCTATTTGTTTATGGATACTATTAATTGTTCAAAAGCAATTCATTAATGAACATAATAATATAACCTAATAAGAGTAGATACATAATATTATTAACGAAATAACGAGGAATTGAGTCAATTCATATATCAGGCAAACATGTAGGTCAACGAAAAGGCAATGCAATATTAATTATTGGATCTATTGGATCTTATATTGGATATTGGATTGGAATACAATATTAATTACTGGATTGGATTATTGGAGTTAAACACATAGCCTTTACAAGAATTATGTAACGTATATGGCGAAAAGTTGGGTCTCGATAATCTGGAACACGCTCTATTGACCTTGTTCCTTCCAAAAAAATGAAATATGCCAAAATTTGGTTAGTTCCTTTGTTAGGTTGGTTAGGTTAGTTCCTTTGGCGCATGGTGACAGATATATTAGGCGGTATTTATAAAAAAGAGGATATGCTTTTACTCACAGAAATCGAAGCATTAACTTCATTTTCTATTCATAAAAAAAAGAAAATTTTTTGGTTAGTTTAGTATCGTTTAATATTAAGTTAGAGCAAAAAGGCTACTCCAAAGAAAAAGGTTTCACTTTTAGGGAATTTGTAAACAGTAAAATTTGCTGTAACACTGAAGGATTTGCTTCAGAAAATATGCATCTATGTAGTCCAAATAAGCTTCCGTAGCAAATATTATTTTCTTCATTCGGTTATACGCACATGTAGGGCAATGGTGTTTAGTTGTGGAATAAGAACGTGATATTTTATTGATTTCAAATATCTAGCGGGTGTGGTGCATGTACTCACACCATAAGTGAAAAAAGGAAGACGTACTCCAGGTGAGTCCACGTGAGCTTTCGGTTGGACAAAATAAACATGCAGTTGTTACTACTTCATTGGCGAGAATCTGGAAATCCGGGGGAGATGCGCTTTCGCCAGTACTAAAAATTAATATACTGGATACACTGGATATATAATTATAATGGATACAGTGGATAAATCAATACATAATATGGAACACAATGTACAACATTGACAAGTTTATCAAAATCTCCAGGCTCTGTTTTTGTGAATTAAGCTATATGGATATCGCAGTGACAGAACTCACTTAAGACTGCATTCAGGAAATCAATTGGTGCCAAAGACGATTTAATTCCGGTCCAATTTCCCATTTTCAAATGTTCCAGTTAATTGGATGCAAATCCAGCAATCTGGTACTTTACCTGGGCAAGAACTTCTGTCACCATTATTCAGTATATTCTCATACACCCATTTACACAATTTAACAGTGGTAATCAAGCCCTGCAAGTAATTTCGTGAGCAAATAATGCCTGTTTTGCTTTGTAGAAACGTAAGTTGCAACATTCTAGTCGCTGAATAGACTGTTATTATCAAATTTTAATTTAATGTGCTATCAGAAATAGGACACTGTAGCGACACGATGGAATTAGCAGATTAATACTTAAGTTACATTATCAATATGACACTGCTGAATAGGTAGGTTATTGCTGGTGTCTATTTTATGCAAATACTCTGCCTATATGAGCGCCCGCTCATATAAGACGAAAATATTTATTCAGATTCAACGGCCCTCTGCTTATAATACAAAGTATTGAACATTTTGATGAGTGGGTATCCAAAAGAACACTCAATTAATTGTGCAGGAAATATATTGATGTGAAATTAGTGACGAATTTTCAGCGACGAATTTTAACATTAAGTAGTATATGCATAACTCGCCTAAACATCACAAGAACATATTTTTTGCAGTGTAACCCGAAAAACAATTTTAGTATAATTTACTTCGCGTAGATTGATAGGAAATTTAATAACGAATAAATTATCTTGACTGTCTGTGCAATCCGACTACTACGAAAAGAGTTCCCCATTAAAGTAAAAGAAAAAAAAAGCGAAAGTCTCAGAACTTTTCTTACTATTTGTTTTAAACATGCATGCAATGAAGGACACGCTTGGATGGACAGAACTATTTTTTGGAATAATCGGATTATATTTCAATGTGATTAATACTCAATACTTTACATTACTTTGCTTTACTTTCATTGGCCACAATTACATACATACATATAGAGAAAGAAAGTTAGCTCGAAAAAGGGGCTAGTGTGGAAAAAAATCTTACAAACTATTTTCATTGGGAAATATATATTTTGAATAACATCCTATTTTTAAATATATTTGAAATGCCTGCGACCACGCACACCGCATGGCAGTTGATAAACAAAAGATACTATTAAATTTACATATCAAAAATCAATTGAGAGGTAGAGCCACTCAACTAGTTAACTTAGGTAATGCAGAAACTTGGTTTGAAATTAAAAGTCTAATAAATGCACATTTCGGGGATTCTAGAGATCTTACCTCACTTATTCAAGACTTACAACGAATTAAACAAATACCTGGCGAATCCGCAATGACATTTTTCTCTAGATTACAACACATAATTCAAAAATGCATGCTGCAATACAGAAATAAAATTTAAGTGCAGAACAAAAAGCAGCTCCAACAAGTTTACTAAATACAATGACATTAAATACATTACTAGAACCTAAATTAGGACAACTAATTAGAGCTAGTAATCCAACAAATATGATAGAAGCTTCCAATCGTACAAGACGAGAACTACTACTGTCATATTTCGAAAGTAAAAAAATCGGTAAATGCCAAAACCAAGGTATCAGCACTAAATCGGTATTTGAACAGAGAAAAAGTAATTCGCAAAATATGCAATATAAGTCGACCAACGATGCAATACCTATAAATCGACCAACATCAACACCAACCCAACAATTTCAAAGAATAATTCGCAAAATTACAAATGTGTTAGAAACCATAGATTTTAGGATATCTTACCTTGATATTGAGTGAAATTAACTAGATAAGTTGAGGGCAACCTTCATAAAAATTGCAGTTTCTTTTTAAGATGGGAAATTAGAAACTTACGAAGGACTTTTTTTACTACCTACAGAACGGTTTTGTATCTTTGATAGTTTCTATATCTTCCACGTGGGTAATTAATGTGTATCTTTACTTTGGACTTAGTATACGCAACTACGTAATATATAGGGCTGACCGTCCCACCGTCAAAGGTGGAGTGACTATTAGGAACAATATACCTCATGATAAAGTTGAAAATCTCAATATAACGATTGAACATCAATTATAAAATTATTTAATAACACCTATATAGTGGCCGTATATAATAAGTCTCAAAATAAAATCACGAGCAAATTCTTAGATACAATCATGAACTTAGGAACTAGTGTCACATAATAGGAGATTTTAACGCCACACATTTTACATGAATGGCGTAACCAGAGAAATAACCCGAATGGGTACGCGATATTTAACTACTCGTTGGGCGACTGTTATATAATACTACATCCAAAAACCCCTACTCACTATCCCACAATGACATATGTCCAACAACAATAGGCATTGCATTGGTTAAGGGTATAAACGTACCGTTAACGATGACAGCCTCGGTGGAATTTAACAGCGATCACAACCCGGTCAAAATCACTATACCAGGGCAGTATAAAGAAACTAGCCAAAAAACAACGTATAGCTAAAAAAAAAGCCAATTGACAATTTTATAGACACCTTCTAAACCAAAACGTAAACATCAATAATAATTTAAATAACTCAGAAGATATTGAAAAAGAACTTTACTCACACAAACAAAAAATATTATTCACAAACAAAATACAAAATGCCAGAAACAAAATCGCTACAAAAATCAAACTAAAACCTAAAGTAGACGCAATACCGGAAACAACCCTTCAAAACATTACAGAAAAAAATAAACTTAGGAAAAAATATCAAAATTTAATATTAGAAGCAGATAAAAATAACTATCAAGCCCTTCAGGCAATAATTAAAAACGAAATAAAAGAACATGTAAAATCACTAAACTAATTAAAAAAAAGAACCACAGATATACCAACTCTCTCCCAAGATAACCAAAAAGCCGAAATGTCGAGCAAGATGTCGAGAACGAGAAAAGTCGAGGTAGCAAACATGCTTGCAAAAAGCTACGAAAAAATCTATGCAATCAATAGCGAAAATAACACCCCTGAACAAAACTTACTAGAATACGAAAATATAGCCAATAAACATTGAAAGTAGGGAACTAGAAAAGTATTTAGCCACCCCTAAGGAAGTTGCAGTAATTGCAAAAAAACTGTCAAACAACAAAGCACCGGGTTGTGAGCAAATTGATAATGCCCTGCTGAAAAATCTTTCTTTCCCGCATGACTAGAAACGTGCCATTGTCATCCCTATTGCTAAACCAAAGAAAAACCTCACAAATCCAGACTGCTACAGACCGATAACCTTACTTCCTACCCTCTCCAAATTAACAGAGAGGGTAATCATTCGAAGGTTGGACAAAACAGACAGCAGAAAAAACAACACCAAATCACCAATATGGCTTCCACAAAGGCGCAAATATTACGATGGCAGCAGCCAAAATTGTTACAGAAGTAACGAAAAACTTTAACAAAACAAAGAACACCACACTCATCCTGCTAGGCATCCGCATGGCAAAAGCCTTCGACATATTCTGGCAGGAGGGGTTGGTCGCTAAGATAAACAAATTACCTATCCCATAGATCCTTTCAAGTCCAGATCCAAAACTCCCTATCCCAATCCCACCCACAAAAAGGGGATTGGAATAGGGGTCCCACAAGGAACAGTGCTGGCCCCAAAGCTTTATACATCGGTATGCCAACATTTAAGCAAACAAAATTAACGTATGTAGATGATACAGCGATCACAGTAACCAGTTTTCACTAAGAAGTAGCAAATGCACAACTTAAAATACATTAAACCCTCCTTTTACCCTACCTAAACCACTGAAAAATCAAAACAAACCCAAGCAAAATGACTTAACTTTACAAAAAAAATCACACAAAATATGATCAGAAATAATATAAAAATAGAAGGTTTTTTCAGGTTTTTCAGAGAGGTTTAAAAATAGAAGGTACGGAACATTTCCGTACCTTCTATTTAAATACCAAATTCAAAATATTTGGGAGTCAAATATCAATTAAAAGGCTCAATTATTCAAAATAAATGAGGCAAATCGCAATAAAGTCAACCGTTCTTCCTCTACCTCCAGTGCGTTGAGAGCAGAACACAAAATCATGCTCTTCAAACAAGTCGCTCATTACGGTATGGTCCGGTATGGTGTAGCATATCGGACACTAAGTACCTGCATTTGCAACGGATACAAAACAAAATCCTGAGATTGTGTACCGGATCTGATATAGAATCGACACATCACATAATTTATGTAAAACGCAACTCATAAAATATTATCACAGAAACTTTTACACATGGGCCGAACGCAATTCCACCCTTACTACAGACTTAACCAACATAAGACATAATCCCGATATCCATATAAAACACTAATTCTCATACCGAACCCTACCTATCTTATACACCTCCTACCCATGCCCAACCCTGTTCCCCTGCAAAGCCGACGTAGACAACACAGCGAGAGGACGCGACCGTAACAGTAATTAAAGAGTCGGAAGGTGGCTATAAACAAACCCCAGAAGTAAAATAATAATAAACACTGGTTTTTTCCTAATATTTTCCACAGAAATTCACATAGTAACAACCATAAAGGGCTCACCACATGAGCGAGAAGCGGGGAGGGGGCGAGCATGCCAGCAGGCTGAGTATAATAGCTATCAGGAGAACAGAAGCAAAGACCAAAACAGCTGGTTGAAAAGCAGGCTACGTACAATTAAATCGTATTTAATATGTGTGTAATACTTACTGCCGCAGTGTAAGACTCCTACAAGTCTGATAATATTTAAATGTATATTGTAGATTAATTTATTTTTACTTTGGACACCCTGGATTATCTTGTTCAAAGATTATAATAACTTAATAGATACGACTGCTTTGGTTTTTTTAATTGCAAAGAAATCACAGCTAAATGCAATAGGTACCATGAAAACTATAGGACTGACGGTCGTGGGTTTAGTGACTCCTTAGCTAGGTGGATTAGGCTTATAAGGTATAATTTACAATATTTACATACATAGTTCTCTTTGACTTGTCAACCTTGATATGTATTGCCACATTTATTTTATTATTTTTAAGCATAGTATCCTGACGTGTACTATATACAATGTATCTTTGTAACTAGAGCAAATAAATTTCTATTATATTCTATAATATATTCAGCGTGGTGCATTGAGTAATTTACGAATATAAAAACACATTGTTTGGATTAAAAGAAGAATATGTTTATCGCCCTGATAATTTGACTCAGTTGATAAACGAGTTGACACGTAAATTAATCTAATACTAGTTAAAAATTAAAGAATTGCTTGTACACAATAAAAACCCATTCGTTAGATATATTGCTCTCGCGTTGTGAACGGATAACGGTAGAGGTTCTAAGACCGACAGAAATAAACACAAAGATAAAGCTACATCGGAAATGGGAAGCAGGATGAATATTAGGCAAGCACATCCCTCTTGTAATTAATGGTCAATTACCATCTCGCCGGAGATGTTGCTGCATTTAGAACCAGGGTTGAATTTTATCAATACGGAAGGAAAAGTAATTTTAAATTGTAACCAAAAATCGTTGAGAATGTAAATTAGGTATAGGTACATACATATTTACTTCAATTTAATTATAAATTACTTATTATTATGATTATTTACTTTTCGTTATTATTACGGTTATCTTATTATTAACTTAACAACTACTATTTATATTACAGTTTCATTATAAAACACTTCTTTTGGATTGAATATCATGAAAAACTATTTTTTTCCATAAAGTGTATGATTATTGTTTAAACAATATAAATATTTACGTGCCCGCACCCAAATATTTCTGATTTCTACTAATATATAAAAACAAAAATAAAAAACCTGGCCTGTTCTTTATTGACTCAAAACCCTTTATTGACTCGACTATGTTAAATAAGTCCCCAATGGGAACCCTGTGGCATTTCTAACAAATTGCAATATTGGTTTTTTAAGTTTTCAAAGTCCATCGCCTCTGCTGACGATATTAAAATCTAAAGGAATAAAAATAACTGAACCCAGTTAAAAACTATCATTATATAATCATATTGACAATATTGTTAAACAAATATTAGGTAACCTTTTAGGATAGTCTTATATCGACGATTGGATGACTTCATTCATTAAAATAATAAATACATAAGTGAATTGGTTCCGGTTAAAATTGAATTTCTAACAGAACAGAACATATAGTGTAAAGGATGTGATCTATAATGAGCTTGATGTAAAGGATACCTTTTTTATCCTATGCCGATCATCTGCTAGATGTACACATTTTGGAATATCATTTGACAGCTACTTACATTATACAGCCATGATTTCTGCGTAGGTTCGGAAGCCGACAAAGGTCTTCGAGCGACTGATTTACAGACCCCCATTTATCTTCAATTCCGTAGAATGAATCAAGTATAAATCCCTTAGATTTTTAGTGATTTAAATGCCTTGCACTCAATTTAATTCAATCAAATAATTGTCGTTTTGTATACTATTACTGGTATATACACTGCTGGCCAATATATTGGAATAATTTTTATGTAATTTTGCATGCATATATCTTCTGAATAATATGGAATGCCAAAATATCGTTTTCTGGACGTTTTTCGAAATTTCATTGGTCATAATGGCCTTAATATCATGTTTCTACCGTGAAATTGTATTCGCCTGTTAAATGAGGGTTTTACACAACATACTGTTCCTATGATATACGGCGTTAGCCAAAATTCACAAATTAAAAAAGAGGTTTGATGAAACAGGCCATGTTAACCTTTTTGTACAATAGAGGGCGAAAAAATAATTGCTCTTACCTCCCCGTGATCCTTGCTGGGCAATAGCAATTTCATTTCTTTCTTTTATTTTAAACTGTTATTTGCTAAATTGAGCATTAAGTTGTACACGCAGCATGCAAAATGTTTTCAATATATTTTAAATAAATTCAAAATTAAATAATTTTTTGGCTAAAAGTTTTGCACATATATGAATATGACATAATAAGACATTTTTTGAAGTCACTTCACCTTGGTTGCGCATGATGATACGCCACTGAGCAGTAAAGCCAGTAAATCGTCCGCTTGTTCATGCAGGTGTCTTCTAAATGTGCGAGAAGGGAAATGGGATTTATATGAGTTGAAGAGGGATAGCGACGGATAGGTAAGCCGCAGACCCTAGTTCTATTGACAAGAAATTGTGGCGGTATACAATTTCACACTAAATATCCTTTTGTATTGCATAGTGATGTGATTTACTGCTTCTGTAGTAATTGGTACCGATTTTAAAAATTGTGAGCATGTTACAAAGACGTAACATGCCTCACAATTTGTTGCTCTAGTTTGTATATCAAACGAAAATACTATAGAGTGGCTAACGTTCAGATCACTTATGTATTAAGGGAAAACTATTATTGTATTATTGTTAGGATTTTAAGTCGGTATGAAATGACTTGTTCAAATGTAGCATGACAACTGTATCGTCAATTAAATGTGTCATATTTTGTGTCCCCTAGTATATATCGTTTACATTTATCACTTTTATTGATATGAAAAGATCAGGTTTTCGTAATTAAAATCACCGTGTTATACATAATTAAATTGTGAAGAAGCTTACCTTAATATAAGACTACCATATAAAACGTAATGATGCCCTGATTCTTACCTGTAACAAAATATTTTTTTAGAAAATTGTTACCTTTGAGAACCGACCGACTAAGAGAAGTTCAATGTGTTCAATCTCAGAAATAATAATATTAATAATTTATTGGTGGTATACACGAAGTATTTACACACATAAATGATACATCAGAAATGATACATGGCAAAATATGAGTAAACATATATAAAGAGAAAATTACATGAACTCTAAACATTGAATGATATAAGAAATATGACAAGATAAATACAATACATTAATTAAGTTTAAAATTAATAATACTTAAGTCTCAAAGCAATAAATAATAACCCTAAAATTAAGGAAGCAGGAAGCTAATTTTTTTTCAAACACTATCAATAATATTAACAATACCAACAAACAACATAAAAATTAGAATAATAATTATAATTTATTAAAATCTGCCTCCAAGAATTAGGTACTCATATGTGTAAAATGCATTTCTGGGTAAAAAAAAATTCACGGAGGTTTTTATCTTGCTCAAGTTAAGTTGCTTGATATGAGGTGGAAGGATATTGTGAAACAATGGTATATCAGGTTGCCGAACCAAAATTGGTCGGGCTTGCGCATGTTTCGAATTGCGCATGTATCGAGTTCTCGCCAACACGATTTGTAACGTAAATATACTCCGTTTCCTTCAATAGCAAATATTTCAAATAATATTACCCTATTTCAAATATTTTATAATAAGCCGCGAGATACCGCCAGTCAAATTCATACTTTGGTAGGCACCTATACAAAGTCCTGCTTTTCTATATCACGTGTGGCATGCGCTATCTGGAATAGTTAGGCGGCGCGAGGTTATAAATACGCTGGACGCCGGCACATCTCCTTCGTTCCTAGGTCTCCTTCGTTTCCTTTGTTTCGCTGATATACATAGCTAATGTAGCTTTGATAACTTAGCGGTTACACTTTTCTAAATCAGTGTTTTTTCTACGTAGTGTCTGGAGGAACAGGTACATTTGATTTAAACTTTCTTGCTTGTCATATCGGTAAAATCATAGTGCCTGGCTCGTACAAAATCTACGTATAAAACACAAATATTTCTTTATTTATTAAATTAACGAAGAGCATCGCAACGAGTTAGCAGGAGCAAAATTAACGCAACGAGTAGCATGTCTATGTCATAAATATGTCTATGTAGTTCATAACAGGTAATGAACTCTCAAATTTATATGACGTCCGGACAAAATTTAAAACGTATACTTCCGTTTGCTTATAAGTTGTGGTGCTTAATATTTACCGCACCTGTGACGACAGTATCGAATGAAAGATCTTTCAGTAGACTGAAGTTAATTAAATCTTGTCTTCGGATAAATGTCTTATGAAATTCACTATTAGAAAGAGATATATATTACCGACAAGACAGATTTATCAAGTGTAATGGCAAAATGGGCGTTCTTAAAACAACGACATATTTCTGTCAAATAAAATTAATAATTTCTTAATTATGTTTTTTTATTAAACAATAAGCAATAAAAAGCAATATGCTGTATATCATGACGTGTTATTAAGTTTATTTTACATATTATGATAAATTTACATAATATTACGGTTTAGATCAAATATAAAATATATATGGGAGTAATAATGTTAAAAAATATTTAAGTATTTATATTTATAGTATTAATATTTATATTTAAGACGTCATTTCTTTCGTAGACACCCCTCCACTCAAACTGGTCTAGGCCGAGCCATGTTTAAATGATTTTGTTACAGTAGTATCGTCAGTAAATGAAACAAAGTTTGCATGGTAGGCAATAATACTTGGTCGTCGTCAATAATAAAGCGTCGGGCCTAACACAGATCCCTGAGGAACTCCATGTTTGATAGGGAGGAGGTTTGAGTTTATATTTGGTAAGATACATATTGATAACGATTAGTTAGGGATTTAATAAGTTGGCACCATTGTTATTAAAGCCGTAAAAGTTTAATTTATCAACTTGTACCTTATGTGACTCACCGTCGAGGCTTTTGTGAGATCTAAAAATATGTATGATTAAGTTGCACGCTACCTAATTTTGTATTTTCTGCTTGACATTAAGAATCAATGAAAGCCATAATAGTCAATTATTGCCTGGTCTGGATAAAATAATCATATAAAAATTATCTTACGATAGACCGTCATTACCTAACCCTTGTAAAAAAGCATTTAAGCAAATACTTTCAAAAACCGCAAAGCTTTGCTAATGGGCAACTTTTGAGTGCAAAAGTCGCTATTCATTGAAAAGCCCATAACGCCCCAAGGCATGTATTTTAGTTCCATTAAAAGTTCTAAGTAATTAAGTAAGCGCGTCCGGGCATCCCGCTTTGCCAATAGAGGCCGGCCATTACATCGCAATTAGCTGAAGTGAATAACGAAACAATACCGAGAGCGAAATAATTCAGCCGGTAAGGTTTTTATTAAAAGGTGACATCCAAATTATGAAATATTAAAGCCCCTGTCTGCGATTTATTTTCTCTCTTTTACCTATTCCGGGAATGTATTCCATTAGCAAGGTAGAATGAGGTATCTCAGACTATTATAGTCAATTTAGAATTGAAGGATGGTAATAACAGCTTATTAAATATAAACCTTCAATAAATGTAATGTGGATGGTGCTTACAAGTAATTTCTATAGATTGTAGTATAATCACATATTACTCTCATATGCGACACTGAGTGAGAGCAAATACATTTTTTGACGAAGAAAAAGATACATCCAAGATATTTGTACACAAACCCCGTAAAGTTGGTGGCACTTGAATGGGTGACCTAGGCAGGCTTGTGGAGGGGCTGTGGAAGTCCAACTGAGACCTGGGAACACTCGATATCTGCCGCGGGCGCGTGGTCCCCGACAAATGGTAATGAGGACAGAGTAATAAATCTCGGTAACTCAGAACCATACTATCATATATGAAAATTGTAAAGAGACTTTGCCACCAAGACACCCATAATATATAGCATGGTTTGAAGAAAAATACTTAAGTAAAAAGGAAGAATGCACAAAGGGCCTAATGAGGCCCAAGTGCTGTAGTGGAAGTGAAAGCAGACACTCCGACCCATATACATACATACATACATGTGAACTTAAGGTCATGTGAACTTCTCTTGATCGTAGTATGGTACAACCGGGTAGTCTCACTTGATTTTTGCCCTTAGAAGCAATTATATTTGACGATATTTTTGAGACTACAGTGAGACCTGTCTCATAGACCTTAAAAATCTAGCATGGCGTAAATTTATAACGATCTATATAGATCTGTTAGATATAAATCTAACTATATGATTTATATCAATCATATAATTAGCAGAAAAAAAGGGGAAAATATTATAACCACCGTAGCCCTAGTGATAAAAGACTTTTCAGGAGTTCGAAGAGAAATAAAGTCCCTTGATCATTTTTAAAATGCAAAAAACCCCATATTTTAGAGCCTTTCCCTTCTAATTATTAAACATGTGAACTATGTCATTTCTGACAGCAAATGGATTGACAGTATACCTCAAATCTGAAATCCTCATCTCAAATATCTTGTTTCCGTAATAGGCAATGATTAGCTACCTTTTTCTTGCTGTAATATTATAAAACATTTTGAAAATCGGCATATACGTTTTGTTGAAGCCTCTTGTGCAGCATAATATTTTTGGCTGTTCCAAATAATATTGCACGGGGAACATTTTAGGTAATTAGTTTTAGGTAATAATAATAATAATAGATAATAATATTTATTTATTCCAACAGGAAAAAAACCTAATTACAGGAATAAAAGCAATACAAGTAATAATTAAAATATAACAATATAATTAGAAGTAAAATAATACAAAACAGCAATACAATGCTTAAGACGTAATACCTATTAGCCAAATATTATGCATATGCATAATATGCATATATGACAAAATAAAACAAACAAACAAAATATAATTTACTACAACAAATCAAACAAGTACCTAATAATACGTATAGTATAGTAATATATGTCTCCTCATACATTAAACGTCCTAAAAATTTTGTACGGGCTTCTGTTGGGAACCAAAAATACAATATGCCCGTTTTATGATGTTCATACACGTATGGATGCTCAGTAATTTATATACAAAGAAACGAGACCAATTCCGTTTCCTTCTATTTTGTTTTCCAACTTCATATTAACTTCGCTGAACATTATGCTTTAGGGAATATGGGAGGAAATAACAGTCTTTTATGGTAGACCGTTTCCAACAACAATTTTCAGAAGACGAATTACCTGCGATAATTAAGAGTTATACACTAGTGTGTATAAAAATATCGTGAAAAATTATAGCCCCTATTACATTTGCTCTAAAATTTAGGCCGCAAAAAATATCAAATTCGAATTCACAATATGATACGTATTGATATATGTAGATTATCCGTCGTTATATCAATTCGTTTGTCACAAATTGTTTAAAATTTCAAACATAAACATAATATTGGCTGGCCAAAGAATTTAATCAAAGCTGTCAGTGTTGATAATTAGAAAGGAAAGGCTCTAAAATATTTTTCTGTTTTTAAAACGGATCAAGGAGTTACTTTCTGTTCGAACTCCTGAAAAGTCTTCTATTAGTAGGACTACGGCGCTTTACAGTTATAATATTCCTTCCTTTTTTGCTCCTAATTAAACTGTATGATAGATATAAATTGACTCCAAGCCAGATTTTTAATGTGGATGAGACAGGTCTCACTATTGCCCCAAAATCGTCTAATATAATTCAAGAAGTTCAGTTCATCAAGTTCAAGAAGTTCAAGAAAGAGAAGTTCAAGTAAAATACAGAGGCCGAAATTGATTTTTGATTTTTTTTTTGGAGAAACCGGTTTAACAAATTATTTAGAATTAAAATTCGATTATAGAAGTGAAATTAATTTATCTACTTAAATATGAATTTACATTTTAATTTCTCATTGATAGGAATAAATTACAATGATACTTTCATGTGAATATATTTTATGTTACTTGATATGACAAGCAAGACTCACCTTCATGGGGTAAATATATAGTTTACTTTTTATACTTGTTCCATGTGGATATAAGAATAACAGTATATACCCCGTCAAAGTAGCTAAAAAAATAGGGGTAAAATTAATAGGGGTAGGGGTCGAGCGTCGTGGTGAGCTATTAGACTTTGAATATTAGATGGTAAAAAGGAAAAGAGGTTAGGATGCTGTATCCCTCGAGAACTGGGACATTCACCCTACTCAGTTGTGTTTACAGTAAATTCAAGACCGATTAATACTAGGTAAAGTGCTAGAAATATGATTTTTCAAATGCCGGCGGCGTAAGAATGTCCAGATTTATTCAACAGTAGATACGTAGAAAATACACAACTGATTGAGATCCGTTATTATGCGCCGTACCCATTTGTCGTTATGCGCAGAGATACCCATTTGTCATCCAATGGGTATCTCTGCGTCTTAAAATATTGGTGTTGTGCTTTATTATACATATTTCTCTTTCTCTAACAATGTGTTGCCTAACTTTCAGTAGAAACATGTTTACTACCATCTAGATAAATTACAACCACTGTTATAAAATGTTATAAAATGTTTACTGTTATAAAATTCTGATTGAAATATTTTGCAATATTATGAACTTTAATATTTTAAGAGATATTTTTAAGACAAAAAGCAACTAGGAAAATATGTGTAAAATACTTAGAACTTGGAATATGCGATATCTATAGTTAAAACATAGCCGAAATTTTGATACAAGTAATATTTATTTCAAATAATAATATTTCATTATTATTTTAACTGATTAATTTCCATGAAAATTAAAACATATTAGGTATTCCAAATTTTATGATTGAAAATATTTTTCCAAATATTACTTGTAAAAATAATTTTTACCAGTCCAAGTTAGAAGAAATAGCCGCAATTAATAAAACTTATTATTTTCACTGGATTCAGTTACTGAGAATATATTGATAATTAATGCTACTTTTACTTTTGACAGGCCCCAGAGAGTAAAAACACACTTAGTTTATTCGATTCAGCATAAAATCCCAAATCAAAAGAGTTCATATATTTCTGTATAAGAGAGGAAAAGGGACCAGGAATCTCAAGGAAGCAATAATAGTTTTGCTGGAAATTCACTTGTAGCATAGACAACTAAGGTTGATGGCTTACTTCCGAGGAGTCACTTAGTAGTCTTTTCGATCCATAAACAACAGGGTTGGTAGCATACCTCTGGGATGCTTCCTGTTGGTTACGGTATCATAGTTTTGCCGAAAATTTAAAAACTAACTTAAACACTGATTCTGAGCCCCTCCGAAAACATTGATTATCCATTACCATAATTTCATGGCCTTTACATGTATGTACCATGTACCTAGGTCCTAGGTAATTGCTAAGTATTGCTTTGTTCCCATGCACGGACTAGTGCTTTGCTTGACTAAAAAGTATTTTTCTCGCTATTAGTACTGCCCGCTTTATATACCGCCACGTAACGCACAATAACCTATGCAGGTTAAAAGCAATTGCTTGCTTTCTTATAGTTGTTGTACATATATAATCTTATCTCTCTGTAAAAAGGTAAAATCTACGTAAGCAGACTGAGATAAGGATATATATGTAAACAGAAATATGTTGTTTTCGTTTGATATACAAACTAGAGCAAAAAATTGTACGGCATTTTACAAAGAAAACCCGTACCAATTACTACAGAAGCGGTAAATCACATTACTACCTAATACAAAAGGATATTTACTGTAAAATTGTAAACCGCCACAATTTCTTGTGAATAGCACTAGGGTCTCCAGTCCGCGGCTTACCATATCGGTCGCTATCCCTCTTCAACTCATATAAATCCAATTTCCCTTCTCGCTCACTTAGAAGACACCTGCATGAACCAGCCGGCGATTTACTGGCTTTACTGATCAGTGGCGTATCATCATGCGCAACTAAGGTGAAGTGACTTCAAAATATGTCTTATTATGTCATATTCATATATGTGGAAAACTCTAAGCCATTAAATTATTTAGTTTTGAATATATTTAAAATATATTTGCATGCTGCGTGTACAACTTAGTTTTTTACTGTCACTTACTAGTAGCACTCTTCTCTCAGAAACTCACATCAGAAATTCATATCACTATTCACTGTCTGAAAATAAATCACTTTCACTACTGTGTTCATTTACATTTATTATGACAGCTGGCCTCATTTACTTTTCTGATTGCACCGTTGAGAAGTTTTTTCACATCAGCTAACTTAAATATTATTTTCTCTAGCAACTTTCTCTTTTATTTGCGCCCAAATAAGCTCAATTGGGTTCAGTTCGCAGTGATATGGAGGCAATCGAATTACCTCCATTCCTCTTGCTTTGACCATTTCATCCTCCTTCATACATACTTCTTGAAAGCTGGAAAATATTGCCTTGTCAGAGTCAACACTTCAGTTTTAAGTAGTGAATCATCATGTTCAATGTTTCTTTCTTCCAGCCCGTCTTTAATTAACAGTTGTGGGCAGCTGTTCTGTTCTACGAGAATGATAAGATTATTGTTTTTTATTTTATTCCTATCTTAGGATAATTGCGCGCGCTACTGGGCACCGCATTCCATTAGTTTGCATATCAAACAAAACCACTATAGATAGATTTGCGTATTTAGATAGTAGATTTCTTAATAACTGAGAATGTTAAGTAAACTTATTAGAATAAACTTCTTGGGATAATAGAGTTGCTTTATTGTTTAAAATAATATTCCCTACTCCCTGTGAATCATAACAGAGTATTGTTTCAATATTATATACACCATATACACGTAGATCTAATGTCCCTTAATTATTTGTTGGTGGGAAGGAATAGGAAGGGCAATTTAGAAAAGAGAAAAAAGTTGAAATAATAGTTATACCTATATTTAAATATAACTGAATATTTACTATGAATTTGTTCTGAATTGGTTGACATACTTCGTCACTGAGACCTACGAACATTTTATGTACATCCACTGTCGGTGAATTAAATCCTTTTCAATGGATTACTTGGAAGTGAATCTAACGATATGTCATGCTTATTGCGGCAGAAACACCTTGCAGGAAATTGGCTCTATTATTCACTTTGTGAGAGCTTTGGACTAGACAAATGGATTCACCGGAGGTATTTAGTTGATTTACGTACTTATTTATTCATATGTAATACATTGTAATTGCTGTGATATATTACGACCCTTCGGCTCGAGAGGTTCGAGCGGTTTGTTAATATTTATATCTTATAAACTCAATCATTAATAAATACAAAATTCGCGTAGTTCATACTATGCCTAACAAAAATGTTCTCCCAAAATTTCGGTGTCCTAGATAAAACCTGTGAATGGCGCAAACCGAGTTTTTACGTTTTTACGTAAACATGAAGAGCTGGTAGAAATTTTTTTTAATAATAATTTCTGAATGCAGCATTTTATAGACAATTAAATTTTCTTCAAGAAAAGTCCTTAGTACTAAATCCGTGAATTAATTATATTCAAATATATGCTCGTTTAAACATTCTCTTAAAAATCGGATTTCATTCAATCAATTTTAAGGAAAATTGTATCTATTTTAAAACGTACTTTAAAAATTTTTTTTCAAGCTAGAGGACAGGGGGCAAGAGGGTATTACAAATCATTGAGGTAAGATGAATTTCTTCATTTTTCCGTATCTTAGTGTGGTAAAACGGCTTCCAAAAATGTTGAGCCAAGATAAACAAATTACAGCATTTTTTAATTTTGACGGCGGACGACCCAAGTGAACTTTGGCGTGGTCAGCTGATCGGAAACGATTTCGTAACGGAGGTCGTGCAGTGTGCTGTCGGTTCTTCCTCCATACATAGCCGCAAGCATTTATTTCAAGCCGAGCCTATCTCTTCAGGGGTGGCATCAGATTGCAGGAAAATGCTAGCTACATTAACCAGCTGTGGATGTTTTTTAAGAACGAAGAGCAGAAGTGGATCGCAACCGGTGGATGCGTGCAAGGATAATTGCGTTTGAATGATGTAGAGGAAAACTGAAGACAACCTGATTCACCTATGCCGCTTTTATAGAATAACCTATTGTCCATAGTTGAGCCCAATCCATTTAAGAGAACTAACAAGTCCAAATCCTCTCCTAATATGATTACTTTTAGAAACAACATAAGGCGCGTGTGAGCGGAGCCTAGTAGTTATGGCAACAATGTATCGATATTTCTAAAACATCGATTCTGTTTCTGTTTGTTGAAATGTTAAATTTAATAAAGAACTGATTACTTCTATACCTCGTGATTGACTTGTAATGTGGATTACAGAGATAGTTGATGCTTTGCCGGAAAGAAAAAAAGATCAGGTTTTTGAATCCTGTATCTCGAAACCCAATGGAGTTGATTGAAAGATGTAAGTCAATCAACGCTATTGGTCGTTCAAAACTACACTCAGTATCTAAATTTAAAAAATTTTATCGCTTTAAAAAAGCTGAGATTTTTTTTTCGTAGGATCCATTATTTACGAGCTATAACCCGAAAAATTAAAAAATTCCAAAAATATCGTAGTCTTTCCCCCACCACGCAGATAGCACCAAGTGTTTCGAAGCTGCAAACTTGGGTTTATGCAGCTGATATGAATCCTAACGACATATCGATATCAGAATTAGGTACCGGATTTTTTGCGAACTAGAGTGTATTAAATGACTGGCCTATAATTGTATAGTTTTAAATGCACTTAATTTTTTTTACAGCTTTTACAGATTCTAGTATTCAGAAGTTTAGAAAGATATGTATGTTCTATGAACACTTATATATTTATATAGAGGTTATACTTATATATTTGGAAGCGTCTTATGTATGTATTGATTTCCCCCTGACAGTTATAGAGACATGATATTATGATGGTGTCTGATAATGCCGCTTTAAAATTATGTTTTCTTGTTGAGTAGGTCTGGGACCTCTTCAGAACATCCCTTCCACTCTTTTTAGGTTTTATTATTAATTATTTTGTAAATCAAGAGTACTTCCTTAATGTACTTTTTATAAAGTTCAAGGGAATAATTTTTTTCTAATTTTGACATTTAAAGTGACACTTTTCAAAACCCTTTGAATTTAAAGTTCATTTCATAGTAGGTTATTTAGACCTCACAAGCTATGAAAGTAACGAGCTGTCACACCATTACAACCCACTGGATTGTTTTTAAACGTATAAAATTCAGTTTTCTTACAACATATAAAATTGGTGAAAATTAGAAAAAAAATGTATGAAACACGTTGGGAAACACTATTTTGTGTAACTGGCATCCTTTCGGAACTCGTTAGCGCTCGTTCCGCAGAAATCAGGTCGTTACATAAAATAGTACTTTTCCCAACTGGTTACATAAATAGCTGTTATCTAACCAGGTTATAAATGTCAAAATTTCAATGCATCTTTGACGTTACAAAAAGTCCCATTTTTCATAACTGTCATTTACATGTTCCATTATGTAACTGTGTCATTACTGTCATAACTGAGTGAATTAATTTTATTACGTAATTGAGTTTAATTTTGATATCTATTTTAAATTGCCCGCTCTTTTTGTTAGGTTTTGGTATAAATACGGTACGGTACATTAGTGTTAGTTAGTTTAAATCGCTCCCGATCCAATCATATCCCGATGATGATTGGCAAATATATATATATATATATATATATATATATATATATATATATATATATATATATATATATATATATATATATATATATATATATATATATATATATATATATATATATATATATATGTATGTATATATATATATATATATATATATATATATATATATATATATATATATATATATATATATATATATATATATATATATATATATATATATATATATATATATATATATATATATTCTTTGCTATTCATATTTATTATGTGAATAGAAATCTTGGGTTTTTAACAATTCATGACATAGAGAAATAATCAAATACATTGATGAATAATCAAAGGAAGACACAGTTTCCAGTTGTATATCTGGACATATTATGGAAAAGAATTACTTTGAAGTTGTACAAGTTCTTTCACCTTCATAGAGGATCTTCACGGTGATGTACGATTTGTTTTATTCATCATTAAATTAAATGTATTATTAAATTCTAGTATAAATAATAAATAGAACAAATCGCCATCACTCTGAAGATCCGCAATGAATGTGAAATAACTTCTACAACTCGAAGTGATTCGTTTTCGTATCCAGATATACAAGTAAATGTGTCTTAATTTGATATATATATATCTCGTATATATATATATATATATATATATATATATATATATATATATATATATATATATATATATATATATATATATATATATATGATGATTGTACATCATATATACGATTGATATGATATTGACATGATTGTTCATATTCCTATATATCCCTTAGAGCTCTAATAGATCTAGGTTCAAAAGGTAAGTTCTGTTTTAGCGGAAAGATGTATTTGGTTTATGTTTCACGCCCAAGGGTTCTTCCGAAAGAGTACACAATATGAAGTTTCTCAAAACGCAGACAACATGCTTCTTTGATCAGTCAGGAAAACTTGATAAATGTTATTAATTTATTAAGTTAATGTTATATTGTCTATAAAGCCAAAGAATCTTGGAACGGAAATTACAAGAAAGTCTTTAAACTTTCTTAGAGTATTAAACCCGAAGCTAATCTGATGTAGATGGTTTATTATGGCAACTAGGAATTATACATTATTTGTCAGATTAACGCAGTTGAAGGTCCCCAAATTTTCGCTGTAGGTACATACCTTATGGATGTTTTGTAATCTTTCATTTAATTTTTTTTTAATTTGTTTTAGAGATTCCCTTACTTTATTACTGTAGGTATTATTTATGATTCATGAAATGTAACCAGTAGGCTATAATTACAATGAACAACAACTAACTAACTAACAAGTAGTACACTAACTATCAATTTTTAAATTTAAAAAAAAAACAATTTTTATATACAGTATACTACCCGTATATTCTTAGATATTTCCACTCAGGATTAAATTGTGAGTATGTTACTAGAATATCAGAAATATTGAACAGACTGTTGACTTTTTATAATATTTTTTATATTTTTGTCAAGTACTTTGAAATACATAATATCGTTCTTTTTATTTGTGTTCAATTGTTTACGAAACAATACAAGCAACCTTTTATTTCACTAGGAATAATTTCGGAAAGCCTCAAAACAAAACGAACTAGGTTTTTGGCAAATAGTTTTCTTGCACGATAGGGAATCATCATCAATTTTTTCCCATTGGTGCCCATATGTTTGCTTTGTGGATCCTACGACGCGACGATGACGTTGCATTTTCTATGAAAGGCAAACATTATTAGTTTTGGCGAATATCGCTTTGACTAAAAATTATTCGGCAGCATTCCAACACATATGGGCAAATGGTTTGAGAGGATAAAGAAAATTTACCTGCGTATGTAAATATATGACATTAGTATTTTTAGCACATCTCCAAGTGCATATCGAAAATTTATGGTATTTGAGATATTAGGAAAAACTAATTTGAAACTCAGCTTGATAAATCGGAATAGGTGTGGACGACAAGGGAAACTCATAGAAAGTAAAAATATTACGACCTATTTCTAAACAAACACTTAAACATCAAAGATATATTGAGTTGAGTTGATTGTTGAGTTTTTGAAAGAGTTGAAGATACTCTTTCAGTTAATTATCAATTACATTTAGTTTACATAAAACGATTCGAAAGTTTTTACCCTAGATAGATCCGGTTCAGTCAATGAAGGCGAACTTAAGACAACATTATCTTTCTACTTTACTTAAATTCTGAGTAACGTTGGGTAGTTCTTCAAAGGGGCGTAACCCAGCTGTGGGTTACGCCCCTTAATAGTAATGAGATGAAATAAATAAGAAAATATATCGTCGTCTCTCACTGATGATTTATTACAGTCTTCGAATTCTTAAATCGTGTCTTTTACCTATATTTTGTTGCTGATCGTAATATTACACACCGCACTGACCAGGTGCTTTAAGATAACAGAGTTACAATAGAAAATAATAAATAAAGCGCATAAATGCTCAAATTGTTCGGATATATCTATTTTCTTTATAGTGTGATAATGTTTGTACTCTACAGAATCATCCGCTGCCATTTCCACCAATAATGTTTCTCATGCTCTTTTCTTATTTAGTCTTATAGCCTGGTCGGGTCCATCAACGTCGACATCTTTTCTGTAGTCTATTTCCAGTTCTATTTGTTTCCTGACGTACTTCTAATAAAATGTACACAAATCAATTCAACACCAGCCGGCCCCGCAGTTATGTCGATCTCATTTTTAAAGTGAACGATTGTTATCATTGAAACGTGTAAACACTCGGATTAGAATTTCAAATTTTAAAATCGTTCAACCAAATGAAACCATGTATTTCCTTCTTGAGTTAGAATATATGGCACCATAGTCGTGTACACGAATTACCTTTTAAAACAAAAGGAGATGGAGAAAAGAGGTAAATAAAACCACAAGCTACTCTTCAAATGAGCTTAATTTAACCATTAATTTGAATGAAAAACTCTACTGGCAGAAACACGACGCAATAAAAGTTAATCTATTACGTAAATTACTAGATATTATCACAAACTCAAGTAAGATAAAACAATTCTTAATTATGTGTAATTGTAAATTCCCTCGTTTAGTATCGCTTGTTCAAAGAGTCTAATTCGTTGACGAAGGATCCGCTGTAACAGAGCTATCCCATAATAAAAAGATTACCGTGCTGCGGTATAATGTGAATTTCGGAGCATGGAAGTTGTGAAGCTTTAAGCAAGTTTACAATAAAGCAAATTAATTAATGAGTTTGAAAGGGTTAGATCGACAAAACGAAGGATGCTGTCGTTTGTAGCTGTTTGAAACACCGTGACAATTAATTTGTGACAGTTTCAAGCATATATTCCTGATAGACTGCTAAAATTCTAAGGAAGTCTGCATTTCTGAAGACGAATGTGGAATTAGAATAGAACATAATTATTTACAAAAGCACATTACGAGAAAGGACCTCGCACAAAGTATGGGGAAGAATGGCTCGGTGAATTTTGATACACTTTGAACATGTTGTAGATTTTGATATCCTGATTATAACTGTCAATCCCAACTCAATCCCATGACTAGTTTTTAAAATACGACTTGAAGATAAAAAGTGGTTATTTTTGTAAATAATATTTATGGCAATTTCAGGATTCAATTGCAATTTTTTCGTCAATGTTATTTCTTTAACTACAAATAATATATTATGACAAGATATGTGTTTTTATACAGGACGAGTCTCAAATAAAATAGGGTGAATAAATAACAATAATTTTGTATTTCATGTATTTTCTTCTAATGGTAAGTTTTGGCAAAATTTACTTCATTTTCAAAACTTTATATTTACCTATTTTATAAAATACATTTTTTGATTAGAATTACTTATGTCAAAATAAAGTTACACATTGTATTCTTGTTTATCTATACAGATACATTTCGCGACAAGCTTTTATATCATATAAATTGTGCAATGTAATAAATTGTTGGGTTTAATTTAAAGTTTATTTTCTTATTGTTATATGTGTATTCGTTTGTATTAAGTTTTATTTATGTGTTACTATTTTCACGTTATTGTTTGTGTCGAAATAAATTTAATTTTAATGTCAAAATGAGTAATTTTTGTCAATGGTTTAAGGTGTATTATGTTTCCGGTGAAATGAGAATTCAGCATCAAAAATAGCACCATTTTTATTCTAAATATTCTATTAATTAAGACCTGTTGATAAAAAAAGAATACTTTTTCCTGGTCGTAAAACATAGCTAACTACTAAATTGGTTTTTGATTCTTTAAAATCGAACTTGATATTTTGACTTTAGTTTTTCAATATTTTCGTTATTTCATCAATAAAAAAAGATCAAGCGGATCTTAAAAGAACCCAAAGTTTGGTGAGTAGTGTGACGCTCTCTTTCTGATTCGGTGTTCAGTACCTCGAGCGTCACTGTCTGTGTATAGTGCCCACTTTTCAGCCCACTTCAGGCTTCAGATATCCCACTTTTCCCTACAGGCGGCACTGTAGAGGCCTCGAATAGCTGCAGTGGAGATCGGTAGTAACACTAGGGGTCACGTGTTTCACAGATAGACCTTTGATTACCCTATCGAAAGAAATACACATATAGCTGCTTACGACAGGTTTATTGTTGGTCTTAGTTTGATAACACATCCACTATTTGTTCTATATAAGATTATGTAGATACATCTATTTACATGTGATTCAGTTTGCATGCGGCTAAGCGGGGTTGAGCAATATGCAAAAAGCGTTACAAATACGAAATAGAACTAAAAATGGCGGGTACTAAAAATGGCGGGGATTTAAATAGAAGCGGCGTGTGTTTAGCGTGAGTAGGGAAAAAGCAATATAGTTTACAGCGATGCAGTCGACAATAGAGTCGGCACTACAGTGAGCAGTGCCGTGGCGAGTCCAAGTTAGGGTACTTTAGCGTACTTACAGTGCTTAATGAAGGTGACTATCGTGATGTGAGTGATTATTTGCAGACGGGCTCCCTGCTCGAATATGCAAACGAATTGCGCATATCAGGGGACAGTTCAATCTTCTGATCCACGGATCCAGAAGACAGTGATCTCTGGCCGAATGTACAAACGAATTGCGCGAATTCAGAGATGGAAATCTTCCTGCTCGCATGTGCAAACGAATTGCGCGCAGCAGGAAGCAGTCAGGTCTGCTGGCCGAATGTGCCACGAATGGAGCGAATCCAGAGATGGAAATCCTGCTCGCATGTTGAACGAATTGCGCGCGTCAGAACTCTTCGCTCGTGTTCAATTTTGAGTGACTGCGGCACCCGTTGTTCCGTTGCTCGTCACTCCACTACTTGCACTAACTTTTCACTACTTGTGTACACTTTGCTTGATCAGACTTACTAGGCGGTGTCGCGGTTGCTAGTAGGGGTAGCACCTACTAGAGGACGGAGATGCTTACTGAATAATTTACAGTAGCGGAGCCATTTTTAAACTATTTGTGACGCGTGGTTTCCATTTCTACAGGTGTCTTCATGGGTGTTCGGCGCACGTTGCGATGTACGATGTTTCTAGCTTTTCTTGGGGTGGCGGCTATTAGGCTTCCTGGGAGTGGAAAAACTATTTACGGCGGCGCGGTACCCAGAAGGGGCTTGTTTATCACTTGGCTATAAGCAGAACTAAATGTACAATTAAATATCAATACACAGCGAAAACGAAATGGATTTTTTACGGCCTATATTGACCGAGTAAATTATAATACATAAATACAGGATTAAATACCTAACAAAATATCAAGAAATTGACGTAATGAGGTAGAAATTATAATCACTTCATTATGGTAACGTACAATTTTGATAAAAATTAAATTATGTTTATTTTGCTTCATAACACCTGACCTTTGGGTTATAATTCGGTTTTTTAATAATTAGAATTGGATAAACAGTAGCGAATCTACCGAAGTTTTATTTCTTCGGTAGATTCGGTACGTCGCGTCGCCCCGTTTTTTTTTTGACAGCGAAGCTATGATAAAATGGTTTTATTTTATGAAGTATACCTACGGTATCTACCGGTCGATTTTAATGTTTGAGGTCTTAAAATATTCGCAAATATTCAAGTGTCTATTTTATTATATTTTTTTTTTACTATTTTCGTTATTTTATCAACTAAAATTCCAACGAATCACAAAGAGATACCAAGTTTGGTGACTAGCGCCGCTTACAATATTAAAAAAGATATGATTATATTACCTTAGAACTTGGTCTTAGTTATAATTCAGTTTTTTAACAATTACAATCGGTTAAAAATTAACGAAACTATTGAAGAAATAAATAATTCCAATTTTATTTGGACCACTCGGTATATATATCCTGTCGATTGCATTAATAATACATGGGGCGTTCCATAGAAAAGTGACATGGTTATTTTTCAAAGTTATTAGTAGTCGTACTATATTTTTTAGTCCCCCTATGAAAAATATGGTGGATTTGTTTCATGAAACCAAAATAATCACCCTTTGTTTAAATAATGTTAAAATTTTAACTTAAAATGTAATAATGAATGAGGTGTTTCATATAAAATATTAGCCCTTAATATTAGATTAACTTCTGGTTACACCGGAAGTGACAGAAAGTTGAAAACATTTATCTACGATACCAAACTGTCAAAAAGAAAAAAATATTTTGTTCTACAGATACGTCTAACAGATCATCGAATTTCATCATCATCGAAATACATTGAACATAAATCATTTACAATGTTTTACATCGTGAATTTAATTGCTTGACGAACGACACAGGACGCAGAAAAACAAATTAATTGGATGTGGTACTTCTAGATAGGCGATTTTTCATTATGTTAACCCTAATTGGTTTTTTTGATAAGTGTTATTAAACTACGGATACATTAATGTTGGGTTCTAATCTAGGGGGGGGTGTAAAAGCGTTCCGAATTATACATGATAAATGATATTAATATTATTAGCGTTACCTGCCTATAGATCTGTTCAGGTTCACGTCAATTAACTTTGAAAAATGAAAAATGCACGTTCAAATTATTTGCGATGTTTACGTTATGGAATCGCCGCCTAATACGAATCACAGTAATACTTTCAATGAGCACCATAATTGTTTTCCCAAGAAAATAAATAAGACTATATATAATATATTAATCGTATATGTTCTTTTGTTTGAATAATATTAGTCATTCTCCACACCCTGTTGGATTCATATATCGGTTTTGGTGTCAGGCTAGTTCTCAATCGTAAGCTACGGATGTTGAGCAATAAAGGTTTGCACGGATCAATTGTTATTTAAATATTACATTATTGTATAATGCAGTGCAAATTTCGCGCCACTTGTTCTAGTTATGCGATATATTTTAAATTATCCTTATTATTAAGGGATTATTATCCCTATTATTATTAGTCGCAAAAATCACTTCTTAGACGGATATTGTTATTTAGTTGTAAACTCAGTTTTGCTTAGATAGAATCCAAAACAAATACATTCCGGGAAAATAAGCTCCAAATATACATTTACTATTTATTAAATAGGGCAAACTCGATCAATTATTACTTTAACTACCCTTGCTTTTATTGTCGCTTCTTCCCTTTATCACCACCATATTTATAAGTGACTTGTACATTCACCGTTATCATCTGTTACTCCTAAAACCACTATTATCTGCTACTGCTAAAATTGCCATTATCCGCACTGCTAAAATCGCTATTATCCGCTACTGCTAGAAAACCTCTATTGCATGCCTAACCCCTTCATTTAGGACTTAAATATTTAACTTTTCTTATTTTTGCAATACAAATTTAATAATTATCTTTAAGATATTCAAATTACGTGGCTACCATAGTTAGTGCTATAGCGTCTTCTCTCGTTATTTGCTTTTAAGGAAGAAAGTGTGGTTTCTTATAACAAAACAGTATTTCCTGGTTACCTTGCCCTACTTCGGTAACAACGCTTTCTCATCTGCCAATCACATGATTTTATGATTTATGATTTTACAAATTATGCATAAGATATTGTTTAAACTTTGTTACTACACATATTTGCAATCTTTGCACAGTTTTGTTTACTTTATAAGTCTTGTGCACTCGTACCTCTATTTTGAACCATCTCTGTGACCGTAAGTGTTCTGGGTTCGTAGCTAGATACGTCATTTAATCTCGTTACCCCGCATCTGGCCATGTTTATATACCAATATTGATAAATGAGAGACATACATTATTATATTTCTATGTGGGATACATAATTATGTTATATGTCGAAGCTATTTATATGCTTTTTTCCTATTTCCGTACTAATTTTAATTAAGTTATTACTAAAAGAAATTGTAGCCAATGACCGTGTACTTTACAATCACATGCATAATGCACTGTCTATGCTCCGTCTTTTTTTAGCTTGGGAATGCATTCTACGCTCAATCGTGCCTTTGTCTGGTGCACATAAGCCGTTGTCTACTTAATGGGAACTAATTTGGAACTATTTTCTTTGATATATTCCCGCTTTTCTCAATATATATATATATATATATATATATATATATATATATATATATATATATATATATATATATATATATATATATATATATATATATATATATATATATATATATATATATATATATATATATATATATATTACTGTATAAGGTAGTATTTCGTTTCCCTGTTAATCACGTGACCTCTAGGCATACCTTCTTCTGCATTGCAGCTGTCTAGAGCCTCTACAGAACCATCTGTAGGGAAAGTGTTGCCTGTATGTACATGAAAGAGCACAGGCTAACGCCTGGGAAGACACCGGACTGGGGTAAGAGCGTCCCAGTTCTAACATAATTTCACTGGATACTGTCAAGCGTGTATGCCATTAAAAATACAATTAATGAACCTGAGTTCTCCACCATTGAAATTGAGGAAATGTTCCAGATCAGATATTATTCGTACATTTCAAAACTGAATTTTTGGAGGATACTAATAAATTTTCCAATAATTTTAATTAATTTGCTGCTAAAACCGTTCCAGAGGTTAACTTTATTTGTAATAAAACCTTGTTTTATATATTCGGCGTATAAACATGATTGCTTTATATTCATTTTAATGCTGAAATAGGTACTCATTATTTCGCTACTCTCAACCTGATTCACTCGATCACATCTAATTTAATATACCCAATAGCCTTTTACGAGAGGAATACAAGAGATATTTCTTAGAAATATATCACATTCCGTTATTGATATAGCCTCTCACTTTTATTTTATGGTGGAATGCATAGATACCCCTATAAATTTTGAATCTTCCATCAATTCGTTCGAAAGTTATCGTGACCCATATACAAAGACGTAATTTTCAGAATACAATTTTCCGAATGGAATATTTTACGAAATCTCTACCCATGCCTTGGTTTTTAGATAGCTCGCTTGTCAATATTATATTACTTGCATTGCATAATAATTGTGATTTATACACAACAATATATAAAATAAAATATCAAAATAAAAACTATCAAAGGATTATAATTTCTTAAATTTATTCGTTTATTCGACGTTTAACAATATATAACAAGTTGAATAAATGGATATTGATAAAGATTTGGTGAAGCTTGCAGATGCGGAAAAGACACGCATCGGAAATTATTTGAATGCTGGGTAGTCTTTAACTGCTATTGGTAACCTTTTTCAAGTTAGCAAAAGTTGCATATTTAAATTGAAATCAAAATGATTGCAAGATACGGATTTGGCATACTATCATAGCGGAGGAGCTGCAAAGATAAGCAGTTTGATTCAATTTGAAGATAATGATAAATTGGCTAAGAAGAAACTCATTTGATATGGCTGCGATAGCTTGCCATGGTACGCAGTAGATTACTCTCAAACGTTGGCTCATTATATGCCAATATGGTTGGAAGCAGTAATTGCTAGCCATTGAGCACCTATTAAATATTGATTTTAAAATAAAGGGTTAATTGATTTATTTAATTTTCTGTTTATTTTATGTTGTGGCTATATGTTAAAAATAAAAAATACCACCATCTTATGGCTTTATTCGAATATTCTTTCCAATACCAAATTATAATCTAGACATCAAAACGTTGACATATTGACAAGAAATTCTCTGTACTCTCAAAAGCCACAATTACATGATAACAATTACATTACAACTTTTTCAAAATCTTTGAATATTTTACTACGTTGGTTACATTGTTGATAAAGATAATAAATAGTAATGGCCCTAAATTGGTGCCCTGAGGCAGATGTTGATGTTGACACTGAATGCTGATGATCCAATAGATATGATTTGATAGCTACAAAATTCCATGCAAAATTTATAATGATTTTCCAGTGTGAATAATAATTTTATGACTAACTTAGTCGAATGTTTTTTGAAAGCCAGTCTAGACAGCATCGACTGGTTGTTATCAGATAATGCTTCGTATGTATATTCAATAAAATTTAATATATTACTTTTTTAATATCATTGTAAATACCTATTTTATCTATATTTGTACCTATTTTATATTATACCTATTTTATGTATACTTATACACAATAAAATGACAATAATAGGTCTATAATTTTCTATATCTTTTATCTCCGGATTGAAAAGTGGACCAATCTTTGAATGTTTTACGAGTAGTACATTAAGGAAATAAGATGTTAGAAGGGAAATATTAACAACATAGCACATATGGCCCACTAACACATCACTGCACTATTTTATTATATAGGCTGGTATTCCACTTGAACATGGGGCTGTTTGACATTGGTTAACAACAACAAATTTTCATTGTTTGTTGTTAAAGTCCCGTTGTTAACGTTGTCCGTTTATTAACGAGACACAGATAAGTAATCTGCTTCCTATTTCTTAAAGTTACAATATGTTTTAAAACATTAACAATTCTGACCAATGGGAATGTAGTATTTTATACTAATCTCTTAATTTGATTAATTATGACTAAAATAACCTAACATCTTATATATATTCTAACATGAAAATCATTTGAATTAATTGCCTTAATTTCATAATTACTTTCTGAGCTCAGATACAAGCTCATTGGCTGTCAATCTTAATCTCCAAATTAACTTCCTTTGTTATCATTATTCAAAAATTGTAAAAGTTGTACGTTTGCGTGGTACATTTTATTGGTTTATTAGTTACTTCATCTTATATGATGTATAATTAATATAATGTAATACTCTGGATGTAGATATTTATATTAAGAGTTCAGATCCTGCTTCTAGCTGCGTCAGAATTTAGAAAGTTTTGTGGCATATATAACATTCATCCACAATTTAGAATTTAAATTATATGTAAAAAGGGAGTTTCATTGGCAGTTTTGAATGATAACGGGAAGGGCAAAATGTATAAAATGAGGTTACGGAGAAGATGCCGCTCCGTGCGGTATTACACTTCCGAGAGGTCTCCAAATTCCACCCTCCGAGTGCAGATCCAAGGGAAATTTCCTGTTTAAGATTTCTCATTCCGAACTTTTATATATCGTCTTTTTCAAATCGAAGTTATATGTGAGAAAGGTTTTACCTTGATACCGTCGGAAATGTATTGGTAGCAAACTTTTCGTCGTGAAGTTATTATTTACAAGTTAGATTACAGTTAATTATTTATTGGTAGGCGCGACTTGTCGCAGTGTAAAATTGTCGACAAAAATATTTATTTTTCTTAAGCAGATGCATTTTTGAAACCCCTCCGAAATCGAATTATGCCTGTTTCGAAAGTTTAGCTGATGGTCCTGAATATGCAAAATGACGTGCGGAAGAGTATGTGGTAAAATAATCAATTCTAAAAATATCATTCCTACAAAAAAAAAAGGTTGACATCAAAGATGCGGCAAATTTATTTCGCAACAAATTTTGCTTTGATCGTTTATACGTTAGATTCAATAATAAAATAGAAAATGCAGTATTAAATTTAATCCCCTCTTTCGCGTCTTCAGCGAAAAATATCGATCCACAGGAAAAACTATAATTGTGTAGAATAAAAAACCGACTGCTAGATTTTACTTCTTTTTTAATATGTTATTATCAAAAGCAAAGTAAATAATTCCTACTTTAGTTTTGGATCAAAAATGTTATGCCGGGTGTGTAATATGTGGCCCGCTTGTAGATGGTAGATGCCGACTGCATGCGGGATTAAAGTTTGTATACTGTTTCAATTAACACCGTACATTGTTTATAGTTTAACGTAGAAATAAAATTAAACAAAATTGATGTTATTAACTAAGGATACAAAACATAAAATAACCTGGCCTATCTTGAAACTTATAACATAAATAATAATGTTTACATATAGCGTAGGAAAAGAGTGCCATCAGACGTATGACTATCTACTTAAAATTAATAAAACTAACAATATTTTTCATTTGTAACTTTATAAGAAAATGAATCAACAATCGATGCTACTATAAAGGGTGTATTACGGTGACGGGACAATACGGGACACATTTCAGATACTACATGGATTTTAATTTTGAAAAATTATTCAATAGTGTTTTCTGATATGCCCTTATCAACAAAAATAATGGTGTTTACTTAACGCCTACGGTTATACCGGAAGTTGACGTGATGTTCGTTATTTTAAATAGAACAACCTATATATTATTGCAAATTTGTTAATTTTTAGGTGTTTAGGTTTTAACTTTCATAAAGGTTTCCTATTCTTAAAGTTAACAGTTTTTGATATATTTAATTTTTTTCAAAAAATATAAAAAATTCTAAAAGAACGTGTATTTCACAATAAGAAAGCTAGAGATAAAATTTATAGGGAACATAACTCAATGTCTAAGCTTTCCTTCCATAATGGTAAAATGATTTAATTTCATACAGGATGGTAGAGATATAATGACGAATTTAATCAACTTTAAACCATCTTTATTATTTTTAAATGGTACACCCTGTATATTTTTACGCAACCTGATGAACAATTTTGTTCCCTTTCGAATGGTATAATGGTTCCCTATACCTATCTCTTCTGATTTTTAAGGTATTTGCTGTTTTTTGTGCAGTCAACGGATATCGCATAATTTCTAGCCAGGATGGCTGTGAAATTTTTAGTGGAACTTCAGAAAAAGCACCCAATCTGTCACTAGTTTATTGTTGTCAATTTAACACATACAGTAAATGTTTATTTGAGTATTATTTATTGTTAAAGAATGGAAGGCGTTAACATTTATTCAAATGATGACATTCTAAATTTATTATTTATTCATGGAGAATATAAGTACCTAAAAATCCAAAATTGCAATAAGATATAGGGTGTTCCGATTAAAATAACGAAGCTGACGTCAAATTCCGGTATAATCGGAAGCATTAGGTGGACGCCAGTATTTTAGTTTACGGCATTACGCCGAAGGACATGTCCGAAAACACTATTGTCCAAATTTTCAAAATTAAAATCGATGTAGTCTCTGAAATATGTCTAATGTCTCGTCACCGTGGGACACCCTGTATAAAGTAAAGTATCGGAACATATTAATTGCTCGTAGACAAACTAAAAATTCTTATCTACCGATTTCTGGCATCCAGGACTATATCTAGCAACGCAGTAGATAGATATGGAATTTGTTCTTGGTGCCTTGTGTATCCCATATATCAGGTATTGCTTAGCTGAGGGCGTAATTTCGGGACTTATCAGGGCGCGGGCCGTAGGTAAGCAATAAGTAGGTAGTAGTGAATAAAAAGGCCACAAATATTCAAACATTTTTTTATTTCTTAATTATAATAGCATAATCGTACGAGAGGGTACGAGTAAAGTGCACGAGCGGTAACTAGTCCGCCATATTGGATTTAGAATGACGTTATTTTATTTTAGTATTCTTCTCAGTAAACCCATTAATTTAAATAGCCATATTATGGAAGTGGATAAAAAGTAAATATTCCGCCATCTTGGGCGGTCCGCCATATTGGATTCAGAATGACGTCACTCAGCTAACCATGCATTGTCATTCAAACTGTACGTGCGTGCAAAATCAGCTCAACCGACTGAGGATAACTACTTAAAATTCAGTTGCAAGATTTAACCCGAACAACCATATCTATATATACATACATCGCAAGTTAAATAAAAGCTTGTTAAAAAGTAAAACACAATAGTTATAATATTGCTTTCAAAAATATTTTTATAATTATCGTGTGTTCCCATAAAGGCTATGGAAACGCTTTCTTGCGGCAGATTTGAAAAATAAAATGTATGTTTACTGAATCACTCTTGATCGCTTATTTATTACACTACTTATTACAATATTTTCTTTCGAATGGTACAGGTGAAGTAATATCTCGAGCAGTATACCTAGTTCTAAACTCAAATATTCCAACGATAAGACAAGCGGACCACCCGGCATAAAATGAATATCTGGTATAACATTTTTGATCCAAAACAGTAGTAAAAATTATTTAGTTTACTTGTGATAATAACCTATTAAAAAATAAGTAAAATATATCCGTTGTTCTTTTTATTAAGCCTTTTAGTTAAGACAAGCGGACCACAGGGAAAAAAATGAACACCCGGTATAATATTTGTTATCCAAAACAGTGGTAGGAATTACTTAGTTTGCTTGTGATAATAACACATTAAAAAATATGAGCGAGCCTGCTAGTACTCGAGACTAATGTTTAAACATCTCGTATGACGGTATGCAGTATTTTCATAAATATAATTTTAAAAAAATTGTTTTATTTTATATTATATATGTATATATTACGTATGTATATAGATAATTATATTTAGTTAAGTAATTGGTGTTCACGTGGTTCGGAAAATTTTCAAATATGCCACACAAGCTCTGAGTCTATTGTACTTGCACTATATGCACGCCAACCGCCGCCCTAACAAAGCACCAAGTATACGAGATTTAACAAAGCATATAGCAGTAATATGATGGTGCAGCGGTTCAAGCCCTGCTTTTCAAAACGAGGGATCGCTGGTTCGATACTCACATCAGGACTTTTTTAATAAGGTAGGCAACACAACACACACACACACACACACAACACCATGGAGGTTGGCGCCTATCAGGTAGTAGCTGAATTAATTTAGTAGATAGGTACTGTGCATGATAATTGATGGGGTATGATGTCACATCCGCGTTCACATTTCCGTCCCATTTCCCGAAATTTACCCTGATATCGCCGTAATAGATGTTTATACATCAAAAATAAGTAAAATTTATCCGTTGCTCTTTTTATTCTACACAATTGATCAAATTTAGTTATTTGTAATTTTCTCTATTTTGATATTTCTTCGCCGACACTATTTTGTGTAACACCCTGTACAAACTTTTGTGTCACATTTTAAGAAGACACCATATAGCCTACAACCCAAAACATAAAGGTTTAATTTAAATGTCCTAATAAACAAAATATAGAGAAAAATGTTTCTAAAAATGTATATATTAAAGTCAAAAAAGGCCAATTTTGACGACACATAACTCATAAACTGCTCATAGGATTAAGTTCTGCATATGAGAACTTTTAATCAGGACGTCGCATAACTGCATCGTATAAAATTTTCAGAAAAAGTTCCCGAAAGCAATTTTCTATAAGAAATGTGCGGAGTCCTTTAATTCCAAACACCTTTGGTCATTACCATTTTCCGTGTAAAATTTAAAATAAACGAGTTATTTAATAAATAAAAATTCACCCTTAAATTCCCTCCCCGCCTCGACCCGGGGAGTCGTGTTGTGGGGTAGGCAATTTTTTTCCAAAATAATTAAAACACGTCGCAATTGAGTTAATTAAAAAATAATATTGCTCTCAAAGAGTTTGCCCCACCCTTCAATCGATAACCGTTGCATTAGCGACAAAAGTTGTGAGGGGCCAAGTTGTAGCCTCAAACTGTCCTCTACGCTGGCACCATGGCTTTTGTCGTAAATTTATTGGGAGCCGAAAAAATAGAAATACAATGTTTGCATCTGTTCGTCTCCCCCACCGCACCCCAGAAAATCATGCATTTGTGATACTCAAATGAGGCTTAAATGCGTTTTAAGCAAATAATCAGCGAGGTAGGTGATGTTTTCACAATACCATAGGGAAAAACTGCCTATACTATGGGAAATTGTTTTTTAAATTCTCTTAAAAATCGCATATTTTGACAACATTGTCAATTGCCTTAATATGATATTTTAAACAGTGATTAAGTATAGTTTTTAATATTACTGACATTTGTAAAAAAGTTGCTTTTTAATGTATTATATATAGGATTTCTATTTAGACTATTAAACAAAAACTATACCAAATGAAAACCGTTCATTTGGTTAAAAATAAGATTTTTCATTTACAAAATGTTGTCTCTATACAATAAATACCTCTGCCAGCTACCGCTTTTATGCGGATAACACCGAAATATATTTTGCAACATTATCGATGGAATTTATGATCGACACGAATATGAAATTGCAATAATATGGGCCTTAAGGGTTGGCAATATGTTACCAAGTGGGAATAGTCGCCCAGATGGCTTTTGGGCCGGCACAAATCGCGCATCAATCAGAAAATTGTCTGACACGATAGGCACATCTTCCGAGATAAAATCGACCACGGATGTATTTCAATTGTATTTTTAGTATTTCACACTCGGGATGCTCCTGTAGCCTCGTGGATGCTCTGTTTATTTTTGGAATGTGCCTGAGGATATATGGAATTCTTACACTTTGAAAATTCACCAAGGAAAATATATAGAGATTTAACGTTGGCTATCATAGTCCCCAGTACATCGTCCTTTTTTGAAAGTTATTACAACAGTAGTAAATATTTTTAACGAGTCTACTACACTGTAAGTGGAACTGAATAAATAGACCCCAAATGTATAGGCTAAAGTATATTTTAACAGAGATTTTAATGTTAAATATTAAAATATATCCACTTATTCACATAAAATTTGCCCTATGTATTTGTTATGTATTTTGTTATGTATGTTATGTATTTTGGTTCAGTCCCACTTAATTAAATTGAATATATATATATACATATTATCCATTCTTTTTTACTTCAACAAATCCATCCTTTTCATGTTTTCTGTTACAGACGGTATAGTTATATAGTGGAATAATAAAAGCGACAATTTCCTAAGAGTTGCTCTTATTAGAAGAATTATAACTCGAAGATCAATACGCTTAAGTGGGACTGAATAAATAGACACGAAATGTATAGAAGAAAATTTATTTTTATAGCTATCTTAATATAAAATAATAAAAACAGATGTTCACCTATTGCCATAAAATTTACCCTACATATTTGGGGTCTATTTGGGGTCTCATTTTTCGGATACAGACGGTATAGTGATATAGTGGAACAATAGAAGCGACAACTTCCTATGAGTTACTCTTATTAGAAGTATTATAACTCAAATGTCAATACGCTTAAGTGGGACTGAATAAATAAACCCCAAATGGATAGAATAAAATTTATTTTCATAGCAATCTTAATATAAAATAATAAATTTAATATTGAATACACATATTTCACCATTCTTGTTTTACTTTAGCATATCCATGCTTTTCATGTTTTCTGCTACAGACAGTATAGTGATAATAGAATAGTGAAAGCGACATTTCTCTACGAGTTGCTCTTAGAATCTTAGAAGAATTGTATACCTCAAATGTTTTGCATTTGACATAATGATTTTAATTATTTATTTACTGGATCTGATGATAATATTATTTAAAGGCGAAAAATATTGTTTTATAGACAACGTTAGCATTTAATACTCCATCCTTCAGTTACAGCTTTATTCCCTACCACAGAAAATATATGATCAGCGGACGGTCAATGAAGGTTCATTCTAAAATTAGTGTCGCTTATATAAGGGTGTCTCAAAAAATCCTGATGCATAACAGAATAGAATTTTCAAATGTAACTCCCTGTATTTTTTTAGTAGTGAACCCTCATGAGGCCCTGTCTCCAACACTATTTTTTCTCCTCAAACGCTACGTTGCGCTACAGGTTACGATATTCTAAATAGTTTTTAATCATTTTCCACAGTTGATTTTAACATTCAATATCTGATGCATTGATTCTTGGTTCATCGTAAAAATTAAGGTAACATCTACATATATTCCTCATGTAAAACTTCAAATTACCGACACCACATAGTCCTTTAAAGGCATATCTACAATCACCAGGATTTCTCATTAAGTTGATACTCATGCGCTGATAGCATGCAAACTGGTATAATTAACATCCACTTGTCAAAAACCTTGGATAAATTGAATCACAATATTCTATTGCAAAAATGACATTCAAATAATATGTCTTTTAAAATTAACTTATTATTTTGTTTACCTTACTTCTGTAAGATAGAACACAATATGCATTATATTGTTGTTGAAAATCCGTCGCGGTTATACCACTATCTGGTGTACCCCAAGAATCCAATTTAGGAACCCTTTGTTACAACATTTTTATAAACGATATCGTTACCGATCTAATTGCCTTCTTTACGCTGATGCCCTTCGAATAGAAGTTTATCGGAATATTATGTCTGGAATATTGTCTAGCACTATATTATAAGTTGGATATCATTAATAAATGGTGTACAAGAAACAGGTAGGATTAAATGAGACAAAAAGTGCAATGCTTTATCAGTTACTAATAAATAAAATATGTTAACGTATAATTACATCTATAGAAGAACGTTTATATTACAACTATATTATATTCTGGCTTGTAGCACTTCGCTGTGTAACTTAGTTATTATGCGTTAGGTTTCCTTCGGGTAGAAAAGAGAAATAGGGACGAGAAGGGGTCAAACTAAAGAAGTTATAAATATCTAAATGTTCCCTGTCGCAGACCGGTATCGAAATCCGAAATATATAAATAAGTTTTATGGCGTTTTATATAAAGCAAAAGTTAAATTTACGATCGGCACGAATATAAAATTGTAATAATGTAGGTCCTTAGGGAAAGCAATATGTTACACAAACCAATACAGAAGCCGATTTTATTATTACATCGGTTACAGTACGTGACTACATAAAAAATCACGGGATTCATTAAAAAAAAATTACTATGGACATCAAATTTTGATGTAAATACTGACGGTAATATCAACAACTAGAAACAAGCGTCGACGGTCATTTTTTTCTGAAAATGTCTGTATTTAGCAAATTATCGTACGGTAAGTTGTTTTACTTTGTAACAATTTTATCGCTGCCCTTCCTTTTCAGTGCCGCATATTATATGCAATTACGTTGCCGCTTCTTTTATGATTAAAATTCAAACTGAGTTATCTTTTACCATAATTTTTAAGGCTTCATATTCCATCCATAAATTTTTTACTACTTGGTGAACGAGGATGTTTCCTCGTACACCAAGTAGTAAAAAATAGTATTAGAGCGTGTTATTGCTCTAATACGTGTTTACCTATACGCATTTCAACATAAGAGGTACGCCACCTACATGTCTGTGAGAAAAGTAACTACTGTGCCATAAGAAGCTTATTTACAAATTTGAATAATAATTTTTGTCATCATAATAAATATTTGCCTTCAAACGAAATCCTCTGATTATGATATTCAATCCCAGAAATTATTTTTTTTAGATTAACATAAGTGTCTTCAAATATAACTTATGTCCAATTAATCTGTTTTCTATTCGTATTAATAACTACTTTCTCAAAATAATAGATGTCACCAAATAAAATGTGTCAGGCTCTTATCGCACTTCTTGCTATATTTTTTTCTATTTTTTGGAGGACCAGTTTTATCATAATTACCTTTGTCTTGTAACGTAAATATATTCCGTTCCGTTTTATGGCTAATGTTTGAATTCCTATTTCAAATATTTAAAATAAAACCGCGCGAACTTGTAGAAATTTACCGCGACTCACCATCTACCGTTATCCCTACCTTTCCGTCCCGCTAATGTCGCGTGGTCCCAGCAAGCACATTTATACGCGATATCCGCAAAAATAATTCTTTTCTGCCGACCTGCTTGTCTGAGCCTGTTGACCGTGGCTTACGTTCGCGAAGATATATCCTCGGTGTTTTAGTGTAATGATTCTCAATTATCACGTCTGAAATATTTTATTATTATTATTAATATATATGTGTGTGAGTGTTCTACAGCTGGGTAAAGTAATTAAAAGATTTCCGAAGGGGAATTAAGTCGTAAATCGACCATTTTTTGCTTAAGTGAAAATCTTAAAATAGGTGTTATGCCATATTAAATTTTACGGTTTGAACACTAGCAACTACTTGGAGTGAGCTGTGGGCACAAAAGCCACGTCTATATTTTTTTCTATTTTGATATATTATTACCACTTTATTTTTTATTGATTTAAATATATATTTAATTTAAATTTGAATCGTACGTTATCGTTCAATTTTAGACTACCTACCTGGTAATTAAGAATCAACGATACTGTTTTATCGAATGGTAGCATACTTTTAGTTTAGTTAGAAGATATTACTTCGACGTCGTAGGGCATAGGTATTTGTTGATCTTTTGCATCGGCAAAAAGCAGCATTTATTTCAATTTTTTATTTTTTATTTAATCGTATAGTGAAAATTTGGATACCACATTCCTGTCTTGATAATATTATTTTTTTACTTTGATAAAGTCTAATCTCAATTTTTGGGAATTTAATCAAAATTTACTTCGAATATTTAACATTACAATATTTTTTTATATAATTAAAACTCATATTTTGGAACTATTAATCTAGTTATTTTATTTAAATTCATTTTAGTATAAATTTCACTCTTGATATCCGGTTCAAGCGGGAATTTATACATATTTTTTTCGTCCAAATTTGTAAAACCTGGTACTGGTAAATATTTCTTCCACACCTTGATGACCGAGAATCAATTCCTTTGGTGAGCAGAGCAGACAGACCATTGTTACCTATTCCTGAACGTCAGACTGGAAGGTACCTCCTCCTGCAGCCGGCATATTCCACCCAATGCGGTATACATCACCCTTAGAGGCTACGTCTCAGCTCAGCTGGACCACCAAGCCGAAGCTTCATCCTAGGATCCTAGGAAGCCCAGTACATTCACAAGGAGATCTCCAGAAAAGAGGAAAGGTATTTTTATATAATTAATTGCCCCTAGGATTTACCAGGTCTTAAGGAATATTTCCACATTACTTTTTTTCCAAGGTTTACAATTCACTTTTGTTGTTAATGATAAATTTCTCGACTTAACCTTGTGTCAAGAGTGAACATTTTTTTATTGTTTTAACCTAAAGCCCTTCAGGCTACCTAATAAAGTAGAGTCGTTTTAACGCCCCTCAGGCAACCCAATTGTAAATTTTAATTCTATTTTAAGAATCACCGTGAACCATCAACTGGTATTATAAATATTTTTATAATATACTGTTTTTAAAAAATCTTTATCTTTTATTTCTCTGGGAAAAGTCTGAGTCACAAGAGGGGTGACAGTTGATAATTATTGGCTGATCATTTCTGCGGTCTTCTGTACTATTAAGTAATCTGACCTGGCGTCCAAGTATTTTTATACAAAATTTTAAGTAGGAGTAGATCAAGCCGGTCATTGTCAAGCTGTGATATATCTGGTTCTGGTGATATATTCTGGTGATATATCTAAAGGTATCTAAGTGCAAGCCTCCAGCAAATCCACTTATCCACGACCTCCGTATTTAACTGAGCAGCCGATAGGCAACAACAAAAAATTCATTACGTCACATCTCCTGGATGAGAGGCCCTATAATTAAGGTAATGTAATTAAAGAGGAGAGGTGTTACAGTCTATTTGATCACGTGTCCTGTATACATGACATACGGCCTGCTAAGGAGGACCCGTTTTGTCACAATTACTTTTATCCATTTGAACACGTGTACATGGCATAAGGTCTGTCCAGGAGGACCAGTTAATTTTCCAAGAATATTTTTACATTGTTACGTTACCAGTGTGTTTCGCAAGAACCATCTCAAGCCGCACTCGAGCTAAAATCATTTGTTGCACCCAGGGGCTATCCTCTAGTGTATTTATCTAACAAGTTGATGATAGATATATCATTCTTTGAACGAGGTACTTATTTGATTACTATTTACGTTATAACTATTTACGTTTTAAGGTGATTGTACATAAATTTATAGATCTAAGTATTTGATAATCAAAACCACATTAAACTGGTGACCAACAAAATCACACCCTTTACAAAGTACTTTGGGTATGCTCTATTTAGTTATTTTGTATATTGTGTGGGTTTTTGACTTTTTTTATTAAACTAATATGAATCAATTTCATTGTATACCCTAGTATTCATCATGGATTAAAATAAACCATGATTTTACTTTTAATAATAATTATTATAATAATAATATATTTATTGTCCATTAGACTAATTTACAATGTTATGGGACTCGTCCAAGAGGAGGCCAAAGTACAATTATGGAATATAAAGTATATACTAATATAACTAGGGTATACAATAATATAACTACAGAATAAGTATTAATCATACAATATAATAACTAAGTAAAACATTAACATAAAAAAAACAACAACAAATAAACCCTACCAAGAGCCCAAACACAAATTTAAAATATATGTTATTGGTAATATTTGCAGCAATTTAAAATACATTCTGCAAGAGGTACGCCGTGTAACCCCTAGTATATATCTAATGGCATATTTTTGCAATTTAAATACTCTTTGGGTGTGGTGAGATGGACCCCAAAACTACGCTATAGCGAACCCTTGCAAAAACATGTGCATAATAGTACTATATATAATAATACTTATAAAGATACTTATAATAATAATATTAAATGTATAGTCCAACATATTACGAGTATTTCTATGGCGCTGACTGTAGTTACTAATTGATTAATTTTTACTTATAAATGCTTTACCTATTTCCTAATTAAAACCTGATTAAACATTAGTTAAAGTAATACTTGCTATCTGCATAAACAAAGGGACACTTTTGTTGATTTAGGACGAAAGTAAACTTCTTGCCTCTATTCCACTTTAGTCTACGCCTTAACCTTAACCAATTTAAGTCTCACAAATACCGTTATACTCATGCATAGTCCAATCTCTGGCAAAAGATTTACTTTAACTTCACACCTTAACTCAACACATTCGTTAAAAGTTGTGACTCGTTAAAATTGCTATCACCTGTGATTATTTTAAAAGAATTATTTACTGCTTCGTACTAACCTTAATGTTGACATAATGTCATTACTATAAAAAAAAATTAAATATATATCTACGTTGGAAATATTTGAAACTATCGATCAGCGATTTTAGTAACCACATTAATCGGAAACTGTCGTTATCTCCTACCCTCTCTAGAGATTCGTGAAGGACAGGCGTCTCCGGTGGAAAATACCGTTGATAATATATATTTTCTTAGTTATTATAAATCCTGTTTCTTTCAATTAATATGGTATGCCGAAAATCTACGTTTATGTAGGTAAATAATGAAAAACAGCAATTTTGGTACATATCAGTCGCTGCGAGCCGTGGAAATCAAGAGTCAATTACTCATATTACCATTAAATCAGATTAGATAGCATTAACAAAAATATCACCCCAAGAAAGGTATTTACCACAACTAGACTACCGTTACAATCTATATGCCGAGACCAGAATTTTGCCTTCCACAGTTTAACTAATAGATCGTGTAATCAGGAACTCGTTTAGGAATATATTAACTTGAATAATTCGGGAAACCTTAGTTTCGAGTATAACCTAATTAAATTTCAATGTAAAACGTAATTAAATGTTTACATATTATAACAATTCCCCATTACTGGCTCATGGAATTTTAATGAAATGTAATAAAATGTAAATCAAATGTTGATATGCTCAGTTGACACTATATTTTTAGCCGTATCAAATCAGAATTTGACAGAGGAAAAAAGAAAGTAGCGTTCATATTTATTTATTCCACAGTACATTCAACAGCGATTAAAAATGTGCAACAAAAGCTTGTCTAAGCTAGCTCAGCTTAATAATAAAAAAATACATTAGTAAGTTCGGTGGACACCACTGACCGTTGCGCAACCAAGTCTGATGGTCTCCAACTATACTGGGTATCGAACTTACTCTTAGCGCTTTCTGTAATTTGGCGAAAGAAAAAAAAAACAGTATACTAATATCTAATTATATTAAGAAATTCAAAAGTTATATACAAGTTTTATACTAAAATTGCATATGTCAAATTACAGATAAATCAAATTCCATTAAATTGAATCGCATATATATCAAATTGCACACCACAAGTCGAAAGAATTACTCACTAGTCAATAAAATTGTTTTGATATATATATATATATATATATATATATATATATATATATATATATATATATATATATATATATATATATATATATATATATATATATATATATATATATATATATATATATATATGAGATAATCGAAAATATAGACCATAAATAAGTAATTAAATACAATAAATATGAAATTATAAATTAATATTAAATTAATGATTAATATCTTTCGTATATAGTATAGCCTACATAACGTCAACCAACTACGCGCCTGATTGGTCAGAACCTAATGTCATTATATCTGAGTTAATTATCGCCACAAAAATCTGTATCTAGTATAATCACAATAGACAAGTCCCAACAATAATTATAGCATATAGCGCGCATGAATAAACTACATCTCGATTAAAAGATTAATGGGAAGGCATCATGGTAGAAATGGGTTGAGAGATTTTTTCGACAGTTTTCGTCGAATTTACGACGTGTGAAGTGGAGGATTGATAGCGTCCCCAGCTTGTAGAAGACTTTGCTTAGCAGTATCAGGAAAAGGAAGTCAAATTATAAGAAGTTCCAAGAAAAAAGAAACAGTAAGAATGCAGAATTTGATGAACCATAGTTTGAGGGTAAAGATATAACACAACAGGTTTCCGGCAATCGTAGTAGCGTTCCAAGTACGGCGAGTAGTAGCTGCATTCCATTATAGGATATGTTTATATTATACATGCTTTACCTCATTGTTAGTCTATTTTATATAGCATTTCACTACCTTTTATTTGTCAAAATTTGTATTATTAGAGTATTTGTATTATTAGAGATTACTTGTACTAAGAGTCATGCTCGAGTCATGCCAATACTTGTACGTTGTTAGGTAAATGCTTTTGTTTAGATTGTGATATTAATTTGTTACTTATTACGTACTTGTACACCTATTTTTTATGCTACACATAAGTAATCAACCTTATATCAACAAAAGGCACATTTTAAAGGCACAAGATAAAAAGTAAAAGGTTTTGCTCACTTTTATTCAAACGGCCCAATATGTCGTTTATTATTGATTTTAAGTAATAAACAATAACAAACAAACTTGTTTGAAATTAAATTAACAATTATAGGGAATTGAAAATAAATAAAAATTCACCCTTAAAATCAAGATTTCCTGAAATTCCCAAAAACAGAAATGTAGACTACCTGTGACTCCCCCTACGCCCCTCCCAACTGTTCACAAAGGAAAAGCGATACTTTATTTATTTACGTGTAATCACCTTTTTTTGTCTAATTTTTATGGACTATAGTGCTTTCGTTTGATATGCAAACTAATGGAATGCGGTGCTCAGTGGCGCGCGCAATTATCCTAATTAAGGAAATAAAATAAAAAACAATAATTTTATCATTCTAGTAGAACAGAACAACTGCCCACAACTGCATGGCGGAAAGGGCAAATTAAAGACTGGCTGGAAGAAAGAAACATTGAACACTTAAATAAACATTTAAGTAGTCAATCATCGTTCACTACTTAAAGCTGAATTGTTGACACTGGAAAGGTCATGTTTTCGAGCTTTCAAAAAGTATGTAGTGGATGAAATGGCCAAAGCAAGAGGAATGAAAGTAATTCGATTGCCTCCATATCACTGCGAACTGTACCCAATTGAGCTTATTTGGTCCAAATAAAAGAAATAGTTCCTAGAGAAAATACAACATTTAAGTTAGCTGATGTGAAAAAACTTCTCAATGGTGCGATCAAAGAAGTAAATGCGGCCAACTCCATAAAATGTATAGACCATGTGAAGAAGTTGGAATCAAGAATGTGGGATCTCAATATTATGGTGGATACTCCCGTTAAACCAGTCATAATAAATGTAAATGAAGACAGTAGTGAAAGTTACTTATTTTCAGATAGTGAGCAGTGATATTAGTGAATTTCTGCTGATGAACGACACACATATTGTCATTTGTCTGTATTTTTTTCCGCCATATTTTAAAGAGCAGTGACGTATCGTATTTTTTTAATAGCAACCTATATTTTTTTTAAGAGATTTTCGTAGATAGTCATTTGAATCTAAATATATTAACTTTATGCAACCTATATTAATTTGTTTCAGCCATATTAATTTTTTAAATTGATAAAAATCATAACGTAGAAATCCAGATAAATATGATTTTTTGTTTTAGAAAATCTGTTGCCTTACGTTTTATATATATAATACGTATGCAAAATTTTAGCACAATCGGTTAAACCGCCTTGTTAAATTATCGGGTTTGCAGACGAATGGACGAATAACCGAAAGGACCATCAATTCAAAAATGATCAAAAATAGCTATTTTTTATGTATTGATAAAAAAATCCCAGAAGTTTATTTTCACAAAAGTTAGGGCAAATTTACATAAATAATAATAGCGTACGTAGCGACCTCTAAGCACCACATAAAATCGAATTTCTATATTAAAATATAAAAATACAATTTTAACAATATATATATATATATATATATATATATATATATATATATATATATATATATATATATATATATATATATATATATATATATATATATATATATATATATATATATATATATATATATATATATATATTGTTATCCCGTTATCCCGCAAATTGGGTATTAATTTATAACAAATTACCTTTACTAATAATAAGTAACCTAACCACGCTCTTACCTCCCCGTGGTCCTTGCGAGTTTTAAATTGTTATTGGCTAAATTGAGCACTAAGTTATACACGCAGCATGCAAAGTGTTTTCAATATATTTTAAATACATTCAAAACTAAATAATTTTTTGGCTTAAAGTTTTGCACATATATATGAATATGACATAATAAGACATCTTTTGAGGTCACTTCACCTTGGTTGCGCATGCTAATACGCCACTGAGCAGTAAAGTCAGTAAATCGCCGGCTTGTTCATGCAGGTGTCTTCTAAGTGAGCGAGAAGGGAAATGGGATTTATATGAGTTGAAGAGGGATAGCGACCGATGTGGTAAGCCGCGGACTATAGTTCTATCCACAAGAAATTGTGGCGGTATACAATTTGACACTAAATATCCTTTTGTATTGCATAGTGATGTCATTTACCGCTTTTATAGTAATTGGTACGGGTTTTCTTTGTAAAATCGCGCACAATTTTTTGCTCTAGTTTGTATATCAAATGAAAACACTATAATTATATAATATAAATAGGATGACGGCTGCACCCCTCATGCTAAAGGCCATATTCATTCAATAAGCAAACGCGATAAGCAAATGTATTTATAAATATCCAATATTCCGTAAATCTCCACGGAAAATGCAATTAAAACGTCGAGTATATCTGATTCATCAAAAAATGACAGTAAAAGGAGGCAATCAACATTTCAATATCCTCTTGAAGATTGATTCAGATGAAATATAATTTAGATTTGAGTGAGATATCAATACCCATTCAGCATTTAATTATTTTTACTTTAGAAAATTAATTAATGACCGACGGGAGTATTTCCATCAATATCAATTTTAAATTAATTTACAACTTTAATAAAGGACTATTATACTCGTATATCGATAGCTATTTTAAAATTATTATTATTTCAAACGCAATTATTTTATTACCTAAGGGTACGAGTACTCAAGTAGTAATGGATTTTATTATACCGATTAGCCGCATATACAGGGTACTGGTCACTGAAAAGAGTCCACCCAGGTTTTTAGCCTTTTAACTTTAGATTTGTTATTATGGTATGAAAATTGCAGTGTGTTGATTGTGGCGCAGGTGCTGGGTAACACGTCTCGTGTCAGCAAATCAGTCATTGACAATACCAAAGCGCCTTGTGGAAATTACACTGCAAAAATCGTTGAAATAATACAATATATTGGCGCGTGTGACGTCACATGCGTGTAAATAAATTTGTCAACACGCCAATGTCAGTGGTCACAAAACCGTTTGTTTTTTAAGAAAACTGTCATGGCATCATAATCTATTTGTGCATCTTATGTCATAATCATTAATTGGCATATTTGGTTCGGGAAAAAAAGCTAATGCGTATCTATTAAAAAAGTATATATACACAGTACACAAAAATAAAAGTAGTCACTCTTTTTAACTTCAATTACCTTATTTCCATTTCTGGAAAGAAAAGAAGCAATTATTAACGAATAAGAAATAATCGTTAATAACGGTTCTTCCAAGTGGTCGAAAATTACCAAACTACCTACCATTTTCCAGAAACCGTTTTGTGTTCCAACGTGAAGAACAATAAATCTTTTAACACTATACTTTTGTATATTTCTCCATATTCTTTTGTATATTTTTTATATTTCCATGTTTACGTTACCGGCGCCAGCATCTGTTTAAAATGCAAAAGCACCACTTTTCCCTACAGACGGCAATGCATGGACCTCAAGCAACTACGAGTGAACATTACCAAGATCATGTGATTGACGGGAATAACCTTCTACTCGTATTACCCTGTCTAAAGGAACATACAAATTCATGGTTATAACAGGTTTACTATTACTCTTCATTCAATACATCTACATCTACTTCTATCTCTATTTATCAGGCAGTACGGCTATATAAATGTGAACTTGTGATTCAGTCTGCATAGGCCAAGCTTGGTTATACGAGTTAAAAAGCATTGCAAATGCAAATCGGGTGATAATAAACGATTATACTGTTTTGGGGACCCATAATGGCGCTGAATGCATTTTCTCTAGGGGTATGTTATTAAGGGATACCATACCGGAGAGGAATAGGTAAATATAGGGCGGACGTAGGATTTATAGATTAAGGTCCAGGTTTTAGAGGTGCAGGTTTTTAAAATTGGAAAAATTCGAATCCTAACATTCGCTTGCTTTATTATGTTATCGATGTGTGCTTAAATCTAAACCTTTTGTCGAGTGTACTAAAGAACTTTTTAGGCAAATTAAAATGTGAATATGGAGAAATGAAATAAATTCCCTAATGGCCGTCATTAGATAGAAAAAAATATGATTGTTTCTTTCTTTTTATTCAACAAAGCAGTATGTACAACAATATTATCAATGCGCTCATATTTGATATAAAAGTACTATTTCATACAAGCTGGCAGCTCTAAGATTTTTATCACTCTCCTCTTCGCCTTGCGGCCATAAAAGATTCGCCCATACTTGCAGTCTTTATTTACACGCCAATAAATAAATGTGTTGATAAAATGTTTCATTATATCGGAGACCGAATGGTCCATGATTTAAGAGATACCGCCGTCCACAGAGCCTGGAAAAGTTTCCGGAAAGGATTATATTTTTGATTTATACGCATGATTTTTAATTAAAACTGGGATAATGTCATGATAAGTACGGAAGTAGATAATGAAAATACTACTCTGTAATAAATTACCTAACTGTGTTTTGAAGGATAGCAACATTCAATTATTTTAAACTGTACTGGTTGCCTGAAACTACTTACACATAAGGATAGGTTTCGATTATCTTAGTAACAGTTGGTTCTATTCGTTATCTGATTCTCCAAATCCTTGTGTTGTTTCTAGGGCTCGATTATTTGCTCTAATATATTTTATATATTATTTTAGAGTATTATTTAGAGTATTTTATATATTTGTATAGAGTATATAGAGTATATAGTTATATAGAGTTATATAGAGTATTTTATATATTAGATATTTATACATCTAATATATTTTATATATATACAATATTTTTTAATTCGTTTACGTAAAGAGAAGTAGTCGAAACATTTTGCTGCTTTCTTACTCGTCTCTCTAATCGCTTTTAAGATTTATAATCATCCATTAATTTATGTTTGTGGAATTTACCTTAATAGAGAGGCCATATTTGTTTCATGGACCACAGAATCATTTGAGTGACTGGGTTAATTTTCATATATTTTTGACATACATTCTTGGTTTCAAGTTTGAGTGAAGTTGGTAATATCAACATTCTCTAGGCCGTTTCTTTCCGAGGCTAATCCTAATAGTAGCCAATTTATTCAATGATCAGCCATGCGCTACTCATTCCTCATTTTGTTCTTTTTTATCTCGCCCTACAAACGGAGTTCATCCTTTTTTTTGCACTTTTAGTTAGAATGATTAAAAATAGGCTGGAATGGTTCTGTGAAAATAAAAACCTGTTACCATCAAATCAGTATGGCTTTCGAAGTGGTAGAGGTACTCAGGAAGCCCTTACACATCTAGTAACGGATATACAGTGTACATTTTCAAGAAACGAATACCTTATGTGTCTTTTCCTAGACCTAAAAGGGGCTTATCAGGCAGTCAACTACAAAATTTTAAAAGAAGAACTTATGTGTCAAGGCATTCCACACAATACAATTTGTAGTATAATAGATGTATATAATAATAGAAAAATATACATTAGGAATCACAACAACAATTTAATAGGTCCTCGAACAGTTCGACAAGGCCTGCCACAGGGATCTACACTTAGTCCACTATTATTCAATCTATACACAGCCACTATTCATGAACTTTGGGAAGAAGACATAAAATGCATCCAGTATGCAGATGACATATGCGTATATACTTCACAAACATCATATCAGAAATGCATAACTAAATTAAAACACATTGTGTATAATTTAAACATGTGGTTAAGCAATCACTGTTTTGAAATAAACTTAGATAAGACGGTAATCATGTTCTTTACAAGACATAGACTACAAACACCACAACATATTTTAGTCAATAATATGACCTTCAGAATCGTAGACCACACTAAATATTTAGGAATAATCATAGATAAAAAACTGCTATGGACAAAACATATCCAATATGTGAAAGCAAGATGTGAGAAGGCTATGGATATAATAAAAATAACATGCAATACCAACTGGGGAGCAGAAGTAAAAACAGCAATTATGTTTTACAGAAGCTATATTAGACCTATATTGGATTATGGGTGTATAATTTACTATTCAACTTCTAATACAAATAGAAAGATAATAGATAGAATTCAATATAAAAGTCTTAGAATCTGTTTGGGTATCATGAAATCATCCCCATGTAACACTATTCTCGCCGAAGCTCAAGAGCCTCCATTCAGCATTAGAGTAGAATATTTAGCTAAACAATTCCTGTCAAAATTAAGAATACATAGCAGCCATAGAACAAATGCAATGTGTTGCTTGACGGTCGAATGCCTAACCAATAAATACTGGTCTCGGAAGAACAATCCTCCTTTAGTAGAAGCATTCTTATCTTCAAGAGAATATGAAGAAAGTGTAAGAGAGACGGATAATAACCATATCTTCAAATTTGAATACGATATGCTACAACAAAAACCCCAAATAATCATCCCACAATACACGGAAAATATATTAATCAATGAAAAACTGATGCTCTCAATATTAGAAAAACACAAAGATTTTAATTTAATTTATACAGATGGATCCAAAAACAAACAAGGAACTGGATGCGCTCTTTACATTCCCCAACAAAACACATCAGAGGTGTATAGATTGCACAATAAAACATCCATATATACGGCTGAGGCGATTGCTATTGAGAATGCTTTGAAGTATGTAAAGGAACATAAAAGTAAGAAAACACTTATAATCAGTGATTCGCAAGCAGTCCTCAATAACATCAAACAACTTTCAAAAAAAGAAAAAAACACAACAATTTTCAATATCATGAGTCTAATTTACCAAATAAAGAAAAACGGACAGGAAGTGATCCTTTTGTGGGCAAAAGGCCACTCAGGAATTGAAGGAAACGAAATTGTAGACGCATTAGCAAAAAGCTTCACTGACTTAAAGCCACTAAATTGGATAGAGCCAGGAGATAGGAGAGCAATTTTTAAAAAAGAAATGCGAGAACATTGGGAAATGGACTGGTTGGAATTTGCATCAATATCAAGGAATCAGTACTGCAACATACACCCTACCTTACCACAAAATATACCGCATATTGAAGGAAATTACCCAAGAACACTATCCCTGACAATATCTAGGCTAAAAATTAACCACACAAGAAGCCCATCGCATTTAAAAAAAATAGGAATTATTAGATCGGATATATGTAAATGCAACAATAACTCTACCGCTGATCTAAACCACTTAATATTTAATTGCTCAGAGTATAATGTAGAAAGACAACATTTTATTGCATCCCTCATAAGCCAAAATGTACAACTCCCCACTAATGCAGAAATTCTTCTGACCCTTCAAAAGGACAAAATTAATGAGATATTATATAATTACATAAAAACTGCAAAAATCTTAATTTAAGCTAACTTTTCAAACACAATGGAACTTGTTCTTTTCCATTTTACCCTTTAATTTATTTTAATAATATTTATTAGTAATAGTATGTAGATTAATATTAGTTAGAACTCCCATTGTTTATCCTTGTGTTATGTTAACCTATTACACCCGTGGTCTCTCCTGTGATTGTGCGAAGTCGTCTTGATAGACCCCTAGACGCAACTTGTCCCTGTTTGAAAACCCAATATAAACAAATGAAAAAAAAAAATAAATAAATAAAAAAAAAAAAAAAAACAAAACAAAATAAAAAAAAATAAAAATAAAAAAAAAATTTAAAAAAAAATAAAAAAAAAAAGATATGTAGATATGTATATATGTGTGTGTATGCGTGGGTATATATGGGTATATATGTATATATGTATATATATCTATATGTGGGTATGTGTATACTCATTAAATAATTTATTATTTATCTAATTTAGTAGATATTTGTACCAGTAGTTACTTAACAAAGGCAAAATGAAAATCAGTAACACGGTTACACTATTCCATTGTATGATTACTCCTTTCTTTTCTTTTTTTCTTATTTCATGGTATAATTACAACTTTGAGATTGACTCGATTATTTGTGACTAAACAACCAAATGGTTAAAAAATTTCTGTGGCTAATCGAACGAGTTTTCGGAAGCCAAACCCCTCTCCAAAAAAAAAAAAAAAAAAGTATAATTCTTCCAATACAGACCAAATAAAATTTAAAATTGTTATTTTATTGTATCACTTCTATTTATTTATTTATTTAGGTTGTAGCATATTTAGCATATAAATATGCTACAACCTAATAGTAAATAATAGAAGTGAACTGTGATAAATAATGAATAAAATAACAATTAATTAAAATTGAAATTAAAACAACTATATTATACAAATATTTTTATTTTAAATATTTATATTTTAAATGTAGAGTGTGTAGTTTCATACATTTTTGGTCTCAATAATAAATAACCTAATAATAAATAATTATAATTTAATTTTTATTTTATTTTTAATTTAATAAATAATTTATTTTAAATATTTATATCTTAAATGTAGAGTGTGTAGTTTCATACATTTTTGGTCTCAATAATAAACAACCTAATAATAAATAAATAGAAGTGAACTGTGATACAATAAAATAACAATTAATTAAAATTTATATTAAAACAACTAATTAAAATTGAGTAATTTATATAAATATTTTTATTGCACGTGACTTATTAATCAGACAAAAAATGTATAAAACGACACAATCTACATTTAAATGTATTACTGGTGGCTCATGAATATGAATGTTCGATATATTCAGCAGGAATCTGATATCCTTTTTAATATTTTAGAAACTCGATTATCGGTCGAGATTATACACAAATCAAATGATAAGCTTCTTATCTACTTACTTATATATGTTTTTATATAGATATATTAAATACATAATTACAAGTTACACAATAAGTTTTCAGCAAAAAAAAAGCCAGCAATCGATGAGATAACATCATATAAAATAGTAAGAAAATAAAGACAAATAACATTGAAGTGAGATTACGCAGTATCTTAAGGACGCCACTTTGAGAATACCTTGTTTTTAAAAACACTTTAAACGCTATAAAGGACTATCAAACCATCACTGTGTAATTTTCATGACAAATACGGAATTTTAGGAAAGCGAAAATAATGGGCTCTCCAACTGTAGAGAAATATACAGGGTGTTTTTATGTAATAGGTATTACAAAATATACGTTTAAAACAACAAAGTTCCTCTATCCTCGAAAATATGCTATCATACGCTGTGTCATTTCCGGTTAAACTGGAAGTGAGGAAAAAAAACGGATATTCAGGAAAGAAATATTCCAAAATTAGAAGAAACCTTTCGAAAACCGCGTTTCTTTATCTTGACTAAGTTCAAATGTTATATGAGATTAAAAAGTGTAAGAATCTAATGGGACACCCGTTATTATCGTGAATGAGTAGGTATGTATATTCGAGTAATTAAATATAACTCTTTTGGGTCAGAGCGTTACAAAAAAACACCAGAAGGGTTATGGATACAACGTTATATTCAAGCATCATCAAAAATCTTCACAACAAAAACCCTTTGAACAAGGATCATCTTATTCGAACGTCTAGTGCCTTGACTGATAAAATACGAAGGATGTATTCATGTTGGGTGCCTATATTGAACCTATCAGGGATAGCTTGTACCAGCATCATACTGTCTATACATATATTATTAGGTATTGTTACAGTATTCCTGACGAAGGATATGCCACTGGGAATTTTGAGAGTTGGAATACTAGCAGCTCAAATGCTAACTGGAAGGACTGACAATCACCTACAAATGTCTACTATAATTTTCCTTCTAATTTATTTGCTGCTCAAGATCTCTAAAATATTTGTTTTATTATGAAATCACTCCAATTCTAAGTAACCAATTTCAGCAAATAATTTCGTCATCAAATTTTACAAATCTTAAAATATCCGTCCGATCGTCCTTTCGAAATGTTCAACCTATTTTTTGGATAAAGAGAGAACCATATATATTTATATAAACGTATGTATATATATATATATATATATATATATATATATATATATATATATATATATATATATATATATATATATATATATATATATATATATATATTAGAGTTGCCCTTATTTTCCAACATTCTAAAAGGTTATTTCCCACCCCCTTATATTGTTCCAATGTACAAAAAAAGATTATTTACCAAATTTTATCTCAATCGAAGAAGCGTAAGGCGACCCTCATAGGCCATTAAATTTTGAAATTTTCGCTCGGAACGTAATTTTTTCGAGTAACAAATGTTTTTGTTTAAGAACTGTATGTAGTACTGGCGTAAAGTGACCTTTGTGACGTGTTCTTCTTAAACTTGTAGAATGGCATCAACTTCTTCAGATAGTTCGTCGCACAAGTTGAGAAAAGATTTTTATGTCCCTCTTGTTGGGTACATTTCCAATCAAATCGTTGGAGCTAAACTACCTTCAAACAGGCAAGTTTTAAACGTCTTTTTCTACAATGTAAGAGTTTTAAATATTCCAACGAAGGAAAGTTAAGCGTTGGTAATTGAAGAAGTTTCCGTTTTTTGGCAAAAAGCACGAATTCCTATTAGAAGAACTGACCACTGCATTGACAAGTTACTCAATCTTTATGATGAATGGAATCGGTTACAGAAAAACTTGACTAGAACTGTTGTCAAGGAAAAAGAAAGAAGGGATTGTTCTGTAGTAATAATGGACGACCTCTTTGACATAGGTCAGACGCTTTGGCACAAATTAAAAATGAAGATGATAAAAAATTCTTAATCCTCAACGCCAAAAAGGACGACCAGGCTCTATGCTTGGTATAGATCTAAAATCTCTTCTCCTAGAGAGAAGAATTCTTTGAGGAGAATATGTATTTTTCTTTCTCGCGTGTATGTTCAAGACTGGTTTCTGTCATCAGTCGCAATTAAAGCGCCTTATCATGATTTTAAATTCATGCTTCAATTAATAAATTATTAGGTAATTGATCCAGAGATCTGTGAGGCTGCTGTGAAAAAAATTTCCAATCACCTCTGGTACTTAGTTCCCGAGACAGTGGCATTATCCTTATTTGATGACAATGTTCCAACAGTAGTCAAGACTAACATGGCTCAAAATATACTAAAAGCGAAAGCGAAAAGGTGAAGAAGAGAAAGAAGGAAAAAATCAGCCAAAGAGGTACATTCTGAACCAAAATGATTTTTCGTCTTTCACAAACATTGACTTTTCGTCTTTTGTAACTCCTGGTACGAAAACATTCTTCACTAGATTTTCTATCAGCACTTATTTCCTCGACAAAGATCCTTCAATGTGGAAGGATGATCATGGTTTTAAAAGTGGAATTGATAAACTTGAAAGATTGTTGTTGTGAATGACGTTGCAGAAAGAGGTGTAAAACTAATTCAGGATTACAACAACATTTTAACAAAAGACGAGACTAAGAAACAATTTGTACAAGTTGTTGGCGGGGACCGTAAAAAATACCCAACGGCTATAAATCCTCTCTTAAAAAAAATAATATATATTGCCTGTTCAGTGTTCATATTATGTATTGATTTTATAAAAAATATTTATTGGTCTAAAAAAAACTGTACCTTTAAAAGTGTTGTGTGTTATTTAACAAAACTTAATATTTGCTTGAATTTTAGTTATTAAAAAAATTAGAATTAACTTTTTGGAAATTTAATTGAAACATTTTTTAAACTATTGCCAGGGTTGCTTGGTTGTGTCCACATAAAATTTATCTCAAAACAAAAAAGAAATTGGTCTGAATGGGGAAAATTATACCGTTCTTTTAAGAGATGAATTAATTTGCCTATACAATATACATGCCAACTACTCATGCCAATATACTCAAGGCGTTTGAGGATCGCCTAAAAGTTGTTCCATCGAGCCAAAGTTTTCCAGAACTTGTTCTTTTATTGATTGGAATAGAATTAGAGTGTGGGAGAAGCAAAATGTATACTTTTAAGAAAATGACCTATAACTAAGGGCCACCCTAATATATATATATATATATATATATATATATATATATATATATATATATATATATATATATATATATATATATATATATATATATATATATATATATATATATATATATATATATATATATATGTATGCATATATGTATATATTGAGATAAACAAAAATACAGAACTTCTATCAAATCAAAATTAAATTAAATTCAGTAATCAATAACTATCGCATAGACTATAGTATAAGCGCAAGCACACAAGCATTACTGACAGACGTACAGACTATAGCGGAACGCCAACCAGCTACGCGCGTGATTGGTCAGAACGTAATATCTTTATAAATAAATTATTAATCGGCACAAAAATCTATTTCAAGCATAATCATAATAGACCAGTCACAATAATAATTATAGAGTATCGATTATTAGTAAACTATGTCTAGATTAAAATATTAAAGCGAAAGCATCATTGTAAAAATGAGATTCGAGAGTTTCTAGCTACGAACCAGAATCAAATGTAGAGGCACCAGCTCATACATAAATTGCAGTTGCGCAGCAGAAAGTGAATTTGGTTGTATTGTAGTGTTTACAATTCGAAATTATATTAAGTGAAAATCAAATTGTTTTCCGTCAAATTAAGTAATTTAAATATTATGCAATTTGGTTGTATTGTAGTGTTTACAATTCGAAATTATATTAAGTGAAAATCAAATTGTTTTCCGTCAAATTAAGTAATTTAAATATTATGCATCAATCTGATTAGCCAGATTATAACACCATAACAAGAAAGAGTAAGGTAACCAGGAAATGCAAATTTTTTTCATTACGGCATATCCGTAGTAACATTCAAGATGAGTGCTAAGGTGTTCGATGAGGTAACAGCCACGCTCCGTAGTTTCATAAAATTTGTTATAAATTAATAGTAAATATAAAGTAATAATATTAAATCTATGCTAAATAAGCAAGAACACCAGTGTAAAAAGTATACCAGCAGAAATAATTGCAAAATAAGTGTTTTCGTCGTAATTAACAAGCAAGAAATGGAGGCTTGGTAACGTCCCAACCGCAGAAGAGATTTGTGATTGATATAAAAAGAAACAGAAATAATTCTTTCAGTAAATTCAAGTGATAGAAGAAAATAATTGCAGAAATAATACATTAAAGGTTTGAGGGTGAATATATCCCATAGAACAGTTTCAGTGGACATAGCAGCATTCCAGAGGCAGTACGGCGACATCCGCTAGATGACACCACCAGAGCCCAGCAGCATTTGTTAGTTCGTGTACCAACCATGATATCAAGAAAAGTGATACTAGAGCACTTTTGCACTTTGAGGACAAAAAATACACCTATTTTCAGTAATTGATATTTGTAATATTAAAAAAATGTGTTGAATGGTATAAATATAACAGGGCATAGATGAAAGTATGAAAGTAGGAAAATTAGCTTCTTCTTACGCTGATTTTATTGTTAAAAAATGATTACAGTCGTTTATTAATCATTTGCTTAACGACAACATGTAACTATACATATAGAACAGTACATTCTGCGAAACATAAAAAACTCTAACCTAATTTATTTTACACTATCTGTTATGTTTTTCATCTCATAGACAATGCAGACGCGATCATGAAACTGGCAGTGATGTGAGCGTTGTTGGTTTTATTGAATTTTACAGTGAATACTCGTATTTGTTATTTTTAACATCATATACGAATAATAAAATTCGCGAACTAGAGAAATGATAATAGTATGAGATGTTTGTTATAGTGATTGTGCTCTCTGTTGTATTTTTGTGATATATGCAGTACGATGGAGTATAATGAAGCCCCATGAGATAAAATTCAGCGATAGCGATAAACAAGGTAAAAATTATTTACACATTTTTTACTATTGTTTACCATAGTCCCCTTTTTCCACTATTTTCTTCGCATCTGTTCTTTGTCTACATACGTTACATATTCCTTATGTTGTAAAGATATTAATTGTACTTATTTAATTTACTATAATTACCAAGCGTAAATGTTTGGTCACTTAATCTACTCATTCCACGTATTGAAGTGCTCTATTTGACCCCGAAATTATCTGGTGCTGTTTCTTTAGAAACGTAAGACGTTTCCATCGCTGCCACACTCCTTTGCAGAAATAGGCATATAATTGTTATTCCTATGTTGCGTATTATCTCTAGAATTAATCGGTTTATAGGTATTTTTATTATTGCTACTATAATTGACCATTTTATGAGGCAGTGGGTACATCATATTTAACGGCAGCTTCACAAGACATTTCCAAAAGACATTTTCAGAAGCATTATATTTTAATTAAATTTCTATATTATTTAAACTTAACTCAGACTTACGTATATTATTGTTAAGTCCAAATCGTCATTCTCAGTGTTGTTATAGTGTAATTTCTGTAATTCTGTAATCAATCGGAGTTCAAATTTCTGCGGTTCAAAAACTGCAGCACCTACGCCCTACATCATTGTGGCTAACTTTGCACTTAATGAAAAAAATGTTATTCAGACTGGACAGTAATCCTTGAGGTGGTATTTAGAAATATCCTGTTTAAATTAAATTTAAATCATCCTCTTCTAAGTATAAAAAATATTATTCGTTAATATATAGAGACGAATTTATCTTCATTTAATTTAGTGCGCTATTTTTTCCAGGAGGACTCAAAAGAGCAGAAGCAACGAAAAAGGTAAGAGGACATACATTAAAATTTAATTAATGAAATATCGTTTGATACGTTTTTAGATTTAACTATGAAATTACGAAATAAAGCGACCGTTTGCATATTTCACAAATATTTTCAGAGCAATTTAAATTAAGAGCCCTTATAAATGCCTGGCAAATTATGAAAATGCCCGGTACCCAGTAAAGAATTCGAGATGAGGACAGATGTTTAATTTTTCCGCTGTTATTTTTATATTGCTAACCTCCACAATCCGCCACCAACTCCTATTTGCCAGATATTCGTGAAAACGTTAATAGTAAATTAAATGTTTAAATGAGAATATGTTGAAAGGAAATGGATATTGAGGATATATTTTATTTACTTATATATATGCTACACCGGCTATAATAATAATAATAATAATAATAATACTTTAGTTATAGAAATGATGTCAAGAGAGCGGATTTCTATGCAGTAAAAAGTGCAATATAATGCTAGGAGGAGTACCGATGCTTGCGAGTGCCGAGTTGTTGCAGCAAATGCAGATTCTGAAAGACGAATCAAGAGAAGAAAAATAGGAGTTAAGAAACATGTTACAGGACCAAGAAAGAATACGTCAAGAAGAAAAAGATGAATCAAGGAAAGAGAAACAAGAGCACGAAAAGAGACGTCAAACAGAAAATGGGGAGTTAAGAAAAATGTTGGAGAACCAGTAAATAACACGTCTAGAGGAAAGGGGACAGGAATAGAGAGTAGAATATACCAAAGAGCCAATTATTTTCATATAATAGATAGCAGCACATTTAGAAAGCGTTTCAGGTTCCCAAAAGAAGCAATTTGCTAAATTGTCATAGACGAAAAATGACCTCCACCTGGAATCTGCCTCAGGAATCTGCATTTTTAGAGGTAGTTTTTGGCAGCCATAATCTAATAAACGCAAAAGTCGGGGTTGGAGGAAGGGGGTGAAATCAATCCTTAGATACTAAAATGAAAGGATTGATTGAGCTGGACCATGAACTCTCCTTGAGACGTGGATGCCTCCTACACGATATATAAGCCGTAGAAGGGTACGCGGAATAAGTTTTACTGCAATTAGCATCCAGTAGAGCGGTCAAATAGTGCCGATGCGAAGCAAACGTTAATGCGAACCCACCCCATACGCGATTCAGCAATCCGTAGGCTATTGAGCACACAGGGCGACGTCTAGCCTTGAGCCATACCACGCCAAAGTGACTAGTAGAGCCGAGCACTCGCCTACAGCACCAATAGCTGTGACCTTGAACTCTCCTTGGTACATGGATGCCTCCTACACGATATATAGGCCGTAGAAGGGTAAGCGGCCTAAGTTATACTGCAATTAGCATCCAGTAGAGCGGTCAAATAGCGCCCAGGCGAAGCACACGTTAATGCAAACCCGCGTTGTGTGAGCACATATAGTCTACATATGCGCCGCACCACACCAAAGTGCCTAGCAGAGCAGAAGCTAGCACTCACCTACAGCATCTAGAGCTGTGACCTTGAACTCTCCTTGGTACGTGGAGGCCTCCTGCATGATACATAGGCCGTAGAAGGCTAATCAGCCTAGGTTTTACAGCAATTAGCATCAAATGGTCCCCGTTAGCATCAAATGGTCCCCGAAGCACACGTTAATTCGAACCCTCGTTGTACGCGATTCTGGTACGCTGTCTGGTACAAACAAATTACCATTCCCCTTAAGCTAAAAACTACTCCTATCTAAAAATTCAGTACTCCTGATTCAGGATCAGATTCCAGGTAGAAACCTCTAACGACTGTACTAATTCTAAATATATTTTATTATAATAAAACCTTTTCAGCGCGTCACTTGATGTGGAAGAATTTGATTTATGGAAGAATATTCTTTCTATGACTTCCCAAGCATCTTCTTTAGTTCTCTTCTTTAGTTATTATAGTGATAAGATTTAGCTTCCCTTCGTTTGTAAAATTTGTCGAAAGTGGACGTTTGATTTAATTCTTTCTTGTGTCCTATTGAAATGTGGAAAAGACATTTTACAAGTCTTGGGATTTACAACTTGCATAGCAAGTTTTAATAATTGCAATCGCATTTTTTACAGAACCAGGTATTTTATGAGAAACAAAACAATTTCTTTATTGTTAATCCACACAAAAAAGTATTTCCTATGCCGAACTTTATCCGTGGAAACATTTTACATTTAAGACAGTGGCAAGATACACATATAGATTAAGAAAATTATTTATATTACATAGTTAGATACTAAAAGCTATCTTCTGTATTATGTGGGATGACAAATTAATTTGTGAGGGTGTCACATAATGTCGGTCATTTCATGTTGGCACGAGCGCAGAAAGTAATAAAAAAATCAGCTGCTTATGGAAATTCAGCGAAGCATCAAAGTTTTTCAATTACATCCTTATATTGTGGTTATCTTGCGCACTTTGTTTATCTTCTTTAAAAAGCACCAGGTTCGATATTGATTATTATCAATAACAAATACTTATTAATATTTTATGAGAGGCGTAACTTCAACTCGCTGTGTGTTGTTTGTGCATCGAAATGGGTTAAAGTTTACAAACAGAAAATGGAAATATCTTTTACTGGTTTCGTTCCTTGATCGTTGTCATATATTTTCTGTAATCTCTACTCATTTTATTTGAGGATATCGAGTTTCTAATATTGTCTACGTTTAATTAAAAGATAAATTCGAAAAAGGCGAGGAATAAACATAAAGCAGCATTGAAAGGGAATTTCAATTTCGCTTTTAAATAAATTTGTGCTTATTGATAAAGTTTTCTTCGGTAATACCTTCTATGTTCAGCAAAACCTACAAAACACTCTTTACTAACGGCATTGTGTGAGCCTTGGAAGTGTTTACTGAAATCGATGAAGAACATCACAAACTCAACGTAGATAATTAAGTGCTGCTTTGATACTGCTGCTCGTCTTTACCCACTCATCCACTTTTATTGCTTTAAAGGATTACGCAAAATTATCAAGTACTGATTTTCAGCACTCATTTCTACACAAATAATTAATATTTTTTGGGAAAATTCATCCTTCTGTCCTTTATATATTTATATCTACGAGTCCATATGAGAAAATAATTATATTTTTCTAATTTTGACATGTAAAGTGAGACTTTTCAAAACCCTTTGACGTTAGGAAACGTCTTACTTTTCACACTCAGTTACGAAAAGTAAAATGTTACGCAACTGGTTGTGTAAAGTTCATTACATAGTAGGTTATTTAGACCTGACAAGCTATGAAAGGGACGAGCTGTCACACTGCTGCAATCTACTGGATTGTTTTTAAACGTATAAAATTCATAGTTTTCTTCACATAAAATATAAAATTGGTGGAAATTAGAAAAAATCTTATATGAAACACGTTGGGAAACACTATTTTGTATAACTCGCATCCTTGTGCGGAACTCGCTGGCGCTCGTTCCACAGAAATCTGCTCGTTACCCAAAATAGTACTTTTCCCAACTGGTTACATAAATAGCTATTATTCAACTGCTATTAAGCTTACATTGGCACATTTTAGTGTACAGTCGTTGGAGGTTTTTACATAGAATCTGCATCAGAGGAGCTGAATTTTTGCATAGAGCCAACCCGGAATTGCAAAACTACGGGACCAGTTATATATCTGGACATATATATGGAAAACGAACCACTTAGAAGTTGTACAAGTTCTTATAGTTGTTGAGATAAACGAATATCTAGGCCCTAAATAAATAGTCAAAACATAGTAAATATACCAAGTAATGTATTCATATAAAATTTATGATCAATCTATATCGTACCAACAATGGTAACAGTACACTCATGCACGTATCGCTACAGATCGCATATACTACACAAAACGCCAACCGACTACGCATCTAGGAGTATCTTAGTATCTAAGGAAGTTCAACTGTTTGATTTGGTAGCACATCCGTGGTAACGGATAATAATGCAAATAGTTAAGTTATAGCGTTCGAAGTCGGAACAGCTCGCTAAGTTACGATTAATAATATTGTAGAAATTTAATAGTTATAATTAAATTAAATTCAATAAAATAATGCAAGGTCAGTAGGATCCCAAAGGGAAACGTTGTTAATGTTAATTTAACCACGGTATTAAGTGATTTTTGTCGAAAATACGACAACAAGTGTAGCGTCTTCAGGTAACATAGATTAGGATATAGACGAGTGTGGCAAGCAGACCAAGAAAACGAATATTACATTACAAAAGCTGTGAGTGAAGAATCTGACGATTTTCAATTTGGTAAGATCTAGATCCACAATAAATCAACAAGCGTATCACCGAGTATAGCAGCGTTTCATAGTACGGCAGTTTCCTGTAGATAGCGTGTAAAAGAAGTTACCCGCAAAGTCTAGCAACATTCCAGTAGAGAGCAGCAGCAGACTCCAGCATCAGTGTAAACAAACCAGTTTTGTGAAAATAGTGACTAGTGTTGTAATTCGAAAGCAAAAAGGATTAATATAAAACTTTACAAGGTAATGACCACCTAAAACATATTTAATATTAAGTAAACATTGTTGCAGAGGCTTAGTCCCATGTTATTAGAATAAGTTACGTAGGTTTTGACGTAGGATACTTATAAGGCTTAAAAAATTTCATTTTTACTATTTTGCATTATAATTCGAATTCAAATTTCTAATTCCATTTCCACTATAACTTGCATAATTATTCTTATCTCAATATTTTCAGCAGATAATTTAAAATCTATAATTATAAATGTTCTTAAATTTCAATCTCTGTGACAAAACAATATAAGTATCAAGTAATAAGTAATAAGTATCATAGAATCATTAACCATTTTAAAATAATTTCAAATTTCAAGTTAAAATGTTATAAAATAAATAGAGGCCTAATTGAACCCCCTCCTACTGACCATAGAGGACTGGTGCTTATCAGTGAACCTTCTCCAACTACAAATAAGTGTTTATAAAACTGGCGTCCATAGTGTATCCTACACTAGGGAAGAGACAAAGTAAGTATCCTGGAATCTTATCAGGTGTTTCTTCGCTGTGTAATCACTGTATTTATCTCAATAATCAAATCCTTAAAATAATACTTTTGAATTTTCACAGATTGTATACATCACAATTGTCGCCCAATAGTGGGACATTAAGAGCTTTGTTAAATTCATAACATCACAATATATATATATATATATATATATATATATATATATATATATATATATATATATATATATATATATATATATATATATATATTAGCTTTGAAAGTATTTGCTATTCATATTTGTTTTGTCAAAAGTAATCTTGGGTTTGTAGCATTTCATTACATAGAGAAATAAGCAAATAGATGAATAATTAGGAAGATACACTTACCAGTGCTATATCTGGACATACATACGGAAACGAACCACTTAGAAGTTGTACAAGTTCTTTCACCTTTATTGAGGATCTTCAGAGCGGTGTACGATTTATTTCATTGATCATTTATACTTGAATTTAAAATATGAATACTCCAACACTTGTAGTGACGTTTTATGACATTAGTTTCTGACGGATCTCAAATTCTTAAAATACACAAACCTAGTCTACTATTTATATTTGTTCTATTTGAACATATTATATATAAAAGCATTAGGCATACAGTTATCCAGAAGATGTTAAATTATAAAATGCATAAAATCTTGTTGAACCTATTGAAAAACAACTACTTCCCCCAACTATATGCTGGAGAATATTGAATTACATATACAATAGAGTTCTGAAGCATTCAAAGAGGGACTGATACAGAAATTGCTTGCGTAGTCAAAACTAAAATCATTTGTTGGTCTTATGTATTAATTGTTTCTCGGAAAATTCGAAAAAAATCCAATTTTCACCCTGGATATATTTATTAGCTTTGAAATTCTTTGCTATTCATATTTGTTTTGTGAAAAGTAATCTTGGTTTTGTAGCATTTCATTACATAGAGAAATAAGCAAATATATGAATAATTAGGAAGATACACTTACCAGTGCTATATCTGGACATACATACGGAAACGAACCTTATCACATATTGAAGTTAGGTCATGACCAAAGAATAACATCCAAAATTTTGAACAGTATTAAATTTAATTGATCAATTACTAATATTAGAGCTCTTATATATAAACTTTTAGTGAAACATTTCGGACTTGACATCTAAATTTTATAATAATGTCACAAACGTCAAATTTTTAAATATAGGTTAAGTAGTATTTAGTGAATGTTATAAGTGTATAGTAATTATCATTTTCTCTTGCTTAATATATCTATTATTTAAAATTCATCATTATCGGATAAAAACTGCACAGTATTTTTTTTATTGTTGAATCAATAAATTTGTTAAATTGATATATATATTTTTTGTTGTGTATTGAATGGTTTTTACAGCAGCTTCCTTCTAGAACCGACCCTTGAGAAAAGTAAACAGGTAATTTGATAAAATGAGCATAGCCGTAGCATAATTATTATAAAAAGGTCCTTAAAATTTTAAATACTAATAAATTAATAAAATTAGATTTACCAAATCAAAATTAACGTTATAATATATATATATATATATATATATATATATATATATATATATATATATATATATATATATATATATATATATATATATATATATATATATATATATATATATACATATAAAGGCATCTTGTTAATATGTGTTGCGTCCATCATATACTATGGATGCTAAAGCGTTGATATATTTATGCCCAGCTAGGGCAAAATATAGTAGGAAATATTTGAGGCTAGTGGTATTTTCTGATTCTTAATAAATAGGGCACCAAGCATCTACCCAGAATACAAGTCATAAAAGGTCTTGTATATTCCAGGCACTACTTAATATCTTGGTTTACGGATGGAGCCCTCGTTGTTAGGACACTTGTAGACGCCACTATACCAAACTTATATATGGAATCTTGAAGTGCTACTTCAGCGACTCGGGATCCATCTGAAGACCAGGATTAGACATTAAATTCTGGTGTGGAATATCGGCGAAACTGTAATGAATTCTAAACAGTTAAGCATTAATGTAGGGATATTGAATATAAATGATCTAAGTATTTGCAATTTATGCTGATGAATAGTACAATTCCAATAAAAATCTGAAAATCCTGAATAACGTTTGCTAATTATTTATAAATTAGCATTCGATAATGATCAGCTAACAGTTATCCAAGAGATCAAAACTACAGTTATCCAGAAGATGTTAAACTTTAAAATGCATAAAGTCTTGTTGAACCTATAACTGTATGCCTAATGCTTTTATATATAATATGTTCAAATAGAACAAATATAAATAGTAGACTAGGTTTGTGTATTATACGAATTTCAGTTCCGTCAAAAACTAATGTCATAAAACGTCACTGCAAGTGCAAGTGAGTATTAATATTTTAAATTCAAGTATAAATGATCAATGAAACAAATCATACACTGCTCTGAAGATCCTCAATGAAGGTGAAAGAACTTGTACTGTACTTGTAACTGTCTACTGAAACAGTCAGCCGAACATATAAATACGTGTAATTATATTTCACTTCTCAGTACATATGTATTCAAACCGTTAAGTCCAAATTTAAGTCACTCATACTTATTTTTCTGTATATTTGCAACTCTCCCATTTCTAGTTAAATAAAGTTTTATTTTTAATTTATTTTAACAATACAGGACGACAATATAGTCGCCGAGGGACCGCCTAGCCGCTAAAGATTTCGATATTCGAAGATAAGCAACACGGGCGTTGGTGGCACTTGGATGGGTGACCTAGGCAGGCTTGGGGGGAGACTGTGGCAGTCCAACTGAGACCTGAGAACACGCAACGTCTGCCGCGGGCGCGTGGTCTCAGATGAATGGTAATGAGGACAGAGTTATAAATCTCGGTAACTCAGAACCATGCTATCATACATAGAAATTGTAAAGAGACACCAAGCCACCTGTAATAAGTAGGATGGTTTGAAGAAAAAGTACTCCAGTAAAAATGAAGAATGCACAAAGATCCTAATGAGCCCTAAGTGCTGTAGTGGAAATTAAACCACTACACTCCGACCCATATACGTACATACATACATATAGTCGCCGATTACAATAAAATTCCGCAACCGAATACTCTTCGCGTATATATAATCTTTTATGTAGGGTAGGGATGCTTTCTGTTGGTCGATATGATCGGTAGGTTTACTTTGAGATGATTTTTGGGCTTTGTATATGCATCAGTTTATGTGTGTTTTCTTTAGCCGTTTAGTATGAGTGCCTGTTCTAATGTCTGTAATTCGTTTTCTCTGACAGCCACAAGCTTTAGAGAATTGTTATTTATGGAATCCATACCATGTGGTATCCATACCATAACGAAGGCATCATCAACTTACCATAGCAAATATATGGGTTTTAATTGTGATGTGTTAAAGTATTGGGTTTCGAAATTATCATGAAGATATTGGCTGATCTGGGGCTCCATTTATCTGTTTGTAATACTTATTTTGGAAGAGAAAATATGTGCTGGATGTGCTGGATGGCAATGTTCTAGAAGTGATGCTGCTACGAGAAATATTGGTTTCAAGGATGTTGAGAGTGTCTGAGCGTATTGGTGAGCAAGGGCATGATGTCGAAACTAACAAGAATGTAGTTCTGTGAAATTGGATAATTTCGTATAGAAGGTCAATTAAATTGGAAGAGTTTTTGACATAGGTTGAGGATTGTTAGGAAATTGGTTGATTAATATTGGACAAATATCTGGCCCGTTTATGGATTGGAGAACGAAAGGCACTCACTATATCATTGCAAATTCCAGCAAACACACATCATTTCGTTTACGGCAAATGACGACCGTTCAACGGTAGTTTAAGCTGTATTTAAACTACCGTTGAACCTATAAATTATGTAAAACAACGTAAATATATTAAAATATTTATATAACACAAATAAACACTAGATATAATAGGAAAATTTAAAAACGAATAGTCTGTTGGAGTACATGGAATAGATATAGAAGTAATTTAAAGAAATGCCTTGTCGATTGCTCATACCATTTGACGGATAATAAATAAAATTATTGGAGCCAATATTGCCCAATGGATTTCAAAACATCAATTGATATCCAAAAATTTGAAAATGGAGAAAGTTATTATTCTAGTAATTATTTAATTATAGACCTACCTATTTCTTTAATAAAAAACTTCACTAAATAATAAATTTCACTAACATATCAGAAAGAGCAATTATTGAAAGTTCATCATTATATCAGAGATGCAATATGATTTCCATTTCAGAAAGGAAAGTCAACTAATGATGCTGAACTAATCAACTAATGATAATGAAAAACTAAGTAACACTTACGTGGTTTTCCACAAACTCCAAAACACTGATCACTATACTCGACGCATAAGTTCTAAAAAAAAGTTTTAAACAATTCGATAGCATAGCAATAACATTCCTGTATCACCTGCGTCATAAATGCATCTGGCTATAAGACAAAGTATAAATAATATATAAAGAGACGTATGACAATGATATACATAAAATAAACAATAGTGGACCTGAGTTAGATCCTTGTGCAATCCTAAGGATGGTAACGTGCATAATTCGTATTATTCAAAGAAGAGATATACGACAATACCTTGTTAAACCCGTAGCTGTATAATTTGTCTAATAGAAGATGAAGGTCAATAAAAATCTATCGAGAAGCACGTGTATACTACTGAAATTGACCTAATTCCAAAAGTGAATCCGATTTTAACTGACTTATTGCTGCAAGACTAGAAGTAGAATGTTTTTCAATAAAACCTTATCGGTGCGTTGGCTGGGGTGAAATAAGTGGTTTAACTTGTGGATAAATCTGCGAATAGACATTTCGATATTGGCAAAGTTACATATAACTTCCGGAATAGGGCTACAACGATTTCAAGGTTTTTTTGTATAACCACAGCTTAAGACACTTGTTATCTTCGAAGCGTTAGGGAATACTGGTGGCTGTATTCCCTATTCACTTAATAATAAAATTATATAAATCAGTGTTCAATTCAAATCAATTGAGATGTTCGTGGGTTTCAAGCTAGCTTTACAAGGTTCTAGCTGTTAAATTTTTGAATATAACACCCATTATGTATTATAGTTTATATAAAATATAATCTATTGTTATTATATTTTTTAGAATATACAATGAACTATCCTGACAATATTAATTACATTCAAGCGTTTAAAAGATTATATAGAATAGAGTGAATTATCAGAGAAAACTTATTACTATTATTATAGGCATTATTATTATAGGCACAATTATTTTGAAAATAAATTGAAACAAGCTTGAATAAACAGTAGAAAATAGTGAAAAGTTATAAACAATATAATATTAAATAATCCCTATTAATTACTGTAATACAAATATTATCTAATGATATAATATTAAATTAATAAAAAAGATAAAATAAAGATATTTGCCAGCAATTAATTGTTAATAATAATGAAATAAGATATGTTGTCCGCACCGAAGCAGCAGAACTGCTGGAATTCATTAGGGCCACTAGTGAGTTTCGGTTTAAGATTTCTCATGCGCTTGAATACTTAATCCAGACATATAAGACCTATATTATGACATATAATATTATAAAAAATATAACAGACAACTTTAAATCATAGTAACACATTGAGATCTCCTACCAGTTTCTGGTATTAATATCAAAACATGGAAATATACAATCAAATTCTTCCTTGAAGCCAAACCTGTTAATATAATTTGAAGAGAGAGAAATACATGAAAATAAAACTATGGTACATCGATAAACTCTACAATAGAAAACTGGAGGCTCTCTGCCAGGCAACGAACCCAGTAGTACTTTCAACGTAATTGAATTAGACCTGACAAAACTTCTTGAGACTTTACTGGACGCAGTAAATTTATTTCTGTAACAACAATACAACAAACTATGCAGAATATATTAAGTTCAGTAGGTACTAATAAATAGTTTGGCCGTATCATTGACTACAATCTGTGATTAATAAATAAACCTGGACGCTTTTAACAATTTTGAAGTAAATAGGAAGCAACTATAGAATATTTCAAACTCGATGGATATTATCTGGCGTATCTGGAGAACAAAATACATTTGCTTTTTGATTTTTTTTACAAATAGGTGTCATAGGTCTACATTTCCTAATTATTTTCAACTTTCGGTCACTTCCAGTGTGACAGGAATGGGTTATATGCTCTTGGTGTGCGCCCAAGTTTCTGAATTCAGCCATTTCGTTTGTACGTTCACGAGTCACTTCGTGAGACATAGCTTTATCGATACTTATAATATACTACACTGCCTTTGAAGCAATGCCACATCTCGTGATAGAATTTGTATTTTTGTAGTTGTTGTTTCATAATTTCACATTTCACACATTATGTTTGGTAGGTTACGTGGCACTGGACAATTTATGGCCATATATTACCATCAGCGCTTGACCAATACAAATATGCCATTGTTTGTGTGATACGTGAATGAGATTATTTACATCGGTAATGCCCATCAGGCCGATTATTTAAGGCGGACTACAGTGCGTATAATCCTTTAACCCGATTAAATTTGATTTGTTTCATCCTAAGTTGGAACTGTCATTTTAAATGCTCAATTTCATCCTGAAATATTATAAAATGCCTAAACTGAGTATATGGGATCATCATATTCATGTAAATTAATCACAGATTTTCAATTTATTTTCGAAACTGTAATAATTTAATAATTTTTTCGCTGTCCCAGTATACGTTTTACTCCTAAATGGTTATTAATCAGGCGGGCCATTAAATAAGTAATTTTAAATGCTGAAGTAATATTGTCCTCCCGAAAAATTCAATAAAAATAGAGCGAAAAGGTCTTACATTGTGGAACAATTGAAAATTTTAATGAAACTATTTATTTAGAGTTTACAATTTTTTTGGATCTTTGAATTTTCTGTAATATTTTTTTTATTTTTGCGAATGGATATCATATTTTCTACGGCATCATCCCAACTGTAGTGGTAGTGCTTGCTGCCAGTTATCCTGGCAGGATCGCTATGTTGTGATGATTTATGGGAATCACCATGTAGTTAGTTTAGCTACATATATGAAGAACGTAGACAACGGAAATATTTTCGAAATTCCACTTTTTTGCCCTAACTGTGCACACCTATTTCTCTGTTGTGAAGATGATACTTGGAAGAATTTATTTGTAATTCCTCTTGCACCATAAGCTTCTAGTTTGTCTATTAGCATTTTTAAACAGTTTCAAATGGATTTGGTAAATCCAAAAAGATGGTTGCTAGTTATTTTCAGGTGCCAACTGTTTATTTATATACACAACAACCTCATACATTGCATCATCTATGCTTTAATTATCACTGAAATCAGACTGAAATTGCTTGCGATAATATGTTACGTACATCTTATTATTATCTAATTATAATTTAATCAAATGTTTTATAGTTTTCTAGAATTTTGGATATAACTGAGCCCATAGATACTTAACAGAGATCTATCTGTCTATAATTATTTGGGGTAATATTCTCGCCATGTTTATGAATTGGTGATACACCTGTGATACCAAAAAAAAAATTATTGAATACTTGTCTAAATATAGACAATGGTTCGTTCTACTACGGTATATTTGACAGTATATCAGACAGGTTACATGTCAGCATGTCACTTGTATTATCTTGAAGAGAAACTGTAACGTGTCTTTCCTATTTATCCAGGCTTCTAAATATTGTTGTTTTATTATATTGTATTGTTATTGTTCCGTTTTGTTTCCTTGTTGTCACTCTTTATATGATAATAATTACTCGTGTTTCGTATTATAGTATTTTCGGATTCTCATCATGAATTTACTCTGTGGAAGAACGCTTAAAAACTTTATTAGTGCTACATACGAAAGAATAAAAGTCCAGTGGATGGACCATATCCATGCCACTACGAAAAAGGTAAAGTTCACCCGAGCGTTGCTATGCCCGATGTTAGCCGGCGACAAGAGGCTGAGCCTGAAGAATACTCGATCCTCTCGAAGACCTACGCAACCACCGCATACGTAGCGAAACCGCACCTCATGAGCATCCAAGCAGTGGAAAACAAAGCGCTTCGGACTATAGTAGGCGCCCCATGGTATTTGACCAACGAAGTCATACTTAGGGACCTGAAGTACAAGACGGCCACGGAGATGATCAAGGACCATACCAAGGAGCTCTATGTCATCGCATCGCAGAGGACCGCGTTAATCGCGTGATGCGACTGGCCACGGACTACGATCCAGAGGAAGCCGAACCGCACAAGCGGCCAAAGACAGAGATCCTGGACCGACTGCCTTGTCAAAACTCACACCCTTACCTTACCTGCCGTGGAGCCAGCGAGCTGATAGCAAATCAGCTCGCTAACTCTGTCATCCTGAGCTACAATGCTCATCCTCCCATACCAATCTGAGTGCTGTGCAAAGCCCGTCTAGAGGGAGGAAGGATCCCTCAAACACCCGACATGATACCCCCGAGGGTAATACACACCGGCTAAGAAATCAAATCTCTGCCGGTGGAGCCCGGCAGCCAGGACCAGGGGGGATGCTCAACTTTACGTTGACACTGATCACATTTGTGAGAACGGAAATCTTTAGCCAAGAATATTGGCGCTAGCTTTAAAAGCCTTTGTAACCCCCTCTGGGTTCGGGGCCACAATTGTAGAATAGACCCAGGGTACCTCCTACCTGTCGTAAGAGGCGACTAAGGTGACCGCCTAGCCGCTTAGACTTGACCGGTAAGATTTCGATCCTCAAAGTTATGCTGGGCGGGCGTTGGTTTCACTTGGATGGGTGACCTAGGCAGGCTTGGGCCCGGACTGTGGCGTCTGCCCAAGACCTAGGAACACTCAACACATCTGCCGCGGACGCGTGTTCCCAGATAAATGGTAATGAGGACCAGAGTAACTAATCTCGGTAACTCAGAACCATACTATCATACATACAAATTGTAGAGACTGCCACCAGGCCACCCGTAATAAATAGGATGGTTTGAAGAAAAGTACTCAAGTAAAAAGGAGGAATGCACAAAGGGCCTAATGAGGCCTAAGTGCTGTGGTGGAAAGGGAGTGTAACACTACCTTCCACTACACTCCGACCCATATACATACATACATACAAGCCTTTGTAACACAGTATAATAAATAACGTAGAATAACTCATGAGTTGTTAATAAAGGCTTATATAATGTGAGAATCCTCAAAATATACAGGTTCAAGAAAAAAAAAATTTTGCAGCCCATTTTAAGCAGTAAAAATTTTATTGCATTGTAAAAAAAATTCATTGAATCCTAAAAAGTAAAAAAAAAGTTCCCATATAAATTAGAATAAAGTTGAAAATTGATGAAATTTGATTTCGAAAAAAACAGATGTAATTCTTGTAATTCTTGTAATTGTAATTCTATTTTTTTGATTTGAAATAAATGTCACCCGGGAGTATTCTTGTATCGTAGCGAGAAAAACCTAATGACGGACAAATATTGTTATGTGGCTCGAAATAAGGCCGACGTGTGTCGCGAACTAAAATTTTAAAGGAATTTAGTCGATGATTCATGCGACTTCCAAGAGTTCGTAAGGTGGTACCCATGAAAATAATGGAAACTAAATATTAATGAGCTGACTACGTATGATTTGTTCATTTTAGATATATCACATATTATATCATTTGATAGTGAAGTGAAAGATTTTCGAACAAAAATACAGGCTGTTCCATTTAAAAAAAAACGAGTTTGAAGCCCTCGAAATGTGGGAAAGTTTGGATTTTTATTACGTTTTTTTACGAATCTTTTTTATAACCAGACAAGGTCTCAAACGATTTTTATCAATAATAGGTGGATTTATTGAAAAATAAAAAAGATAAATTAGGACTTTTTCTTTAAATTGAATTAACTCAAAAACTGCTCAACATTTTTCATATCTTCCCATTACAGAAAATACTTATTATTATAAGGAGAATCAATACCTGAAACAAAATATATGGTGTTCCATTTAAGAAAATGTATTATTGTAACACCAGGGTTCTATGGGCCACCCTGTAATCTCAAAAATATTTAAAAAAATGGGTGAGTGCTTATGACCACACGATAGAAGTGGAAACTTCTAATTTTAAAATATATACTGTAACCGTCCGCCTGTATTACCGCAACCCGCAATACACCGCACCCGTTAATACACGTTGACCGTACACGCCCGTGACACAGATGCTTCAGGCAACCGGCGCTAGATGCGGCCCCATTGTATGTCGCTTCAAAATACCTACTCATAGTTAGCAAGTACTGCGACGGACCTCAGCAGTCGATTCGATTCAATCCAATTCAACTCAATTCTATACAGAGAGGAAAACAATTGGACGGTAACCCGATCAGACGGAACCTTCTGATATATTGTCCTTCCTGTCACATTGCTTTCTGAGGTGGTTCTTGCTGCACTTCAGGTATCTTGCCCCCCCCCGTAGCAGTTGGATGTGGCGTGCCCCCATCTCTGATAGCGGTGGCACTGGATAATGATTTTGTTATTTATATGGCGCTCCTATCGGACGGCATTGTACTCGATGATCTTCACTGTCTTTTGTAGATGTTTCAGTGTTACAATATTGTCGGTTACTACCATATAACTGTTGTATTTTGTACCGCTCATCTTGTATATTGCTGTTATCATCAACTGGTAGCCTTGTTCCAATTCGGCTTTAATATCTTCAGTACTTATACCGTCTTGATGGAGTCCTCGCAGGACTAATACGTGGGTCTTACTTCTTTTGGGGGTGAATGTATGATATGCTAGATTGCCTTGCTCAAAAGTTTCCATGGATGTGTGCCAGTCTTCTAACGTTTCAGTATATAAAATGGTCGTATTGATTGCTTGTTTCCAGTAGAATTTGCATTTCAGGTTGATTTTTAAGTATTCAGTCATCCGCTTGTGGTTGTCGAAGGCCCCATGAACAATGAATGGGGGCGGTTTGACTTTTTTTGGCTCGATTTCTCCATCCTCGGGCTCCATATCTTTGCTATTTTGGCCGGTGGGGGTCTCAGGTATTTGGTTATCGTTGGTTTTGCCTGCCGTGTTCAGGCTTAGTTGTTTTTTTCCGCAGCGAATTTTGTAGCTGTGATGTTTGGTTTCTTGGTTGTTGAAGGGTGTGTGAAGGACTTACCTTACTGAGTGATACGTCTCTTCTTTGCAAGTTTGCACACATCTTCAATTTTGGTAATGTTATCAGGGCCTGTGTCCATTTTTGTAGGTCTCGTGTCAGGAACTGACATGTACGTCAAAATTTTTTCCATGTGCTTTTTTTACGGATTTAAAACTGCTAAGCGCTCTAAGGAAGTTTTCACTTCAAAATACGCCTGTTATAATACCTAAATTATTACATGTATGCTATATAATGGATTAGTTCGGTGAATTAACAAAAGATAATATCGATATTGTTATATAAAATTATTTATTCTTATCTCTGTACCCATGAAGTAAAATTTGTTACAAATGGACTGAGCGTTACAGTCTCATTCAATACCCACAAACTCTTTCTACTGTCACGCTCTGCCGAATGATCCTCTCTCATTTAGTCATCTCGAGTCGACTTTACCTGAAGGAGCGTTACATAGCCGAGCCTGATGCGTGACGTGTGATGACATCCACAAAAATAAAAGTGCAGAGCGTGCCTAAAGAAGTTTTCACTTCAAAAATTATGAGATACTGAACAACATTTTATTTTTGAGATAAGGTAGTGGAATATCTTACGCGGAACACCCTTTACACTGAAAGATTTGATATATTATGTACAGTGATTTTAAGTGTTCTGCTAGAAATACAAGAGAGCTTAGAATATCTTACATCTTAATTAGCTGTTAACATGTGCTACCATCAAACGATAAGTACTGCAGTATCGTAAAATTTTCTAAATCCATATAACCAATAACAGTTACTTGAAGCATTAAGAAAATGCATGATGTACATTTTCTTAATAGCCCCCGTAAAACTGCAAGGCTGTAATTAACAGACATGTAAATAACCCTTTGGTGATTATTTTTACTGTTACCGAGTCATTGTTTAAACCGGCTTAAAACACACCGGCAAGCCGCCAAAAACAATCCCACAAAACAATTAATAAAACGATTGACAAATTGGGCTTATTAATTTTATCAGGGCGATCTTTGTTTGGGAAAGGCTGACAGTCGACAAAATAAATTCCGCTTTAATTCCCTGTTGTTACAAAAAAACCTATCTGGTGGGAAATCAGGTCTGCTTCACAAGCATTTCACAGAAATGAAAAATTGTTCGAGTGAAAGTCCCGATATGGAGTGACAGAAAATGGAAAATATCCAACACTGTGTCATCCAGCGCGAGTGAAAAATAAAATAAGTAAAATAAAAGGCGTTCACTAACGTATCCTGCTGAAACCGCATACCGAGTTAAACTTGTAAACTCCGAGCCGTTTATACTCCACTCGATGTGTAAAATACCTTATTGAGATTGCCCAATCGTACAACCATATTGGAAACATTTCTTCGTCTATCCGCCCCTCGTCTTTCCGAAAACATTAACTGCAGAGGTCTTGCTTGCCAGGCAGTGTGGGTGGTATCGCCTACCAAAGACTAATAGTTATTGTAATATTGATTCTCCTGAAACTCGTGCATTTTATTGCGTTCGTGAATATAGCAAGTTTCTCTGGAGCGGTGCAAATTGCCAAGCATTTCCCGAGACAGTATTGTCTAGTTATGGGACAGAAGACAAATGGATTGAATAACATATGGGTTGGGCAAATATGAAACAATTCTAATTTTAGTCAAGGTGATGTTAGTGAAATAATGTGTCTACAAATAAACATTTTAAGCCAGTTATGTAAGATTACATTCTAACAACAAGAGCAGGACGTCAAAAGAGAAATAATAAATAGAAAACAAATTCTTCAGGTTTTCGTTTTTGATTTATAGACAGTCAATTAGTTACATAATTCAATTTTCTCTCGCATATAGCTAGGAAATATAGTTGCGTGCAGCCCTAAATTCTTATTTTATCGTTATCATATATTTACTAATATCTAATGTACCTAGTCCATATAAATCAAACACGCGTAAGTTGCAATTACATTCGACCAACATATCACGAGACAAGGTTTCCGGCTCTTTCTGCTCATCAGAATTATACACACACACACACACACACATACACACATATATATATATATATATATATATATATATATATATATATATATATATATATATATATATATATATATATATATATATATATATATATATATATATATATATAATAAGATACAAAAATCTGGAGCCTAAATAAGTAGTTCAATCCAGTAAAGATACCAAATTATATATTTATATTAAATATAGTAACATTAACAAGTATAGTAAAAAAATAGTAACATTGCACGCATGCACGTATCGCTAGATATCGCATGTAGTATACACAAAGCCAACCCACTACGCATCTGATTGGTCAGATGCGTAGCTTGCAGCTGCTTATTTATCGGCGCAAAATTCTATATTAAGCATGATTGCAATAGACAAGTCGCAACAACATTTATATAATATCAAACATACATAAACTATGTCTGTATTACAAGATTAATGCGAAAGCTTCGGCATAGAAAAGGGGTTCGAGATTAGAGAGATGTATTGACTCTAGGTGCAGACTAAAATGTAGTAATGACGCTTATTTGAAATTCAGAAATTAGTCAACAAAAGGTGAATGTGCTCAGTGTGTTTAACTTATAAATCAAAATTAAATCAAATATATTTCCAATTATAGAGTTTAAACGTAAAGCTAAATAAATATAATAATAGCCATGCATCTGATTGGCCAGATTATACAATAACAATAAAGCCAGAAGCTCGTATCCAAGGAAGTGCAACTGTTTTATATGGAGCATATCCGTGGTTACGAATAATAATGCAAGAGAGTTCAGCTATAGCGTTTAAAGTAGAAACAGCTCCGCAAATGATACATATATCATATTGTAAAGTTTAATTGTAAAAACGTAATGAAAATTGATTAAATAGTGAGATATAAGTAAAATCACAAAGGGAAACGTTGTAAAAGTAAAATTAACAGTGGAATTAAGTGTTTTTCGTCGAAATTATGACATAATAAGAGTAGCATCTCCAGGCAGCGTCCATAGGATATAGACGAGTGTGGCAAGTAGTCCAAGGAGAGAAAGTAAAGGCGAAAGAAAAATAAATTAAACAGGCAGTAAGTGGATAATCTGCTGATTCATAGTTTAGACGGCCAAGGGAAATAACATGCGTATATAACAGAAAATAGTAGTATTCCAAAGTAAGGCAAATGGCAGCAGGCGTGCAACAGAAGTTATCAGCGTTCTAATAATATAGCAGCGTTCCGGTACAGGGCAGCAGCAGAATCCAGCATTGTCTACAAAGCAGTTAAGTGAAATTAGTGAACAGTATTTTGCTTTAAATACAAAAGAATTAACCTAGAATTTAATAGGGTAATAACACCAATCTCTAACATTTTAATTTTTAATAAATATTGTTCAAGAGGTTAAGTCCCATGTTATTAGATTAAGTTAGATAGGTTTTGCGTAGGGCAATTATAAGTTTAAAAATTTCATTACTTCCTTTTTGCATTATAATTTGCATCGATGTTTATACTTCCTTTTACACTATAGTTTTTAATATATATAAACTTCTTCCTTTTGCACGAAAATTATAATATTAACATCCACACGTCGATTTGTGTGCTAATAAAAATAGTCCTATACAACTTCTGCTTTATTATTATTAACTTAAATATTTCAGGGCATAAATTTAAATTCTATAATTGAAAAATATTCTTAAAGTTCAATCTCTTTTATAAACAAAATAGCAAGTAACAGATCTATTGACCATTTAATAATAATTTCAAGTTTCAAGTTGTAATATTACAAATATACAGAGGCCTAATTGTACCTACCCTTATTGATTATAGGGAACTCATGCTTATCAGTGATGCCTTCATATCAGTATGCCTTCTCCAAATACAATAAGTGTGAACGCGCCACACAGAAAGTGAAGTTACACGACAGAAATTGAAATTAACTGTATGAATGTATTCAGAATTCAAAATTATATTATATGATAGTGAAAATGTAATAGTTTCAAGTGCAATTAAATAAATCAAATATTATGAATTAATCTGATTTGCCAGATTTAAATAACAGAACAAGAAAGAAGTAGGGACATCCGTAGCAACAACAAGCAATTAAAAAAGAGCGTTCTAAGCAACAGCCACGCTTTTGAATTTTAGTGGTAGTGCAGCGGTAGTGCAGCGATATCCCGCTAGATGACAGCACCACCAGAGACCAGCTGCAGTTCACGTACAAGTTTATTCGAAAGTGACACAAGTTTTATGGAAGTTCATAAAAGGATTAACACATTATGGTAATAAATAATTCTAAATTTACTAATATTAAAAAATATTGTTTCAGAGAACTTAATTAGATTTAAGTTACGTAGGTTTTTTCGCAGGATAATAATAGGTTTTTTTAAATTTTGTTTTCACATTAACTATATCTAAGAACAAACATAATCATATGCAATCACAACTTCTTATTTCTTATTTTGCAATTTCAGGGAATAATTGCAAAAACTAATACAACTTTGAGCTTCATAAAAATTTAACATTTTTAATAAGAATATGCATAAAATTAAATTCAATGATGATAAATCATTAACTTCATTTATCAACAAATAATTTTAAAGAAATTTTATATAATAATCCTAATTGGACCCTCTCTAAGACGATAGAGTGTTCATGACTCTTACGTGATCCATTAAGCAAATTAAAAATTAGTGTTCATAGAACTGGCGCCCATAATAAAAGGGAAGTCAATAAGGAATAATAAGGAAGACACACTTAGCAGTTGCCTTTCTGGACATATATATGGAAACGAACCACTTAAAAGAAGCTATTCATATTTGTTTTGCGAAAAGAAATCTTGGGTTTGTATCAATTCATTACATAAATAAGCAAATATAGAAATAGAGAAATAAGCAAATAGAGGATTAATAAGGAAGATACACTTACCAGTTGCATATCTGGATATATATATATATATATATATATATATATATATATATATATATATATATATATATATATATATATATATATATATATACGGAAACGAACCACTTAGAAGTTGTACAAGTTCTTTCACCTTCATTGAGGATCTTCAGAGTGATGTACGATTTGTTTTATTGATCATTTATACTTGAATTAAAAATATTAATACCACAACATTTTCAGTGACATTAGTTTTTGACGGAACTGACATTCATAGAAAACAGAAACCTACTCTACTATTTATATTTCTTCTATTTGAACATATTATATATAAAAGCATTAGGTATATAGTTATCCAGAAGATGTTAAACTTTAAAATGCATAAAATCTTGTAGAATCTATTCAAACAACTAATTTTTCTAGCTATATGCTAGAAAATATTGAATTACATATACAATAGAACTCTGAAGCATTTAAAGAGGGAGTGATACAGAAATTGCTTGCTTAGTCAAAACTAAAATCATTTGCTGGATTGGTATTAATTGCTGATTATTTCGAAAATACGAAAAAAATCCAATTTTCACCCTGGAATATATTTATTAGCTTTTAAGTTCTTTGCTATATATATATATATATATATATATATATATATATATATATATATATATATATATATATATATATATATATATATATATATATATATATATATATATATATATATATATATATATATATATATATATATATATATATATATATATATATATATATATATATATATATATATATATATATATATTCAATATCATTAGCAACGGCAATAGATATTTATTTCACTAGGTATACCTAATACAATTCTATTGATCGCCTTTAAAAAATACATTTTTACTGCTGACAAATCAACACTTATTATAAGTAATAAAATACTTAATCAAATTCTAGATTATATAACGTAATCTATCTTAGTTTATTTATTCGGCTCTTTTATCGCCTCCAGTCCTGAAGCAGCATATGAAGTTCATTGCATTTCTAAAAACAGTCCATATTTATGTGGTTTTCCTCATTTTTACCTGCGGCCTCTCGTGATCTCTAGAGATGAAATGTAAGGCCTTATTATTTTTGTAGCCGCTGGCAGTGTGCTGACGTCAGCAACTAACTTTATATCTGTTATACACACACAAAGCGAGACAAAACGTAGTCTTTTTGTGTGCTGGGAAAGTTGTTTCGTTTAAAACATATTTAAATGGCCCCTCTTCCGGGTTGTATGTTTGCACAAAAAAATCGAATCGCCGCGTAAGGGTAAAAACGGTAGCAGATGTATCATTCAAAAAATAATTTTCGTTATATCTGTATTTATTTAGGCGCCTTGTGCCAGGCTTCTCTATCAGATTTCATTGCAATGCAGATGGTATGTTATACAGGTTGTTTTTAAATTAATGTGAAAGATTATTATAGATATAGTTTTTTCGATTATTTTACCAAAAATACATAACTTAGTTATAAGTCGACTTTCTGCCTTTGTCCTTTTGTATATGACTGACCATTGCCATTTTACATTTTCTTCGAAATATTCCACATTCAAGGGACTTTAGTTATATCATAGATATATAATAAAGGTTCACATACCTATTTACATTATATTTTTTAATGGATATTTGTTGTACTTTATCGGGACGAGCGCATTTATTGGTATCTAATAAATTTATTATTTCACATATTTTATCTGTGGATATTAAATTATTATACTTTGTCTTTGTCTACTGTGTCTAGACCAGAGTGATACAATTAGCAAACAGTACAGTCCATTGGCCAGATGTTAAGTTTTTGGCACATCATAATATCAATAAAAAATATAATAGCTCAGTACTTAATATATAGATTTAATATATTATAATATATCAATGTATAGTATAATAATGTTAATATTGCTAATACTACAAAATCAAGAGGAGTGGTATTTCTGCAGTAAATATTTTCATAAATGAAAATCAGATGCGTTTAAGCTACTCGATAATGCTGACATGGTAATTCAGTTGTTACACGTTTCACACTCTCACAAGTCACGAGTGTAGCTCTACCAATCAGTAGTTACGAATTTCAGAACAATCAACCAGATATATAGCTCTATATCTCTGCAATCAACCAACCTGACGGGATATAGCATGCTTATCCCGGATTTGTGTCACATGCGTCATCCCCTAGTTTATTATTCATAAGTAAACGAAGCAAATTCCAAAAATTATACATCAGACGGCTGGATTATCGTCCATCAAGTTTAAGCAGTTTCCATCTATGATTAGTGAGTTTAGTCTACAAATTCACAAAGGTGAATAAAGTGAACCAAACACAATTTGATTTAGGGAATTGTTTGTTAAGAGAATAGTTCTCTTATAATTTCTCCTATTGACATTTTATGGCAAAACGCTTCAGTTACATCCTTTGAAAATATATGGCATTTGTTTAATTTTTACAAGCTTTTATTTAACTTTCTATGTTGATGAGATAAAATTGTTATGTATGATGTATGTAAGGCTTTTGTAATAATAATATTTTACATTGAAATAATATGATGGAGAAATATTTAATCTGATGATAGGATGCTTACTCTATTTTCTTCCCTATTGAATCCTTCTCTGTTTTAATTGAAGGATCACTTTAGTCATGAGCACTCTATAGTCTCAGAGGGGGTCCAATTAGGTCTGTTATATAAATTTCTTTAAAAAGATTATTTGTAAGATGAAGTTACTGTCTCAAAATTATGAATTTTTGTAGTATGCAAAATTTTATTAAATTAATTAAATTTTAGTGAAGCTCAAATTGTATTAGTTTTTAATTAATTCCTGAAATTTTCAAAAATCAAGAAAGAATAAGTTGATTGCATATGACTCTGTTCATTGACAGATATGGTTAATAAAAATAAACAAAACCTTAAAACCTTTTTCCTATCCTGCGCCAAAATTTACGTAACTAAAATCTATTACATGAGACCAAGAACTCTGATACAATATTCCTTATTACTAGCAAATTTTGAATTGTTTATTACCTTGAACAATATTTTAATCCTTTTGTCACTACCCACAAAACATCACTTTGGTTTCACTGGTACACGAACTAACGATAACTAACTCGTCGGTTAGTATATTCCTTTTGGTTAATTAGAAAAGTGAGGTTGTGTCTAGTAAGTGTTGTGTGGCGTGCACAGAAATAAAACTACTAGAAGGGCAAAAGGTAAAAAGCATGGCTTTCGTGTCTGGAAGTGAGATTGCCCAGTTTAACTGAACATAGAAATAAGAAAGTTGAGGAAGGAGGAAGGAAGTAAAATAGAATATAAAATTCCGTAAAATAGTATTTTTTATTAAATCAATTGTGGATTTTTTTATGTAAACAATATTCTATATTTAATAGAAATTATTTATTAATTATAGGCACTAAGTAAGTTTTTTCATATTTTACAATTTCTCCCTTTATCCTCAGTGTTCTTACTTCTTGGTTAAATTATTCTAAGGCGCGATTATTCAAACGCGCGATTATTCAAACATCACTTCTGTTGCAAAATATGAACGGCGCTGAATCACCTCTACAAAATGACATATTTTCTGTCTTGAGTTGGTCACAGGTCGCGTTTAAAGCAATTCACTTGTATTTTCTTTTTATTTTTCTGATGGTGTGTTGTTATTGTTTACTGTCGTGTCTTACGAAATTTGTTTAAGAATGGGTATCTGGGTATGAAAAATTAAACAACAGCAATAATTTCAAAACCTACTTTTGGAAGTTTACGATAAAAAGTCGCAAAATTCAAAATTAATGAATGGCAGTGATTATAGTGAGCCCCTATAATTTTTACAATCTATCCTATCCCTTTTATTGTGTATTGGTAGGATAATCGCTTTATTCCATTGTCTTCGGTCTTATTTCTAGTTCTTAGATATTTGCTATTAGTTTATAAATTTCTCTCCTCAATATATTTCTCCCGTACTTTGTGCTTTCTATTACTATATCATTTTCACCCCCCACTTTTATTATTTTTCATACTGTTTATTACCTCATCTACTTCCTCTTTTGTTGGAATTGGTATAAATTCTTAACTTTTAAGTGTTTCCTCTTGTTTATCTGTTTGAGTCTCTGATAGTCTCACATTTAATAAATCTGCAAAGTACTGACTCCACCTTCTCAATTTTTCACCCTCAAGTACTTATTATATTTTCCTCTCCACTTTTTCCATCCGGGATACTCTGCTTTCCTATCCTTATTCCTTTTATATATCTATAGAAATTTCTTATTTCTTTCCTCTGGTATTCTTCTTCTATATTCCTTATATGCTGTTATAAATAATTTCTTTTTTTACTCGCCAGATTTGTTTAGCCTTCTATGTCTGAGCTTTGTATTTTCTTTATCCCCCTTTTTTTAATATTTTCTGCCTAATAATTCTCCTCATTATTATTTCCGCTTTCATTCCCCACCAAATCATTTCATTATTTCTATTGATTTGTTACTCCTTCGATATCACTCCACCTACTTTCTATATCCACCACTTCCTCTTCAGTTGTATATTGTAAGTTTTCTTTTACATCCATCCATATATTTACTGGCGAAATGTTCTCCCTTTAGGTTCTAGTATTATATCTTACATTATATTTCCTTTTCTGCTTCCTTGTCCCTTCGGATCCATATCTTAAGTGTACTTCTACTATAAAATAATCCAAATAGTCCACATTTGCACTTCAATATGTTCTTACTTTAGTGATTAACCTTCTCTGATTAGAACATGATCGATCTTGTTCATCACCTTCGTCCCCGGAATTATCCATGTTCATCCATATGTTTATGAATGTCCTTTCTTTGAAAATGAGTACTCATTATCCCCGTGTTTATTTCAATTGCTAGTGATATCAATCGACACGATAATTTACCACTTATATTATACCACTATTATACGACTATTATACCACTTATAAAGAAGCGCCTGCTCCGATGGCCACATTTAGTTAATATGATTATATATCTAGAATCTTTATATACAAGTTACTGCCCGCTTAAGCCTAAGCCGTTAAACATCGGACTCGGAGTTGAGATTTATCAGCCATGCAATATCATCGGTCGGATTTACACCTTGGCTGAGTGTCCGCCATTAATTATTATCGATTATTAAGTTCCTCCTCTTCGGGTATCTTTGGCAAATTACTCAGCTGTTGTTAATTACTTAATGTTGTCTTAGTGATTGATTCTTGTGTTTCCCATTGTACGAAAGAGAACTTTCAAGACTATTTACAATCCAATCTATTATTTTGTTTTCTGAAATTTACAGACAGTAATTTATGAGGAGAAGGCCAATTTTAACCCGATCGGAATCAATTAAATGGTTAATTATCAAATTCGTTACGACTTGCCCACGTGGAAAGGTAAACTGATTGTAACATTATTAATTAATCTAAGGCTTAAAAAATTCTAACTGGGCAGGTCACAGGGAGGCACCAAACATAACGTCAGCCTTAATTATATGTGCTATATTAAAAGTTGTATTATATGAATATCATTAGTTTTGTATAAATAAATCATTTATACTAAATATGAACGGAACTACCAAATATATAAATTTACAGATACTGTTAACTACATATGTCATCAGTGCAGGCAATACAATTTATAGTACAATATATTTTTCTCTCTGAACCAGTTTATGCTCATATATTTAATAACTAATAATACATTTACGAACTCCCATGTTACAACAGTGATACCACATGATGCCACATGTTTCAACAATGATGCCACTAGAGCACACGATAGTTCACTGGGCACCAAGCAGCTGCACAAAGCGAATTAAGGGAGCGTAATGGCACAACTGAATTTTCCTGAAATATTTTATTTTACTTTTCGTGTTTTAACAATTTGCCTCTAGTGACTTAGATAAGCATTAGCGAATATTTGTTTGTTGCAAGCAAACGCCTAGCGCGCCAAAAGATTTTGCCTGTTTTTTCAAACGGTGTTTCCGGTATGAGGGACATGAGGGCGTTGTGTTACATTTTGATATCCCTTGAAGTGAGATCTCTCATGCTCGATTAAAACCATAAATGATCTAAAAATATAAAATATTTTTCTCTCCCATAATATCTCTATATCTCGTGTTACTATACATTTAACAATATATTCCAATGCATACGTTCGTTCAAAACCTGGGGCCCGTTAGAATAAACCATCCATAGGAAGCATCAAGTCAAAACTTGAAAAAATAAAAACAACTATATACTGGGTTCCCCATAATAGACTACCCATTTTAATATTTGAATTAAATTTTTTTTTAGTTAACAAAACAAACTTTTTATTTTACTAAATTACAGCTAACTCCTTGGGATTTATGATAACTTATAAATATTTGGCTAATTTAATTCTAACTTTTAAAAATCACGTCTTCTAAATTACCTCCACCAACTTCAACACATTTTTTATTATTGGATAAAAAATGGTTCATTACACGGTGTAACAAACCTTCGTCTATTCCTTCAACTTCTTCACGAATTTTGACTTTCAATTCCTCGATTGTACCTGGACGACTCGCAAACACTTTGGCTTTTAAATATCCCCACAGGAAAAAATCGGGTGCCGTTAAGCCGGGGGACCTCGAAGGCCAAGGCAAATCTCCGAATCGAGAAATGAGTCGGCCATTAAACATTTCTGTAGCATATTTAGTAGCGCTCGGATGTTACCATTACAGCGCGGTTATTTTCATCGTCAAAAAAATAAGGGCCAATAATACCAAAAGATCCTACTCCACACCACAAAACTTTTGCATTATGGAGGTTCTGTGCAAAGATTGCACGAGGATTTTCATTTGACCAGTATCTAAAATTTTCTTTATTGACCATGCCGTTCAAATAAAAATTTGCTTGGTCATTAGGAGACTGTGAATTGCTCCTTGATGTAAATCCAAAAATTCTTGACAAAATGCTAACCTTGCTTCTTTATCTTGATTGCTAAGGTGCTGTGCCATTTGGTATTTATAGGGATGAAATTTTAAATCCCTATGAAAAATTCGTTCTAAGTTTCCCTTCGATATTCCTAGAATTAGGGTTTGTCGATTAGCAGACCTTACAGGACTTCTCGTAAACGCAATTGTAACTCGTTCAATATTTTCTGGTGTACGAACTGTTCTTCGACGTCCAGGCTTCTTCAAATTTTTTACGAAACCATTTTCACGCCAATGACGAACCCATAACCTAACAGTTTTACGATTTGGCGCGTGACCCCCTATTGTTGATATTAAACTGACGCTGGAATGCTAACTTCTTCTATCGAATTGCTTCTTATGTAATTTTCTACACAATACACACGTTGTTGAACTGAGTAATCCATGAAAGTTCAATAATTATTTTTGAAAACTAACAAACTTAGAAAAATGACGTTCCACGAAATTATTAAATTAAAATTTATTTGTGACAGGAGCCTACTTGATTAATAATTTACTTACATCCCAAAGACTATATATATATATATATATATATATATATATATATATATATATATATATATATATATATATATATATATATATATATATATATATATATATATATATATATATATATATATATACACAGGGTGAGTCAGTTTTTTGTAGACAAACTTTAACAAGGGATAGAACGCACGTTTTTAAAAAGAAAAGTGCCTATAAAGATATGGGCGATCTAGCTTCCTAAGGAAGATACAGGATGTTAAAATTTAATTTTTTTTTAAATTAATGTGTAATATTTTCTGAACGGAATGATATATTCACTAAATATTTTACACATATCTTAACCTGCATAGGATCAACATGTTGTATTGTTCCTGTCGAAAATACTATAGTGGATGTTACTTTTTTCGGGTACTTCGACTATTCTGCATAATAGAACTTTTTTTTCGTACGCCACTGACATTATCTGATACATATTTCTAAAATGACGGCCCCTTAGTAACAATTTTGATCTCTTGTAATTTTGCTCTAACTGTGACAGTTTTCGAGATATTGGCCGTTGTTTCTCTGACAGTGTAATGTCGTTATTATAATTTTTTTTTCTCGAATTTTCTTTATGACTTATAAACGAACGCTTAGATTTTTTCATGTTTGGGGGATAATGCCTATTAATTAAGGCGCATAAAACAAGCGGTAAGAATGTTCAAAAACTTGCACAGTGGCGGGGTGGAAGGGGTGCTCCACCCCTTTCGTAAACAGAACTTCTACGCCAAAGACTATTTAAAAAGAACTGTTATTTTCATTATCTACATACAGTTTAACAAAAATAATGTCCCTTCTTCTGTTTCGAAATTCCTGTGCGTTTCCTAGTTATTTTGATTTTTAGTGTTTGATGTGGTACTAAATTAAGTAATTTATTTATTAGCAATAATAATTATCGGCTAAATATTTAATTCTTTCAACGAAACCTACCTAAATATGGTTTGTTAAGGATTCTAAAAAGCCGAAATCTCTTTATCTCTTTCCAAGTAATTACAATTACAAAAAAAAACATTCATCTAATGTTTTTTTTTGCATTGATGTTAATGTTTATGGAGATATAAACATTTTTGAATTTATAGCAATATTTAATTAACAATAATAATTGTGGAATAAATAACAATTGTTAGCAATAATGATTTATAAATAACAATTACAAGAATTAATAACAATAACACTAGTACCTACATACATAAAATTAGATACTTTGTTCAAAATGTAAACCGTTCTTCTCAATACACATTTCACTGCGACGTATCATAGAACGTCTTAAAGTTAACTAAATGATGCACCCTTATTTCATTGCAAGCATCTCTAATGTGATTTTGAAGTTCCTCAAGTGTATTAACCGGAGTGGTATACCCTATTTCCTTAATGAATCCCCACACAAAAAAGTCAAGTGGTGTTAAATCGGGGGATCTGGGAGGCCACGCCACTGCACCTCCACGACCTATCCACCTCCCTGGATAGTTATTGTTTAGCCAATTTCTTACATTTCTGCCATAATGGGCCGGGCACCCATCAAGTTGAATCCAAGACTGTCTTCTTATATTCAAAGGAACGACTTCCCATATATTACCATGGTGTTCTTCTAAAAATTGTAGGAAATTTTCTGAATTTACACGTTGTGGCAAGAAATAAGGTCCAAACACGTGGTTGCCGTAAATTCCAATCCAGACATTTGTACTAAATTCATGTTGAAAACTTCGTGGTCGAATGGCATGTGGGTTTTCATGTGCCCATACATGCAGATTGTGAAAATTTACTATACCACGACGAGTAAAACAAGATTCATCAGTCCACAGTATATTGGATAAGAAATCCCTATTATTTTGAATGGAGTTAAGAACCCACCTACAATAAGTAAGTCTTCGTTCAGCGTCACCTGGACATAAACCTTGAACAGGTTGAAAATGATATGGGCGTCTGTGATCCCGTTTTAAAACCCGGGAAATTTTACTTTGGGAAATACCAAGAGCAATAGCAGCACGTCGAGTACTTGTCGTTGGGTTCCTATTAAATTCCCGCAATATACGGTCTCTATCTCGTCCACGGTTGTTCTGTCGGCCCCCGGGTACATTTTTCAAACCCTGGTTAACAAATCGACGGTGGATACTCACAAAAACGGAATGATGAGGTTGTCGTCTATTTTGAAATCTTCTTCGATACTCCCTAGCTGCGTATCTTGAATTCCCATTTGCGAACCCATAAATAAAATGAATGTCGGCTTGTTCGCTATTTGTAAATGTAAACGGCATGTTACACTAATTAAAATCTGGCAAATCACATAAAATAACTTTTTAATCTTAAAAATAATAATTAATAACAGTGAAAATATTCAAGATGACGCAAAATTGCTTGTAGATAAACTTGTAATACGTCAAACTGTCGTTTCAAAATATGACATAATGCTTACTTGTTTTCCAAGGAGTATAATATTTTGTTGCAATTATTACGTACAGTTACAAATACGCTAGTTTTAAATGGAAATTATTTAGCAAACAACAACAAAAATTGAAACAGAAATTGGTACATGCACAAGTTTAATAAAACTTAAAGGAAATTTTTAAGACTTTTGCCAACTGCACAATAATCTATTGTATTGTAAGTACATTTGTAATTTAACAGATTTCAACATATAAAAGTATTGTATTTGAGTAAGGCTTGATATAACAAATATTTATTTTGACTACATTGGAAAAAGATAAAGAATAAGAGATTTCGGCTTTTTAGAATCCTTAACACACCATATTTAGGTAGGTTTCGTTGAAAGAATTAAATATTTAGCCGATAATTATTATTGCTAATAAATAAATTACTTAATTTAGTACCACATCAAACACTAAAAATCAAAATAACTAGGAACCGCACAGGAATTTCGAAACAGAAGAAGGGACATTATTTTTGTTAAACTGTATGTAGAAAATGAAAATAACAGTTTTTTTTTAAATAGTCTTTGGCGTAGATGTTCTGTTTACGAAAGGGGTGGAGCACCCCTTCCACCCCGCCACTGTGCGCAAGTTTTTGAACATTCTTACCGCTTGTTTTATGCGCCTTAATTAATAGGCATTATCCCCCAAACATGAAAAAATCTAAGCGTTCGTTTATAAGTCATAAAGAAAATTCGAGAAAAAAATATAATAACGACATTACACTGTCAGAGAAACAACGGCCAATATCTCTAAAACTGTCGTAGTTAGAGCAAAATTACAAGAGATCAAAATTGTTACTAAGGGGCCGTTATTTTAGAAATATGTATCAGATAATGTCAGTGGCGTACGAAAAAAAAGTTCCATTATGCAGAATATCCGAAGTACCCGAAAAAAGTAACATCCACTATAGTATTTTCGACAGGAACAATACAACATGTTGATCCTATGCAGGTTAAGATATGTGTAAATATTTAGTGAATATATCATTCCGTTCAGAAAATATTACACATTAATGTAAAAAAAAATGAAACTTTAACACCTTGTATCTTCCTTAGGAAGCTAGATCGGCCATATATTTATAGGCACTTTTCTTTTTAAAAACGTGCGTTCTATCCCCTGTTAAAGTTTGTCTACAAAAAACTGACTCACCCTGTATATATATATATATATATATATATATATATATATATATATATATATATATATATATATATATATATATATATATATATATATATATATATATATATATATATATATATATATATATATATATATATGTATATATATATATATATATATATATATATATATATATATATATATATATATATATATATATATATATATATATAACGGCTAACATGAAAAGCTATTTATAGTTGTTTGTTTATCCTTGACTCTTTGCCGACAGCCGCCTAAATATGTGACACTCGGAAATTGAAAAGTGCACAGAACTATACCAATATTCAAAAACAATATATATATATATTGTTTTTGAATATTGGTATAGTTCTGTGCACTTTTCAATTTCCGAGTGTCACATATTTAGGCGGCTGCCGCTAAAAAGCTATTTATAGTTGTTTGTTTATCCTTGACTCTTTGCCGACAGCCGCCTAAATATGTGACACTCGGAAATTGAAAAGTGCACAGAACTATACCAATATTCAAAAACAATATATATATATATATATATATATATATATATATATATATATATATATATATATATATATATATATATATATATATATATATATATATATATATATATATGTATATATATATATATATATATATATATATATATATATATATATATATATGTATATATATATATATATATATATATATATATATATATATATATATATATATATATATATATATATATATATATATATATATATATATATATATATTGTTTTTGAATATTGGTATAGTTCTGTGCACTTTTCAATTTCCGAGTGTCACATATTTAGGCGGCTGCCGGCAAAGAGTCAAGGATAAACAAACAACTATAAATAGCTTTTCATGTTAGCCGACTGTATACTGAAAACAAATTGTGACAGTCGGAATTTTAAAAGTGCCTACTACTATATATTTTAGTTTATTTAACTTGTATCAATTTACCTTTTATATAATTTTACCTTGTATACCCAGGCTATGCTCATTCGATTTTCAAATATGTAGAGCTGAGATTCAAAATTTTAATACAGACATTGGTAGTTCACTAAATATAGATATACAGATTTGTTTTTGATAAGGTCTTGCGATATTTCTCAAATTAATTTCTTGAGTTTATTCGAGTGGCACCTTACTAAATTTACTACATTTTCTTGTATGTAAAGTTTACAACATTCTTTCTTATTAATTAAATTCTATCATCGTCTTTTATATATAATTTAATAAATGTATATTTTAGGTATGGCATATTGTTATCGAAGTTATGCAAAGTCATCTTTTCATCATGACACTTGACGACATTTTCAAAATTTTACATAATTTTAAGGCAATTATAATATTCACCTGGTAATATTTCTATTAATTTCACATGTCTCATTTTATGTCTAGTATCGAACTCAAAGTTGGTATTTAAGCTATATTTTATATATGTATATGACTTTGGTTTTTAATAAGTATATATATATATATATATATATATATATATATATATATATATATATATATATATATATATATATATATATATATATATATATATATATATATATATATATATATATATATATATATATATATATATATATATATACAAAGAATTAAATTAATAATTAATAAATAAATACTCCGGTGCTTACGATAGCCGTGCATACAATGCGTCCAAAGTCCAAACCTATCAAAAATATGTAACAAAAGTAGTTCCAAATTTTTGGGGTAAAATGTTATCTTTAATTATTTCATCAGACAAGTGTTACGAAATCAAATGGAAATGAAATGAAATTAAGTCTATATTTTCTGTATATATATATATATATATATATATATATATATATATATATATTGTTTTTGAATATTGGTATAGTTCTGTGCACTTTTCAATTTCCGAGTGTCACATATTTAGGCGGCTGCCGGCAAAGAGTCAAGGATAAACAAACAACTATAAATAGCTTTTCATGTTAGCCGACTGTATACTGAAAACAAATTGTGACAGTCGGAATTTTAAAAGTGCCTACTACTATATATTTTAGTTTATTTAACTTGTATCAATTTACCTTTTATATAATTTTACCTTGTATACCCAGGCTATGCTCATTCGATTTTCAAATATGTAGAGCTGAGATTCAAAATTTTAATACAGACATTGGTAGTTCACTAAATATAGATATACAGATTTGTTTTTGATAAGGTCTTGCGATATTTCTCAAATTAATTTCTTGAGTTTATTCGAGTGGCACCTTACTAAATTTACTACATTTTCTTGTATGTAAAGTTTACAACATTCTTTCTTATTAATTAAATTCTATCATCGTCTTTTATATATAATTTAATAAATGTATATTTTAGGTATGGCATATTGTTATCGAAGTTATGCAAAGTCATCTTTTCATCATGACACTTGACGACATTTTCAAAATTTTACATAATTTTAAGGCAATTATAATATTCACCTGGTAATATTTCTATTAATTTCACATGTCTCATTTTATGTCTAGTATCGAACTCAAAGTTGGTATTTAAGCTATATTTTATATATGTATATGACTTTGGTTTTTAATAAGTATATATATATATATATATATATATATATATATATATATATATATATATATATATATATATATATATATATATATATATATATATATATATATATATATATATATATATATATATATATATACAAAGAATTAAATTAATAATTAATAAATAAATACTCCGGTGCTTACGATAGCCGTGCATACCATGCGTCCAAACCTATCAAAAATATGTAACAAAAGTAGTTCCAAATTTTTGGGGTAAAATGTTATCTTTAATTATTTCATCAGACAAGTGTTACGAAATCAAATGGAAATGAAATGAAATTAAGTCTATATTTTCTGTTTATTATCGGCTCCATTGTAACCCAGTTGTTGCGAAATTGATTATATTTCTGTCTGGTATTCTCAGTTTCCCGAGCTGGTATTTCCAACACAGTTTATACCGAGAAAAGAGATATTTTTATCCTTACATGTTTATAAAATGTAAAAGTATTACGTTCTGGGAAATACATTCCCTTTAAAGAAGCTTTCTGTTTACATTCAGCTTTGCCATTTAGTGTATAAATAGTATAAAAACATAAAAAGAATACCGCTACCTTTTATGAAAGCGATAGTTTGCCCAGGGGAAAGAGCCTTCGGAAAAACTAAGCTTTGTCTTTAAATAATATCCCCCTACAACATTAACGGACTAATCAGTAGGGAACCGGCTCCACTTAACTGCCAGTGCTAAAGACCCTTGAGGCGTGGAATTGAGCTACTCAAAATTTCTGCTGAAAGAACTACGAGTCACACAAACCACCTGGCTCACATGAAACATATTATTGGATATTTTCAGTTTCTGGTTTGTTACTTTTCAGTTTCTACTGTTTAGTTTGCGGGTCATTATATTCAAATATTATTATTATTATTTGATTATTCTCCAATGATAAATCGTACTTTTTATGATAACTGTTGAATATACTTAATAGAATGTTTGTGTTCATTTAGAAATACATATATACTATCTCTCGTTGAGTGAGATATAATTTCTCACTCAACCCTTCTCTATAGTATCTATCTTAACTACATATCTATACCACCTTATCTGCAAGCTGTTTTCCCCGTGATACTAATCCAGCTATTATCTATAGCCCAGGCGGTGGGTAGTTTTACCACGCAACAGGTCCTAACAAGATGAAATTTGGTGAGTTCACAAAATACAATGTCATAATCATAACCCTGAGTTTGCGACCTTGGGAGAAGGCCGCTCGAGCTATCTTGGAAAGATAGCTGCCAAAAGCAGTTTTTGGTAAATATCTCCGTAAATATCTCCGTACGAAAAAAAGTAGGATAATAAATTGAAGAGCAAGTACCAGGTGTCATTAACAGAGGACGCCGGTCATATATGAGAAACTGTATGACATAACTTTGAGGAAAACAAATCTAATACAAAAACTAACCAGAGGAAACGCTGGATATAATTTTCAAGTTTGTCAGATTACCGCTAGAGGGCGTTACAGTAAGGTTAAATTAGAAAAATTAAATATCTTGTCAATTTGCTGTTATGAGGCATACTGAAAATATATTCTTGGTAATGTTCGTAAAATTTTGAATAACTTTGGTCACAAAATGTTTTTCATAGCTCTGAAAATTAAATGGGGGGGGGAAGGTAAACATTTATAAAGGCAAATGGCGATTACCCCGGTTTGGCTTAACAGAATCAAATGAATTTGGTTTCATTAGAAAGAGTATTTTTTACTTTATAATTACTGCAATAAAATGTGCAAAGTTAATAGTTGTTGTGGAAGCTAGATGGCGCTGTTTTAAATACAAACACAAACGCACAAAAATAAAAGTGCTGAGCGCGCCTAAAGAAGTTTCACTTGAAAAAGTTGAAAATGCAATTTTCAATGTGACCGGAAAACGTCCAGCGGTCATAGTACTAGCATTTCCAGCGGATTATGTATCAATTACGGTTTTTAGTCATATATTATTGATGTTCAGGTGTGATTCTTGTAGTACTAGTAGCTAGATAGTGTGTTCTAGTGCGTTGTCACGTCGTGTAAAAATCCCTCCCTAAAAATCTGCAGGTTTTCCCAGATGTCTATTTTGCAGTTATTTTCGTTTGCGAATTGTCTCGCAAGCATTCGAGTATCTAGAATCTTACAATACTCTATTCATTTACTGGCTACTGATGTGTCCCGTATTCGTTTATCTTAAAACTCGCTTTATTTCATGATATCTAGTATATCTGACACAGTTGACACGACGTTATCCTACCTATACGACATTTTTCTATTATTCTACAGCTTCGTTATTTCCAACAGCGATATATTTTTATACATTTACTTCTATTTTCCAACACATGTGAATATTCAGACAGGGATTTAGGTATCCTACTCATCACACTGATAAAAACGTGACAGGGAAGAACAAATCACCAAACGGGAAAGCACGAATCGCTAAATAAAAATAGTGAACAGTCCTTAAATGATTTACTACATTATTAATGTCAACCCTTTTTCTACCATACTATTCTCGATATACCACTATGTATTTAGATAGGATGGCGAATGTATTAATTTCTGTTATACTAGTAAGATATAAAAGTATGAAATTTAAAAAAAATATGCTAAACTGGACAACTTTAACTAGTACAGTTAAATACCATACATTTATTGTCACTTTTTCTGAACCTCCGATTTGAATTACAATGAACTTTTTTGCATAGTAGGATGGTTCTAGATAATTTCATTTTGCTCATTATTAGAAAAGCATATTTTCGTCTTATACCACGTGTAATAAAAATGTTGTGCTTTTTACAAGCTTTTCTTTAACTTTCTATGTATGTATCTGTTGCTATGTATAGCCTGTCGCAGATGTATTAGTATTTTTTGTAAATATCTTGTAAATGTCTTGCAAGGCTCGAGCCTCCTACGAGTCCCTAGTTACTATTAGGGAAATATAACAGTAATTAAATGCATATTTTTTCAGTATTTTTATATTTAATTAAATTAATATTTTTTAAAATAGTTATTTCCCATTTACGGCGGCCATGTGTACAATAAAGTCGCATGAGACACTGACTAAAGGTAGGATTTCCTAGCAGCATCAAAATGCATGCGTCTGACGCATCCGTTTTGGTACGTTTCAACGCTAGCGACAGATGATGGTGTTTTCCTAGCAGCGTTGGGAAGCGTGCGTTTGACGGGCAGTTGTCATTTGTAGCTTATTTAAGCAGGTTAAATATTAGATATTGTGTGATAAATAATATGGAAGACGCTGTGTTGAAGTGGTTGCTGTTAGAAGAGGATAAAGAAATGTTGTTATTAAATGTTGCAATAAAACCACAGAGACAATCTGAAAGGGAACTATATAGGGAAGGAGAATAAAGGAAGGCTACGTTTCTACGCTGCTAGGAAATCTTACCTTAAGCCAACAGATCATCAAATATTTACCGCAACAAGGTACGAGGTTCAGCTCTTACCATTCTGTGTATAAGCAATATATGAAGAAACGAGGCAGGCGCGGAAGTATCCGAACGCAGAGAACGGGCTTCAGAACGCGAGAGATGACACAGATGAACACAGATGAGTCTTTAGTCGGTATTCTTTAGTACTTGTGGGGTGTACATTGTTGTGTCGATATTTATTTGCTCTCGATGTTTTGTGTTATATTAAGTTGATTAATGTTAGAATGAATGGCAATACTAAAAACAATATTCTGAGAGTAAATTTTAAAACTTTTATGCAAGTAGGAAAATAAAAATCAATAAATTTGGACGACCGAATTGAATCTCGACCACATAGATAGGGTAGGGACACGTACTTTTACGAGGCATTTTTCTTAGGAAATTTACAAAAAATATCGGTGGATATGTGGATGCGATAAGGTAAATACTCTGTTTTGTTTTTCATGTGTTCTGTTATATTCCGGTTCTGCCAGAATAGACAAGGTTTAACATAACAAGGTCTTTAACATAATGTGTTATAATTACCTATGCACCCCAATTTTTTTGCACATGTGGAAATTATATCTACTAAACAGTATCTTATTATCTCTTACTTCCTCCTTCCTCTTTTGTTTTGTTTCTTCTTTCTATACTTAAACTGTCAATAGAAAACCTGCCCATATTTAAATCGTATCTTAATTTCATAACGGGCCTCATGACTTACATGTGCATCATATATGTAAAGCGGCAAGCTGTTTAATGGTCTTTCGTTTCCAATTAATTTATTCTGTATACTAAATACTATTTGGCTTATTGCTTGTATTTAGGTAGAAAATAATAGACGGTGTGGCTATCAACATAGGGGAGCTGGAGCACTACCAACAGTCCGAGGTCCGAGACTCGTGTGCCCTGCGTAGGCTAATGAGCCCAGGATGACAGCCTTCTGCATTTGGCCGGCTATGGCTTCCGCTGAATTTCGCCATGGTTTTTCATTCCGATAGCAGTACGTGTTTAGCTAAAACAAGAGCTCCAATAATCAGTACAACTGGTGCCGAGAACCAATGACGAACATTGTCTTGACTTGTTGGTCTAAGAGGACTAAGTAGGTGGTTCGAATGTCTAAGTTCGAATCTAAGTCGATCGCACATGCGGCTCGTGAAAAAATAAGATGCCGCCCCTTCTCCCCGACAACTCTCTGACCTAATTCTAGTATTGAATAATATTTTTTTTGTCGTAGGCTTGTTGATAAGTTGTTAACTATTAACCATCATTCCAACATATCAATCAAATATGGATAAAAACCAAACGGTTAATATAATTCCAAACATTCCTATACCTAACTGTACAAATATTAAAACTAAAGTCTAAAAAGCAAACATTCTCTAATCTCTCCTATTGCGCGTTGTTACTAAGAGTTTCCTTTACTACCCCGAATAAAATCCCTTGTAGAACAAAATTGCTTTCCTACAATCACAGCAATTTACACCATGGTTATTTGCGAAGTATTAAATTCTGAATAAAATCTAAAGCCGAGGGAGTTCATTTTCTTGCTGGAATTTGTCCCAATCTTTGTGTCCTATTCTACACGGTTTAATTGATTTCCGATTTACTTTCCTAGTTGGTAAAAACTGGCTTTATGTGATATTTTGCAATCTTTTGAATGGCTCTGCAGTGATGAAAGGCAGAGGAAGCACAAAATTGCTAGGAATAGATTGGCTTGTGGTAATTGAGTTGTATTTGTAAGACCCAATATAATCAAGTGCTTTAACACATAATAATTGGTGCAATTCAGTGAATGGGATGGAAAATAAAACGTGTTGTAAACACTTAGAAATTGTGCATTAAGAATATTTTAATATTTGTATGGTAATATATGGAGTGATACAACTAAATAATTAGGATATTTGAAAAATTGTAACTTGTTTTTTGTTTCTAATTTCGCACATAATGTCTATTCTCCTTTGACAGTTGTGGAAGCTCCATATTTTATTTCTCACTAGCAGCTCAGTTCGTGTAGTTTATTCTTTTCCAGTATTCAATTTTGAAAATACGATTTTTTATGTTGGGTGCATACTTCTAACCTCTAGTACCTGTTAACCACTTAAATTATTTGGTATGTTGTCATGGAAATATCAGGTATTTTATTATAGCTACTACTACAGCACTATCATAGTAATATGAGCTCACACTCAATAAAAAAAATTATAACATTCATTTCACGTGTTCCCTGAAACACGACTACTAGTGAAAAAAAAAGAATTCCGCCCAAGTTGTTTGTATGTGGCCTATGGAAGATGCTTAAAACTTATCAGTTTTAATCCTATTCCGATTATGCTAACATCGTTGGCAATAGGAGCGTCGAGCACTTATTGTGTTGGTGTCTGGGGAAACTAGGTACTTTAGTGTACTAACACCAGATCAAAGATGAAACCTCTCCAAGAATAGTCCTACCTACCTACTTATGTTAAAATCCAACTGTTATTCCCAATTCCTTTCAGAACGCATCTTCACCTCTCTACTTACACGCAGTGGCGGCTCGTGACTAAAGCATCAGGTAGGGCAGACAAATATAATATTGATATGAAACTTGGTCTGGGAAGCAATAATGGCGCAATAATGAAAATTTTTTAAACTTTTAACGTCACGCGTTTTCCTGGCACCTCAGAATTTCAATGAAAAATCCATTTACAAAAAATTACAGGGTTTCACAAAAATGATTTTTGGAAAAAGTATCAAACTTTTTTGAAATAATATTTATTCACGAATTACTGATGTCATAAATAAATTGCAATAAACAAAATATATTTTATTAGATTGTTAAATATCTTTCATAAACCAATAGGTATTTCGTTTGTCAAATTTACGATCAATGATGCAACGAATTTTAATTTTCCTTGCCGTATTTCGATTTTTTTATTTAACTCTAGTTTGTCAATTTACTTTTGGAATTTTAAAATAATAATCTTTTCATAATAATTTATGATACGAGTAGTTTGTGTGTTTGAAAAAAAAAGAACAGCTCGTAGGTATATCAGAACGTTCCAAACAGTTCAGCAAGAACCAACGAGAGGTTCAGAGTTCATTAATACTTTCAATTAAATAATTTTTAATGGTTTTCGACAGACCACTAAAAACAGTAGATTCATCCAAAAATTCTTTGAATTTATTATCATATTTGGAAAGTAGACTTGCAAGCTGGCTGGGAATAAATGCTTTTCATCATAATCTAAATTGCAAATTACAACGCAAAAAAATACAAAATACGAATATTACGAATACGATAAGAAATATTTAAATATGTAAGGTAAGTAGGTACATAATCAAATTACGTCAAGCACGAACGACGAGACGAAAAATCGAAAGAAAAACTAAATCCACATACCCGGTATTGTATCTTGTATCTGCACAATACAACTGTGATCTAAACTCTAAACTGAAAACAGAAAACAGTGAAATCTGAATCCTTAATCATATGACTTTGTAACACCAATCACTAATTAGGGACTGAAGGGCGCGAATCGTGGACGTTACATCACTCAATCCGCGCCGATGGGCAACCCCGTAGTATATACAAAATAATGCACGAAACAGGTGCGCCTGCACTGAATTCCTCTTCAAGTCGGTTTAAGAAGTCTATTTTATTTAAAAATCAAAAAATATATTTCCCACCACTTGATTGATGGGGTATCGTTACTTATTAGTTGGTTAGATTTTAGATTAGAGATTAGCAGTTACTAGATACATAATTATATAAAAATTATAGCTGAAAAGCTAAAGAATGAAGGGCGATATTATTTTCGTATATCGATATGCAAAATAATTAGTTTCCTACACGCCTAACCTATAGGTAGGTTATAATAAATACTTCGATTACTTGGTTTTTAATAAATATTAAATACCGTGGTTCTAATACTAGATTAAATTTTAAATCCCGTACAATTTAGTGGTAATTATAATACTAAAGTTTTTATTAATATAATTACGTATCACTTCAATTGTACGGATTTAAAATTTCGTCTAGAACCGCGGTATTTAATATTTATTATTAAGTTTTAAGACAAAAATTATTAGTTCAGCAAATAGTTACTTTGCCGCTTCAGAAAAGTGACGGTCGACCGGCGCAAGTCAGCCTACGGGCCAGTCCATCTCAGACTGTCTCAGGCTGGATACAACCTAGGCATACGTTTACCGTTTCGTTCGCGTATACCTCGAACGTATATCGCGAATTAACACAGGCCTGCTTGTCATCTACGGGCTTGCCCATAGCGATGTTTAGCAGATCTCCCTCGCGCTATGGGCAAACAGATCGTACCTATTACTAATTTATTTCGGGTGCGTAACGCGCAAAATTTAAATCGGAATGTGATTACTGATTGAAAATATACTTTTTACTTTTTATTTATAATCTTACTTAAGACTTTTAAAAATCTGTTATGCTATTGTGTTAAAACATATTGAACATTCTGCATGATAAACATTTGATTGAAACATTTTGCACTGCCCACCTTGCCCACCTCGAGGAGCCGCCACTGTAAACACGTATATAAATTATGCTACATTCATTATAAAAGCTGTACAGCAGTGTTTCCTACATAAAACGAAAGGGTGTCTGTTCTATATATAAACTTGTTTATATCAACAATTAATATTTACAACGGGCAACTATGTGACATGACTCCGGCAGTGGGGGAATAACGCATTCAATTTATTTCGAAGCATATCATCGCGACCGGCGTATTTATCTGTTTGTTGGATGATAAACAAAGCAATTTAATCGACTTCTCGAGTTCGATGCCGAAAAATTGCGTTAACTAATATTATACTTTTGAACCAATGCATCTAAAGACATGGACCAAAAAAACAAAATGTAGGAAAGGTTCTTAACAAAAATTGGTATTTTTAAAGAATTTGGTTACGAAATTATTCCACCGAGTGTTTTAAAATTAGGGTTATATAACAACCTTTTAGTCAGCCCTTTTAGTAACAAAAGACTGGATATGCAAGTTGAAATTAGTCGTTTTACCTACAGTATTCTAAAAAAATTATCAAAATTGGACTAAAAGTAAAAAAGTTATGAGACCTCAAATTTTAACAAATATTAACGTGGTGCGAGAATTTTTAACAGCAGTTTATTTATATATATATATATATATATATATATATATATATATATATATATATATATATATATATATATATATATATATATATATATATATATATATATATATATATATATATATATATATATATATATATATATATATATATATATATATATATACATATATATATATATATATATATATATATATATATATATATATATATATATATATATATATATATATATATATATATATATATATATATATATATATATATATATATATATACATATATATATATATATATATATATATATATATATATATATATATATATATATATATATATATATATATATATATATATATATATATATATATATATATATATATATATATATATAAATATATATATATATATATATATGTTATGCCTTTTAAGCTGATATACAAGTTATATGCATTTGCAAATACACGTACATATACATATACTGTGTTCATTTTAAAATCATATAATTAAAAAACAAAAAACCACAAAATATTTGAGAAATGGCCGGGACATCAATATACATTTTTTTTATAAATGATTATTTACAATAATCATAATTCTTTTTGGTTTGATTTTGTTTTTGATTATTTTTTTGGTTCTTTTTGCCTTGTAATTTTCTTTTGTTTAGTTTCTCTCTTTTTTATTGTTTTCTTTGAATAGATGTGTTAGTGGCGTGGTTCAATGGGTATACATGTAGTTTAGGTAGGGATGTTTAGGTGATAAGTCGGTCCATAGATCTGAGTATTGGTATTTTTTCTATAAAGTTCAGTTAGTAGTGGTTTGTCAAGTTAGTGCAGTGTTGTTCTTGGGCTTGATCTGTGAATTTTGAGGGCGAGTTAAGGTATTTGTTTTCGTGTGTTTGTAGTTTGTTCAGGTTGGATGGGGATAGGAGATGGAACCATACAGGATATTCGTAAAAAAAAAGTGGGACCAAAGTATTATTTGCGTAGGAGGTTAGCAGTTGGGGGACTGTTAGTAATACGGGATATATCGGGACCTCCGTTAGGTAGAGGCCGGGAAATTAAAAAAATATGACGACAATGACGTACCCCGGATCTATGAAGTACCGTACCCCGGAATTCTAAAAATCATTCCCTACGTATTCTTCGATATGATAGGATAGAGATATACAGAATGTGTAAGTTAGATAGAGAAGTAAGATCGAACGTGAATTCCATAAATCCCTCATACAACAGAGTAATTAATTAAGGTGTCGTCCGCTGCTTGTAGTGCTTGTTGATTATACTCGTAAAACGTTGTATGTTTTTCGCAGTTTTTCCTTAGTGAAAAGCTCTATTTCAAAGTTGTAATAAAGTTAAACTAATAATTGAATGTGTAAGACTTCTCAAATGTATTTAGTTCTTGGTGACAATTCGTAAAATCAGTAAAATAGACATCGGAAGGTGGTTTGTTTTCGTTGTGTGGCGTGAGTTGTTATCTGTCAAATGACCAATGCCGGTAGTAGAAGTGTTACTGTGTAAATTTTAAATATTCTGTGTAAATTTTAAAAGTATGTCTCTTGTGTTCTAAAAAAAACGTGTTAGTTAAAAATATACTTCACTACTTAAGGTAGGTGTCATTTACAATAAAATACCATAAAGATATTGGCTCTTTTCTAGAAAAAAATCCAAACAAAATAATACCCAGGTGTTTTACAAAGTGAAACAGCTGAAGTTAAAACAAAGTTAAGTGTTGCGTACCTAAGTGCTCAAGCAATTACGATAGTACCAATACTCATGTGTCCGTGTTTTCTTTTCCAAAATATGAGGAAATTAAACAAATATGGATTAAAGCCATTCATAGAGTCGTCCTACAAAACATTCTGTAGTCTATATTAAGCATTTTTCTTAGCCGTGTATTATAAAAATAGAAAGAATGACTAGGGTCGATCTTGGAGGTTGATAGAGAGAAACCAAAACTTAAACCGCTATGCCTTCAATATTTCCGAATCAAACGTCCTATATGACAAAAAAATAACCTGATAAGCGAAAACACCCAGACATGAAAGGCGACATGAGTTAGCAAATCAGGACGAGACTATTATTAAACTCGGAGGAAAGTAATCCAATTGCTAAAATGGCTCCTGCTCTCTCAAAAAAAGTTTTAAGTCCATCCTTAGTCGAACAACAAAATGTACAGCTTGCTGTCAGGTTATTTGATGAAAAAAATATTGCGGCTCTAAATCAATGTAAGGAAATTAATAATTTAGGTACAGCTGAATTTTAACATTCTACGTTGGTGGAAAATAGTAAATGTGCCTTCACCCAAATCAGGATATCACCAACGTGATCGTTTTAGGAACCCAATAAGGGAATCCAGTGATAAAAATATTCAGTTTTTATAAAAATTTTATGATTTTCTTTGCTCATGGGGAGAGCTATAATTTGAATGTTTAAGAAACGACCACACAGGTAAATTAACTGCTGATACATTTTTTTAAAAGCATACTACAAAAACATCAATTAATCTTGTTCAATACTTGTTTGAACCATATGAAATTGAATCATTTGAAGTGAAATTTCTGTTTTTATGAGAGTTCCAAACTGACAAATTGGAGGGACGTTTTGGAAAATATAGACAACTAAGCGGACCAAATTTCTATATTTCCGTGACACAAGTCCTTGCATCAAGAAAAAAATTTAAAGTTTTAAGTCTTCTTAGAGTAAAGTCGGCCAAGTGTGATACATTTTCCTTAAAAGAGTTTTCATTTAATTATAAAGATGTAAAAGATGGTTCTTCGTTTGACATATCTGAAAATATCGATTTCTTTTCAGAAATAATTCATAACTTGTCTGATATTAAACTAAATCTTTCAGTATTATCATCACTATTTTATATTTCTGGATATTCTGCACTTTCTGTTATTAAATTTGTTAATGGTTGTGAAAATAGTTTAATATACATTACTACAAATTCAGATTTTTTCATACAATTTACCAACTCTTCTCAAACGACTCTCTTGAGGTTAGCGAATATCTTAAATATTTAACAACAGGTGCTTTAAAATAACCATCGGAATTATTCTTTCTATTCAAGCCTATCAAATATTTAATGAGATCATTTCAAATAAATACGAAATCGAGTTTTTAAGAGATGTAAACATAGGACCATTTTGCGGGAGTTAATAATTTTAAAATTCGAAAAGTATGTAGAAGAAATGAATGAAAAATGTCTTTTATGTTTATGATATATCCATCCCGGTCTATCGCTATCCAGGTCTATGTTGGTTTTATGTTTTGGTGGGGTTATTAATATTGATCAGGTTGATATTTGTTTCCGACCCTGACCTATTACGTGAGAATATGGTTACCTGTGTCTTTGATACGTTAAGTTGTAGCCCTCAGTTGTGGTATGTAAAATGTTACTATGTAGAATATTATCTGCATCTGCTATTGCATTATGTTTTGTAGTAGTGTGACCTGATGTTGTTATAGTAGCCGTATCATCGGCAAATAATGCACCAGCAGTACGGTGGTTGATGTGGTGAGGGTTATCATCAGAATAAAGGTTGAATAGTGTTGGATATAGGATCTAGGAATGAATGGGGCGGGATTGACTGATTCTGGTCTGATTTAAGATACTCATTGATAGGTATCCACGGTAATGTGTGAAACACGACCACAGCGGTCATATGACATGATTTTGATAATTCACTTACAACGCTTTGGGTCATTAATGCCTATCAACAATAACTTAAACTCAACATGTACAATATGCCAGTCAAATTAAAAAAATCGGTGGAAAAAAATCCTAGAGAGTTGAATTTTTTTTTATTCTTCCTTTACACTTGGGCAGACGTATATCAAAAGTCCCCAAGGGTGGGGGGTGAGCTCGAGGAAGAGGGGGGGTTTAAAGGTACCATAGTTCAGTATTTTGCTTATATCTCGGAAACGATTACTCCTATCATTTTTTACCCTCTTACAAAATGAAAGCTGATAAGATTTCATATAAAAATGTTCCTTTGCATTTTTGTCGTAGGACCGTAACCGTAAGCGAGTTTATTAGGCTGATAAAAGAAAAATCATTTCATAAAATGTGCTTTATGTGCATTTAGAGTATTGTACTGTACAAGATTGATAATAGTGACTTAATAGATGCTTTGAATAAAACAGTAAATTAAATTTATTGGGTCCAACACTTCATTAGACTGGAGCGGAGGTCACGAGGTTCTAAAGCTATTCTATACTGTCTTGTTTAGTACAATATCAATAGATAGTTGATTTAATATAACTGATTTGAGTAAAACACATTAAATTGAATGTATTGATTCCAAGTCGTCCTCATAAGTTGCATTTTCACCTTTATCCTAAACATTGAAAACCTAGTTACAATCTTGTTAATTACAATATTAATAGACAGATGATTTAATGTAGATAATTTGAATAAAACTTACAGTATCCTCATATGCCAGATTGTCGACTTCAACTGGAGGGCCGTTCGTGCACGCGCCCTCACAGTTATAGCATACTGAAGAGCAATTGATGCCTGCCTGGCGGCATCCGCAACGTACACCACAGCCTTTGGTGCAACTGCAGAATATTGTTGAAAGGATTGCAGCTGGGGCAGGTTGATCTAAGGTTGCAAATAGACTCTGTATGAGTGTTGCAGTGCAGAACCCCTAGTTGGAGGTAGGGAGGAGAGGTCTGGCTTCACCCTTGTGGAGGATTTTAGGAATGCTGCGCAGCGCTGTTCATATCTGTTATTCTAGCGTTGTACATTGCTAGAAAGATCTGCTCCCCGATATTTGCAACTTCTTTAGGTGTTGAAGTCTTTGTGTAAAATACGTTGGAGAGTAAATGCAGGGCGTTGTTCCTTGTGAATAATTTAGCAAATATTGACTTGCGTTTTCGGAAAATCGCACAGGTGGTATCGCAGCCACTAAACGCGTGAATGAAGAAAATGCTCTTGGAAATACCAAGTGCTTGCAATTCCTTGGAAAAATTAGTTTTGCTTTCCTCCTTTCCCCTACCAGGTTTGAAAAAAATTATCTCTCGTTCCCTTGGAGCTAACGCGACCAGCAGAACTAGCAGATCCACATCCTCGCCGACGACAATCGTAGAACAACCACATTCTGCTTTTTCCAAGGCGCATAGTACGATGTACTATGCATCAGAATCGGCCTGTCTAACTTCAATCCCTTCTGAAATCAGTTTCCGAGACAGCAATCTGATTAACCAGTCCTTAGTTTTTTTCATTGCCTAAGAAGTGTTGTTGCTGAGTCGTCACTGCCTTTTCTTCAGTGAAATCAATGTCGACTGATGCGGCGTTGGTGATGGTGCGACGTTTCTGTTCTGCACGTTTTGTGCTGTTGGCGGTGTCTAAGTAGCCGTCAAAAACAATGTTTTTTTATGTAAATTATATATTGATTGAATATTACTGAGAAGGTTGAACCTGTACCCCATCTTACTCGATGTAATAGGAACCCACCAATCAGTCACATTAGTGTGAAACTTGAGGTCTCAAGTAACGGGGTGAACAGGGAAAATATCATATAAAGCAGACTTCTTTGTCTTTCGCATTCCCTTCTCATCAAAGAGAGATAATGGAAAAGGCGCCAGTTCCTTTTGATATATGTCTACTTAAGTGTAAAGGAAGCGTTTAAAAAAAGTTCCAACTCTCTAGGAATTTTTTCCACCGATCGCCCTATTTTTGTTTAATTTGACTAGGCTACAATACTTTGTATTGTACGCACACGACGCAAGTAAAATATTAATAAAATACCCATAGAAATCTTGAAGAATTGGATTGGATAATACAATGAAAACACCATCGAAAAATTTGTATTATTTGCAAGGTAACTGTTATGTATGCATAATATCATATGCATGATATTTTCTATTGCTAACGTTGATTATCAATTTAAAAAAATATAAACATGTTCTAATCGCTGATCCTATCGAGGCTGTGGGTTAACGTTAGTTATATTACCAATAAGGTGTATTCTGCAGAAATTATTTATTAAGAAAAAATATTTCCTTCAGATCGTAAACAGAATAGCCAACATGTTTATTGATACATATATATCTTCACATGGATGATAATTAATTGACTCAAAACAACCTACCTGGAACAAGCCTGGGTCCGTTGACAGTAGACAAAGTCGTCCCGCTGCCATATTTCACATGACAAGGATCAGCGTTACTGGACACTACAGCGATCTCGTCAAGCTCGTGACAGTCTCCACCAGGACCAAAACGGTGTCCTACAAGTCGGCCGGCAGAGCTGTCGTGAGATTGCTTCCTACCCCGCCAGCTCAAGACGAGCCGTTTGGCAGTGGACATCACGCCATCCTCTAGCGCGTCAAGATATTGCTCCTCGAAGACGCGATCCAGGTTCACCTTACGCCCGCCCGGCTCCGGAGAAACTTCCGGAAACTACCACTGCCACCGAAACGGATTACGCAACACTGAGAGGGCATTGTAGCACGTTGTTTGTCGCTGACGCGATATTTTTGCCACAGCCGATAGCGTTATCAGTTAATTCAGATTCTTGCGGTAGGCGTACGTACTCCACGATTTCTATTAATCTGGAGCTTATTGTTAGGACGCTCTGGAAAAAAAAGAGTAGTTATAATGCGTCGAAAGGGAGCGAGTTTTATATGCATGCAAAATGTTACATAAAGTATGGTAACATATCTAAATCATGACGGATTTTCATATATAATTACAAAAATTATTTGAAAATTATGGGACCATAAACTTTATGTGATTCGTTTGGGTTTTAATCTCATACTCGTTCATTATTGTGTTTTTATTGTCAACTACACAATATTGCACATTTCGCCCGCGCGGACATAAAGACACAAAAAAACAGTTTTCAATTAACTTATTATTAGCCTTTATTGATAAAATTACAAAATAGGAAATTAAAGTATTATGTAAATATCTGCTTAACATTATTTAGTCGAATTCACATAAAGCAAATCTGGAGGATCCGGTGCTTGTTATATTAATCCAGCAAAAATAAAAAAAGAGGGTGTGTTGGAAAAAATTGTAACTTAGTAATGTATAGATTGCCCTGAATAATTTCTCAAAGTTCCCCATCGATATTCTTTCCGATAGCTGTTACGCGAGGTCAAAGGTCGCGGAAAACAGTTTCTCGCATATATCTCGAGAACGGCGACATTTATTTAAAAAAATGTAGAGAGTTAATTTGTAGCTAAGCTTGTAGCGATTTGCTATAAAAAGTTATTTAAAAGTTTTTTTTGTAGGGACAATATTTCACGAGATATAGAATTTATTCTTTTCCGAGTATAAATTAGGGTTGTGACCGGCGCATTCGCCATTTGTCCTGGTATATCTGGCGATTTTCCCGGTATATCTTCGGAATCCGAGGTTCATTGCCAATAAAACTAAAATGGGACCCACCTGAAAATACCCCCCTCGCAACAGAAGAAAAGAACCATCAAAATCAATTCATAATTGCTGTAATAATCGCGTAACAAACATACAAAAACATACAGTCGAATTGAGAACCTCCTCCTTTTTTAAAGTCGGTTACGGTTAAATATATTGCATTATAATGAACTTATAAAAAATTTTCTTTTCACTTCTTCACTTTTCGTTTTTTGTGATTTACAGATAATTTAGTTTACGGCGCGGCACTTCACATTTTCGTTTCACATGTTACGTTTCATATTTTCTGGCGAAATTTAATTGTCACATTTTTTTTGGTTATTAAGTTGCATTTTAATAAAAAAATTGTATCATAACAAATCTCATTAAGATACAAGCAGTAAATGTATAATAAATCATATAAAGTAGAGAGAAATTTATAATAAATCATATTAAGTAAAGAAAATATATGATTTTTTTCAAAAATGACATGATGACATTTGTTAAGAGTGATTTTACTGAATGGATTTACAGGTAACAACTACACAGATAACTAATATTCCTACCTGTATTGAATTACACCAGGTGTGAGTTTAGGGCTTAGGGTTAGGGTTAGGGTTAGAGGCTAGGGTCGCTGCTCTAGGTGCCTGCATTGCAGGACGCTGCTTGTCAAAGACTTTACTTAGTAATGTCTGATGAGTAGTAGCAACTGACCGCTAGAGGGGACTGGTATCCCTCGCTTGCACACTACTGCTTAGTCTGCTTGACTGTTTTGATAGTTTTGGTCATTCATTAATTCCTCTACCTACGGTGTACTGATGAGAGCCAAACAGCTGGAAACTAGTCTACACCTGATGGAGGTATTGGTGAATGACCATAGCTATCTTATCGGATTTGCAGGTGTAATTCAATACAGGTAGGAATATTAGTTCTCTGTGTAGTTGTTACCTGTAAATCCATTCAGTATGTTGTTCAGCCTACTTCTGGCTAGGGTCGCTGCTCTAGGTGTCTGCATTGCAGGACGCTGCTTGTCAAAGACTTTACTTAGTAATGTCTGATGAGTAGTAGCAACTGACCGCTAGAGGGGTCTGGTATCCCTCGCTTGCACAAGAGTGATTTTGTTCGTGGAGTTGCTCCACTCTCTATTGTCATCGGCAATATTCCTTACTCACAAAAGGAAATATGTCACTTTTAGCATACAAGTGTTAAATTTCATAAATAACTATTTAAAAGGTCACTTTTACACTGCGCAAAAAAGGGTTCCCCTTTTTTTTATTATCCGCAAGGGTACATAAAAGTTTGCATAGACAAAAATTATATTGAGCTAGAAATATTTACATATTACTATATTACCGGACAGTAATTACTTCAAATCCAGCAAAAATACGAAAACGGGTTATTTCAGCTTTGAAATTCATGTATAGCCTCTAATGATACGCGCATTTAATAATTTAAGCCTTTGTTTCCATACTAACGCCTCTAATTTGTCGGCGCTTATGCGTATTACATACGAAGCTTTTATATGTGCATATTAATGGGTGTAGTTTTTGTACTTTTTTATTATGATGCAGCTGAATGCGGTGGATTTACGGACGACATACACTGTGTAAACCGAGGTGTAAACTAATCACTGCGTTCTATTGATAGTCACGATATTACGAAATAATGCATTAAACTCATTAAATTAACAAGCTCGCAAATTAGAAATAAACGAATTGGAAATTCTTTAGTGATTGAGAAAGTTGTACGTTTACTAAGTAATTTGAATTATGAAAAGTTTCCTAACTAGTGGTTTTCCTAAATTTTCAACTTAAATAATTTATCATTATTATAAATTTTTATTATTACTTTTTTCCAATTCTTTTAAAGAAAACACCCTATAGTGCCTATAGAATGTATACCAACACATAGACTTATACATTTTCCATTTCAATATCCTAGAAAGAATCTTGAATACTCAATTGTTGACGGACGAAGAGAGGAATATTTTCGAAATCTACAAGATTGACACCTTCGATGTTCCCGCTATAAATAGTAAATTGTCTTCTCACATTTCTCTTTGTCTTGGAAATCTCTATCAATATATATATATATATATATATATATATATATATATATATATATATATATATATATATATATATATATATATATATATATATATATATATATATATATATATATATATATATATATATATATATTCTCCCATGTGATCTATATGTTCAAGCTGAAGAAATGTTATTTCTTCTCGACGATGCCCACTGATACCAACAAGCAACACTATGTAAAATATGAAACAATTTCAATATTTGGAGAGGTGTGAAAATTACAATTTACCTTCATCATCAAGTAGGTTTTCTCATCTGCTACTTCGAAAATTTCCAAACTCCTGATTTTCTTAAAGCACTAGACTTCCTGGATCGATGTCCTACCGACATACGTGTAAGTAAAGCAATTAAACTTGAAAATTTCTATATGTCAATATTCGTTTTCACTGACAATGTTGTTCTGATAATTAAGTAAAGACTCCACAGCGTGAAGCTCTGGAGCACTATCGTATACTCTGGATTTTTCAAATACGCTGAAATACCTGCCTAACGGGATGCACCGTTATCGCTTAACAACGATTCACAAAATGTAAACAATTGGGTTTTCTTTTTATCTTTATGTACTAGTTCTTTATCTTTATGCACTAGTTCTTTATCTTTAGGTACTACCTAGATGCTTATTGATAGTATAGAAAATGTATGTAATGTGTGAAATTGTAAGGAAAGCAGTTTGTAAAGAACTAACTCTTGGCTCTCGATTCATCATTATCAAACCGAATATCCCGAAACTTCCCAAGTACAATCCTCTACAACACACTGCCCTCAAACCAATTGCATTTGTAGAAATTATTTAGCACTCATCACCTCACGATGATGCTAAATTGGTTAGCAAAGCGCGCGTCTATTGTAGGGTGTTTCGGTGTCGTATTTGTGTAGAATGTTTCGATTCGATAATAATATTGTCAAACCAATGGCATGAGCACCTTTGTGTATTTGGCAGATAGTTTTCAATATAGGTATACGTTAAACCTAACAACATCCGTTGTCGCACACTTCCAGTTGAACGGCATGCCCCAAAAGTTCTACCCACGAGCGTTTATAACAAAGATTTCCGAGCTAAGTTTTGTTAAAGTCGATAAAGCGGTTACCAAGTTGCAGACACGAAGGTAAAAATTATTATGTCGGGTTCCTAGGACATATTAGCTACCGTGTGTCCTAGAATAAACGGGGATCCGTTAAATCTCGTGGTCGGAAAATTTCAAGAGTTCCATATGGTCTTCTGAATAAGAGCCTACGCTTAATTTTAAATTGTTCCCCGTCTTCCAGTTAAACTTTTCTGCTCGTCTCCTCTAAAATATTATTCAATTTTATTTATATCCGTATTATATAAAACGTTTTACATAATTTGTCTTGTAATATCCGTTTTACTGTATTTTAAACTACATTCTAAACTTCGTAATAAGTTCTGATATAATGTTTTGTGAAAAGTAATCTTGGGTTTGTAGCATTTCATTACATAGAGAGATAAGCAAATAGATGAATAAGAAGGAAGACACACTTACTAGTGCTATATCTGGACATAACCTGGACATAATCTGGACATATGAAAATCTTGTTGAACCTATTCCCGCATATAGTTGGAAAAAGTAGTTGTTTTTCAATAGGTTCAACAAGATTTTATGCATTTTAAAGTTTAACATCTTCTGGATAACTGTATGCCTAATGCTTTTATATATAATATGTTCAAATAGAACAAATATAAATAGTAGACTAGGTTTGTGTATTCTAAGAATTTGAGTTCCGTCAAAAACTAATGTCATAAAACGTCACTGCAAGTGTTAGAGTATTAATATTTTAAATTCAAGTATATTGATCAATGATCAATGAAATAAATCGTATACTGCTCTGAAGATCCTCAATAAAGGTGAAAGAACTTGTACAACTTCTAAGTGGTTCGTTTTCGTGTGTATAGTGGCTCGTTTCCGTATGTATGTCCAGATATAGCACTGGTAAGTGATAGTGATATTTTTCGAAATATTAACACCATATACCTATATATTATATATATATATATATATATATATATATATATATATATATATATATATATATATATATAGAAATAATAAGTTATTTTTTATTTATTAAATTTTATGTTATTTTGATAATTTTGATTTTTTTTTTATTTTAATTTTTGTTTACCAAGTATACCTATCATTGGCATCATTTGAAATATTTATTCTCCCAGAAGTCGGTTCATTAGGGAAGCTAGCAGAAATTACAGATCCACAACAAGACAATACAGATACAATTTACCCAAATTTAACATAATTTTATTCACAATATTTTATAAAATTTTTATAAATTGTTTGTGGTCAGAGAATTATATTTATACCTCTACGTTATATGCAATCAAATTATACATATTTATGTATAAATTTAAATATTTTCTTATATTATTACTTTCTTATATTAATTTAAATAAAATAAAATTCTATGTTACACATCACTCCATCTATCGAGTCGTAGCTAAATCTCAAACCTTTAATATGTCTCTCTGATGTCTGGGTATATGTAACATAGATTCCTATACTACGAAATAAACTAAAAACACAGAAACTTGCCTTAAACCTAAGCACAACATAGATCGATACTATAGATTGTCTTTTATCTATGATGATGTACTATCTACGATCTACGACTCATATATTCTAAAATTTTAACCTAATATATGGTATTTACTTATTATGTTCTACATTTATGAAGATTATTTAAAAAGAAATGTTAGAAAAAGATCTACTTTACTAGTTCTACTAGAGCTCAAATTGATAAGTAAACTTAACATGCATCTTAATACTTTGATATATGTTAATTAGGTTATCAATTACTTGTTATATTCTGATCAGATATATAAATGTTTATAAGGGGTTATATCGTTTTCGCTGTTATTTTTAGGCCTTAGTTCCTTGCTGGGGTTTGCATTTATGCACTGCTTATACCATATCTCATGGACGCTCTTCTGAAATGGCCAATAAATGTTCTTACGAAACTGGAACCTCGTCTGCTTGCTGCTTATTGAATACTCTTGTAGGCGATGTAGTAAGTATTTATTTTCTTGGTATTTTTCTTATAATTTATTACTTTTTAAGGAGAAGTTATGAAAATTTTCTATGCAACATGCTTTCTTCCAAAACCCACTCGTTGCTACTCAATAAAATTGTTTTTTCATCTGTTTTACTTCCTTGGAAACCTTATATTTATTATTATGCACTATTAATATTATTATATTACATTGTCTTTTTCTGACTTTATATATAATTATATTTCTCTAATATTCTTAAGGTATTATAATTTTGGATTATGAAAGTAGTCTTACATGTGACATTAGCTGTCAAATGATATCCCCATCTGGACATATTTTTACTTTGATTAAATATTCCAGCTTTATTTCTACTTGCTTTATAATGTGCAGTATGTCATAATTTGCTTCATTTTATTTACAATTACTTTGTCAAATTTGAATAGGCTATATTTAGTACAAGATGCTCAATGTTTAACTGAATCTTGCGTTGCATTGTAATTCTGGTCAAATTCTTACCATTGAATATGAAATTGTTTTATTTTATGAATAAATATCTATATATTTTTTTTTAAAATGTACTTGACTATTTTTACTTATTATAAATACTATTTACATGGAGTTTTTAACTAATACTATGCAATGAAAGTTTATTTATAATATGTTTTATATGTATATCGACTTATATGTTCGCTCTCTCGCTACAATCGTTTTTTGTTTCAATATATATATATATATATATATATATATATATATATATATATATATATATATATATATATATATATATATATATATATATATATATATATATATATATATATATATATATTCATATTTATACATATTAAGGATACATATTGATAACCCACCTTGTCTTATTATCAGACATAAGTCTTATAATGCGAAGCCATTTGCAAAAAGCAAACAATTGATCTACCCTCTTCCACTTAAAAAGACAATCATGGATTAATTGTACGAGTACATTGTTAAACTAAACGAGTAATGAAACTTCGTCCAGTAAACCGTTCGGCCCAATTCCCTTTGTTTCAAAAAACTTAGTTAAATTTTAATTTAATTAAGTGTAAACACTGTTAAGTCTTTAGATAAAATTAAAAAGTAAAACTTTGTAATTCCTTCCTAATGCTTGCGCCCCATGGCTTCTCATCTCCCTTCGTTTTAAGGTATTTTCCGTGTTTTTGAACAATTTTATGGAACCGTACGGCCAAACATACATTAAAAACCAGATTGGGATAGGGAGATAATATTAACCGTACCTTTTCTTTTATGATAATATGCCATCGCACTGCGTGCTCCACGTAACGTGACCAACTTTTATCGCAAATTCCAAGATTTATTTTTCGTGACGAAAAAATAATGTTCCCCATCTGGATCACATGCGGCAGATAATCATACGTAGGCATTCTCGCAGGAATCGATTTGATATTATAATACACTTTTCTCTTATATAAATTATTTTAAAAACACCACTGTCATAGACTACGCACTAGAAAGCATTTGTCATTGCTTTCTACGTTTCAACTTTATCCTCTACAACAGTATGATATGTAACAAAAATCACTAAATAGATATAATATTTTACGGTTATAATTTATTAATTAAGGTTTTTTCAATGTATAATTCGTTTTCGTTATAATAGGCAACCTTCACACTTCTTTATTGCATAAAAATGTTCTACCATTCTGAAAAATAAGATATGCAAAATATGACGCCTTAATTCCTAATAGTAAATTTGTTATAAATTATTAAAGTTTCGCGGGCGAGCGAACCAATTCAAACAGGTTCAAAGACGTGATGCCTCATCCTACAATTATTGACAAGCGACAATGGAAATCCCAGCACTCGACCGCTTGATTGCCGGCGCAACGACCACCGAATATGTACGTTGTGACGTCACAGCTCGTTTCGGGCAGCTTCAATTTTATCGCTGTTTAGATCCTTCATACTGGTCGCGCGGAATTAGAAATCTTGTTTTTTTTTGTAAAGTACACGTTTCATTACAACGTTACACTATGTTTTTACTATTATTTAATTACTTGCACATTTCCCTAACTACGAGGAGGTGTGTGGCATACATTAAATGCATTGTGAGGGTGAACAATATTTCTACAAGTCCATTCTGCTCAAGCTCCGATAATTTTTCATAAAATTTTTTCATAATGTTCATGAGCGCTGGTCCAGGCGCTGTGAAAAATTTGAAGCTCCTACATCGTTCAGGATATCAAATATTGCCTGTTTCTTGTCGTCAGTAATGGTCATTGATGACAATACAATTCTTGCGAGTACCAGGTGAACTAAAATATGACCTGGCTAAAATATGACCGTCAGCACGTTTTCTGTAGACTGTTTTGCGTAAATGGTGCTAAGATATCCTGCAGCCCACTACAATCCATTACGTATCCAATAGCACCCATAAAAGATATCAGCAGGTGGAAGGCACCTATACCCTGGTGCCGAAATATTGTGGAGTGATTCATCACCAGCATATCGACGGCTCAGAGAGATGAGGTGCGAAGGAAACGAAATTCCATAGGCGTATCATTTTATAGGAGGCATTTTTGATCATTTTCAGTTCTCCTCCTCTCAAATTCGGTCGCTTACGATTGGAGTTATTTGCAACTACTCGCATTCGTCGCTTCCATCGCATAAAAACACTAAACACTCGTGTATAACACAATATTATAATTAATTAATATCGCGAGTCAACCATACATAAGACAAAATGAAACGCCACTGTCGCGCCAAAACATACATGCATGAAACAACGCATGATCAATATATTCAAGGAAATCCCGCGTCTTTACCTTTGACCAATGAAATTTAATTTAATTTAGAACCGCCTAAAACTCACCAATGAGAGCGGTAGACCCGGTTACTAATGAGTTCTGCCCACTATTTCTATAGATTGTACACAAATTTGCACACTAAGAAATTCTGTGATCCATTGCCAATAGGCAGACCGTTCAATTGTGATGGTGGTGTGATATTATGTATGAATCACTCCACGCTATTTTAGCACCAGGGTTATAGGCGCACGATCACTGATGATAATGGAGATTCAGAATTGCAGGAAGCCACTAATCTCTCTGGTTCACATAGCATAATTTCTGTTTATCACCTCTCCCTTTATCTGAATCAAGAACAGAGTAATCTTCTCCATGAATCCGTTCCACCTTGGGATGTCCTGGCGCCCTCTCCATTTTCCATACAACCACGTGAAGGCGCTGGCTGATTGTTTTACCGCATTGATTGGAATTCATACGTTGACATCATAGATACAAATTGAATTGAGGCCATCCTGCTTGGTTTTTAGAAATGTAACCATTTGTATATTTCCGAATACCGAGTTTCTTTGGCTTTCGGTACCTTCTTTAATCTTCAATTCTTGCCTCTGACCAGGCTGAGTAGTGAGGTGTTATACATTGGAGCCCTCCCATAGCATGCCATGTATTGGAGCCGTTAATAGCGTCTACGTCAGCATCAGCATCAGCATTGTCTCGCACCCATTGGCTAAAATGCCAGCACGACTTGCGTTGGGTCTTGCCCAAGTCTTGATAACACCTCCAGGAGATATCTTGATCCGTACTTCTTATGAAGCATTGTACCAAGTCCTACGAGCAGTGGGGACAGGAACGACCTTGATCTCCCAGCATTAATCCTTGCGTGAGCGGAAGCACATCAGGGTTTTGTTTTTTGTTTAGGTCGAGTAGGGTTTTTTTTTCTTTTTTGGGGTTTACACTTGACCCCACATGCACCTTAAGGGTTTCTGGAATGTCATGCACATCGTCCTTCACAAATTAGGTCACTTTGGGTAAGTATCGAGGGGATAAATCACCAACCAGATATCTTCGCGGATAATGACAGCGGCGGCTTTCACTATTCTTTTTCTTTGGCATTCTTGGTCATACCAAGTCTGAGTTAAAATTTTGTAACCTGTTTTTCGAAAGCATATTATAGGTGACTTATTTTTATAGGTGGGTTTTTTCAATAGGATTATCTGTTTCAAATATATGGGGTCTTGGAAACTTGCAAAATGTAAGTTTGCCCCTAAATGAGAATGTTTCTCGGCTTCTAACTTTTGATTTCGGCTATACCACTGAAGCGATTTTGATGTTTTAAATATTCATTCGACGCAGAATTCAACCCTCTCAAATATTGAATGGAATGACAATATGTCATCCCGTCCGAAGCACCGTCTTCCAGTTACAAGCATAAAGGTGCAAAAATTTTGCTTTTTTTTGGCTCTCAAAAGTTATACTCACCTCCTGCGATGATGCAAACCCAAATTACACACACTTAAGACCAAGTGAAAGTATTAAAATATTTTCCAGCTTACTGGAAATCAATTTCACGATAAATTCGAATTTGACTGGATTATCTCGCAAATATAATTAATATTAAAATAGAATAGGTACATACAGTCTGCAATTTGCTTTGGTAAACCTGTAGATTTTTTATGATAATAAATATTAATGATATAAATATAATATCAGTCAGTCACATATCCATACCATAATTTACCATGTGATGGATATAGATTTATTTTCTCTTATTATCTCGAATTCATAAAATATTCCTACGAATATATTGTTCCTAATGCATCGTAATATTTTGTTACATTCATAAGCGACATTATAAATTTTGAGAATGAGAAACGATAATTTGCCAACTTCCTTTGGTACAAGTAGTTAATTTAAAAAACAAACGTGATTAGTGCAGTTTTATTACATTTTATTACAAGTGGGTAGTCTCGCTTGTAAAAATATTGTTCCAATTTATGCAAAAGATAAAAGGGAGTAAGAGTGGAAAAAGTGGCCACTATGCGGTTCGGTCCTTGGGGTATAACTCGGTGCGCTAAATATAGGATAACATCGATCTTTGCTCTCTGCAGCATAAGGCGGATTAACAGGGGTTGAGAGGGTAATATTTCCCCAGTGACCACGAAACTCCTTATTCAATAATGCTCACGCAATTTAAATTTTCTGCTGACAATTAAAGCAACAATAAGTTGGTAGTTTTTAATTACAATTTCCCGTCGTTAAACCGCTGAAAATGATATTTCAGGAATTTCGTTAACTGTCATGTACGCTTTGTTTCATTATACAATCAGCGAATTTAGTTTTTGTTAAATATGTTTTAAAACATTATATACTCAAAATCATACTCTCCTACAAAATACATAGCCTTCGTAGCTGCTGAGAAAGTTACATACAAAATAAATGTAGCGTCAGGCAAAATATCTAGTAGTTATAACGGGGCACATAGAAAAAAGAAACACCAAAGCTGTTATAAGCACGTTTCGGAATTATTGCTTCCCCGTCAGTAAATACTGCTCTTGAAAATAGAGCTAAAAATAATACAACGCGATAGCTGTCTGCAGCTGTGGTGATTCCTATTGCTCGGATACTGACATTTACAATTTACGAAAACCAAGAACACTACCATCAATGCATACTTTCCAATATAAAAATGGTGAGAATACATTGAACTATGTATTGACTGTTTGAAGAAATCCCTTAAATTTGATCCAGTACGTTAGGGAGCACGAATTGTTCAGGTACAGCATACCTGTAATTTCTGCCTCCTTCATATGCTTCGACATTAGAATCATCCGTTACGCTTTACTGGCTGTCAATGTTATTCGTCAGAACCACTGAAAATCTGATCAGATGATTTCGACAAAATGCCTGGAATACTTCACATACGAAGTCAAATTTCCCGGAAGCGGTTGGATGATTGGTAGCATGTATTTAGAGGTTGTAGTTGATTTGTAGGTGATTTTCGTAAGCTAGTTATTAGTCTCAATGACATACCTTCCTCATGGGTCTTGTCCAGGATGAATCTATTTCTTCGAGTGTAGGTATTTTCTTGAGTATTATATATTTCTCTTTCCATTGTGGTAGTTGGATCTTTCTGAAATAATCATTAATTTCCCTTTTCTGCAGCTACTTGAATCTTATGCTGATTAGTCTCCATAAAAAGCATGCTATGGCCATCATTGAGGAAGATGTCTCATTCTCTTTATCAGCTGGTAGCATTTTGATTTAGACTTTCTATATTTTTTATTGATTGTACTTTGCTATTGTTCACTGCATACGTAAATATTATATTGTAAAAGTATTTTTATACTTTTAAGGGTATCTCATCTTACAAGATCCAAAAACATAAACACTAACCACTAAACATTAGAGTTAGAGTTAGTTGCTGAGGTTTCATATTTTAACATATTTGTTACTTATAATCAGTACCCAATATTTTGAAAATGTTTTCATACTTTACCATGTTAATGCAGTAAAGTAAAGTTTTTATTTTAGTAATTAATAGTAATATATCAAATATGGTAATATATTCCATGGTAACTTGATATTGCGATACTCTATAAGTTATGAAACTGTGCCTTCGGCCTCGTCTCATAATTTTCTCATATCTTGTAACATGAATCGTGATGATACTCATATAGCAATTAATATTAAGCATATTATTAGAGAACACAGTAATTTACAATTACAATATTAAATATCTAAAAGTTATATTATTACTTGTTACTTAGTACTCTGGTATATCTCAAACAAAGTACAATATATGGCTTACAAAGGATTCATCAATATTTATCAACATATGGGACCTCCTAATGGATCCTACGGACCTCAGAAATTTGAATATAAGTGATTGCACGTCGAAATTTTCGATACATAGTTTCCTTGTTACGACTTTATGTTTTATTATAAAACAATTGACTATACCGCACATTACATCACTTTCCTAATTAATTATGTTGTTTCCAATTTTCATTTCAAGTTTAACTTTATGAACGTTGCACGTACACCATTACCAGAGTGGTTTTCGAGCCGCCACTGCCTCGACATACGAGTATATGGTTTGAGGGGATGCTGCAGATTTGACCACGTAAACTATATTCTGCTAACAAAATTATAGCGTATTGCTACTCCTGAAATGAATATAATGTCAGAAGTTCGGATGTTATCTACCTAGTAGCTGTAGGTGATAGAATGTGCACCAATTCCAACGTTCTCTGAATGTTTAGTAACATAATTTGTTATTAAGACATTTGGTATTTAATAATCTCACGCAATTATTATTTTATACCCAAATAACAATGCTACAACAAAATATTTACTATATCGTAAAACAGTAGTTTATTGGTAGGGTTACCATTCGTCCGGATAAAGCCGGATATGTCCTCCTTTTTAATGTAAATTTAATTACCGGCCGGATTTCCCCTCTATCCGGCTTTTTAAAAATACCACTAAAAATTGCTGCACTTGCCCGAAAATTTGTTTCGGCGGCTCGGGTAATGCTCGAAAATTTCTTCTACCAGAACTTTATTCCGATTTACCGAATCCTGCGTGACGTATACAGTGTGCATTTATAGATAGAAGAAGTAGTGTTCTGTTGTTTTGGGTATTTATGTGATGTCAGTTACAGGTTACGATCATGATACAATTTGTATCATGGATTACGAGTTACAATTTTCTTCTATTTTGAGTGTTAACAATTACTATTTACGATTTATGAAGGAAATATGTCACAAGAAGTTTTATTAACTTAATTTATATAAGTTTATAGTTTCTGTTGTATTTGTTAATGCAATATATATGCAAAGTGCAATGGTTGTTTAGTTCACTTTTGTTTACAAGTTCTTATCTTTTATGTTCCTAATAATGTGGAATAAAATGTTCAAAATATGAGGTCATACTTTTTTGTTAGAATTGTCATACTTTACATGTTTCACATCTGGTAACCCTATTTATTGGCCTAAAATATAATTGAAAATGTAAAATTATTGCAGAATTTCAGGTAACATTTTTCAAAAGGGACCATGTATCAGTAAATTTCGTATACATAATTGTAGATATGTATTAATTATACGTAAACAGTAACAAAGGACATAATATATACTCGTCAAAATTGACTTTATAAAGCTGGCTTTTATCTCACCATTTTTGTGGAATTTTATAAAACTAAAAAATAACTGGGTGTTTTATTTATGAATTTTATAAAAAAAAATGCGATTGGATTTGATTACCAAAAGTTGCGTATATAGCATGATACTAAGAGTACAAGATATGATCACTTGGGAAACGTGTTTAGAACAAACTCGCGCATGACGTCACCCCGTGACAAAAATGCATGGCGATATATGGAGACGAAAGCTCTTAACATGTTTTTATTATAAAGTTTCGTTATGATCCGACTGTTATAATTATTTTGGACATTGTTTAAGTATACAGGGTGTTTACGAACTTGAGAAACATTTCATATTTTAATTTTTCTCGTTTATTAAAGCACTTTCATTGGGTTTATTTTTTGTAAAACGTTTACTTTTAGCATAATATATTACCATGAATTAAAAATAATCTGTCAGGTTATTAAACGCCCTGTATAGGTAGGTACAAAAAAGAACAAGACAACCCAACCAACATGATATTCCCGCTCATTAAAGGGCCCGTACCCCGAACACTGGCAAATAGCTGGTGTTGGAGAGCTGGGAGCTGGTACTTTGCGTTAAAGATCTACTACGGCACGAACTGGATCAATGACTATCCACGTCTATAATCCTTGAACTGGAATAGCACTTAGTAGAAGGATTGTTTCTAAAGAACCTGTACATTAATTAGTAATTACTGCATTAGACCTTTACTTTTCTATAACTGCACGGAGTCTTTACAGTTAAAGCAAGTGAACGCGTAATAAAGACAAAATATAGATATAAATATACATTAGTTTATTTTATATAATTAATTATGAAAACCGTCACAAAATAACTAATAATATTCACATTTCCTTTAAACATACGCGCCAATTTAGCTTCGGTTATTTTTTATTTTCTCCCGTGTCGTGTTGCTGTTCTGATTTTGCAGATGTCGGATGTTGTTTGTTTGGTTTTTGGATTTTTTAGTGTTAAATTGATATTGCTGATTAAATTCGTACAATAATTATTATTCGTACATAGTGCAGTTTTTTTACTATTTAGGGCAGGCACAATTTAGCATGTACACACAACCGCACGAAAGGTAAGTTTTGACATAACCATAACCTGAGTTTTATTTGGCATCTTTAGCCTTTAGTTAAGATTTTCTTTTATAACGTATATACTTGATACTCTTAATTATTTATTAATATAATTATGTCATCCATAATTAAAGAAAAAAGTAAAAGGCAAAGACGTGAAGGTACAGCATTATCTTTCAACTTCCACTTATTTTTGGGCAATTGCAATAATTTGTCTATAACTTGAAAATCATAATCACAAAAATGCTTCGAACATATTCTAGAATTTTTAATATTAAAATCATGCGTTTGGTAGCACTTTTGCACCCATAATTTGCAAATCTCTGCTGCAGTTGGAAAACTAAAGTATGTACCTACTGGAAGAATTTTTACTTTTTTTATTATTATTACTGGTATAACCCTTCATTGCACAGTAAACCATATTGTTTATCACAATCACAAATGACCAAAATAATTAAAATAACGCATTTAAACTTATAAAATAATGTATTTAAACTTATAAAATGATGTATTTTAAAAATGTGTCAAATTTGAATATTTGAAATTTGTCACGGAATGACGTCAGCAGAGCGAGAGAGATAGGGGATCGCATGCGCGTTAGTATATCTTGTAGTCTTAGTATCATGCGTATATAGTGATTGGCCATAGAAAACCGAAGAAAATAATTGTAAAACTGACATTTTGAAAAATATTTTCACAAACATGGTGGGCGTAAGTAAAACTCTTTCCCAAACGATAGATTTTTCTCCATACCCAAGGGAGTGACACGACTTACTGTAATTTATGGACTTTGGTATGGTGGTGCATCTCTTATAATTTGGGCCGGTACATCTGTTCATTTTTGGACGGAATTGGTTATTTTTGACGAAAACATGAATGTAAATGTTTATTTACAGCAAACCTTAAGACCAATTGTGCTTAAGATTAATTTTTAATACGGATAAATAAAATATATTAACGTTAATGGGAGCCCGTATAGTTATTATAAAATAACTATTGAGATTTATTGCTACATTTTTTGTGAAAATGTAACATTTTACTAAAACCTTTGTGTATTTTTGCAAGAAAGATAGTAGCAGAATGCAAAAGGGTTTTAAAGCAGACACATAAGACAAACAAATTTTATAAAACTCTAAAATACAGACTGTTCGGCTAACGAGGTGCACAAGCTAAAAGTTGACTAAAAAGCAGGTATTTCTTTAACACTCTGTATAAGTATGTTTCTATCAAATAGGTGAGTCAATTAGCCAAGCCAATAAAATTCCCCTTAAACTGCTAAAAACGCAGTACAAATCCATACATTTTTGATTGCTTTACAGCATTATAAATCTTGGACAATTTTAAGTAAATATTGGACAATTTTAAGGTATACATAAGCACATGTTGATGAGTATACACTACGTAAATACGAAAATAAGTAATAAGGAAATTTTTGTTGCTTCTTATTTTAATGTTATTAACTGAAAGTAACACCGGCATAGTTTTCCATAAACACTAAAGGACTGAACACTACCTATACTCGGGCGTGTTACCAACCAAGTTGGCATCATCTGAGTTTGATTCAGTATGGTCATAAAAGTAATATTTTATTTTGCTCTTGATTGTTTCTAATCTAAGAATAATAAGAAATGGCAGATACAAAATAGACATTGATGATTTCATGAAAGGCGTGATCAGACAACAAATCGGGTAGTTTTACATGGGAAACAAATTTCAACTATGAGAGAGCTTAATCAAAGATTAAATAAATATCGTTCTGATATTCTATAAAATTCACGAATTAACATATAAATAAATGTATAATTAAATAAATAAATAAATATTTAAATACATTGAGTAAGGCCATTAATTAAAGATAGATTATAATGTAAATAAGGTAAAAAGAGAGAGAGCTATATGGTTACAGAGTTATATTGCAAGTCAGATGGTCCCCAATCGAACCTACTCTCGGCACTTTCTGTAATTTTTGGTGAAAGAAAAATTAAACACAATATACTAATATTTAAGTTTAATTTAAAAATTCATGGTCGAAAACTGCATTAAAATGTTACCTACAATTTGCTTGAAGTTAGCGTACATTTAATATCACATATAAATCAAATATTTGCAGATATAGAACTTCATTGGGCCCAACGCCGATATAAGTGCAGCGCAGCTAATTCGAAATCAAATTAATGCTACATATCTATGAAAATCGTAAGTGACAATAAAGCAAAACTTTCATAAAGCAAATATTATCATGACTATTTTTTATTTTAAGGAATTCATGTGATGAATTAGTTCATTTCTTTTTTAATGTTTCTGTCATATCAGGGTGAAGTAGGATATTTTAAGATTCAATATAAATTTGATACCAAAATTCAGCCACAAAATTCGTGACGTTCACAGTAAATAAGCTCAATAAAATTGAAACTTTTCATATTTTCCATGTCATATCAAATTATTAATTTAAAATCAATAGTAATGATAAATAATTAATAAATACAATCTAGAAAAACTATTAAATTTAAATTTTAACTTGTTTTGAACTTCCCTTGAAGGTAAGAATTCGTGCTCTAGACTCTAGAAAATAATAAAAATATTATAAACAATCAAATTCTCACAATGTAAACTCACATTAAAATAAAATACCGACATTCATATGAACTGGCGCCATAATTTGAAATCAGAAGAAATTACATTAGAAGATACGCACGAATAGCAAATGAATATAAAATGTATAGTAAGTTATAAAACATATGTAATAAATAAGGTAAGGTATTTTTTATGTCATAAGATAATCCACCTTGACTAAGAGTGACAAGATGATAGAGCGATATACCAATGGTATATGTCTATTTAAATCTCGTTTTAGTGGGTAAAATAGTAGAATGAAACCGATGCTTAATTAAATTCTGCTTTGGGAAACCAAGTGGGATAAAATAAAAACGTAATAATATAATAAAGTACGTGAATATATCGCAAAAAACATTGCAATTGTTCATGAAACAGATTTTATTAAAATCATCCCATAATACTTTTACAAAGGCTGACGAAGGTCGAAAGTTTATTGTGGACGCTTTTTATTTACCTAATTTATATCTGCGTGTCATTAGAAGGGCTTTCCTAAATAAACAAATTAACCCCTTTAGCCAGACCGTAATACTTTTTAGCGGGAGTAGGTATATACCAAAAGTATTAATTTCGGGGTTGTGAAATATATTTTCTCGTTTTTGTTTGTTTCCCGTTAAAGATAATATACACGCAGTTCGCCAGGAATAAAATATACTGTTCTTATTTAGATGATGAAAGTGAGAACGCGGCAAACTGAACTTGTGCACTCTCGTAATGGCCAATGGATTTCAAAAACTGAAATTTTTCGAAAATTAACCAGAATATTTTACATCATGAGCATCTAATCATTATCATCGGATATGAGAATTTTAGCAATTTTTCATTTCCATAGGTACTACTTATCATCTTTCTACAGTTTTAATACTTATGTTTTTATTTTATTTTAATAAACATGTTATAAGATAGTGAGATAATGTTTACATTTTGTCCTACTGCTTACAGTTAAGATTTAAGCTTAATACTAAATAAAAATCCGAGCATAATATAATGAAACATGTTAAAAACCACAAAGCTGTGTTTGGCACATATAAATACATTTTATCTAAACTCGTCGACAGTATAGAATGCTTTTTCAATTAAAAACTTTTTTATGGTAAATTTGTATTTATTGTACGGCACGTTTCTAATTTGGAACGATTTCTAATTTGGTCTGGAAGTTTATTATAAAATGAGGGCAATGTAGTTAATACAAACTTTTCCCAATTCTATGGTAATAAATTGTTATACTCATATTGAGTATTGTATAATGATTGTGTATGTTGCTATGAACCTGAAAGAGGCATAATCCTCTTTAACCCACAGCACACATCCCAATATGTATAATAGAAATACATTAATATCCCCATTTCTACAAGCACATCTAGCGTCCTCCCGATATGCTAAGCCTCCTATAATTCTCAATGTTTTTAGTTGTAGTTTAAACATTTTCGCATGTGAATATCCCCATGCTAGTAGACCATAATGCATAATCTGTTTGATATAGAGGAGATATATATTCCCTAGGAGATAGTTTTTTTGCAAGTTTCTCTGATAGATGATCCATATCTCCCAGGACAATACTGAATCTTATTGTAGGTATCTACAAAAACAAAATTTTCAAAGTTTTGTCTTTATTTATAACACTCGTAAGTAGTTTCCACAAACACCAAAACACTTTTACTTCGCTCTATGCGCGTTTCGCCAACCAAGTTGGCATTATCCGGAGACGATTAAAACGAATCTTAAACTGTCAGTTTAATTTTTTTAAATAAACTAATCTTAAACTGACAGTTAAGTTTTCACTGTCAGTAAGTTAAAACTCATATCTCATATCATTAAACTCATATCATTACATAAAAGGTTCCAGCCCTATCCAGTTTCTTTGTTTATACTTAGTTGGTTAGCAATAAATAAACAAGGATGCCGCTTGCCACTCTGTATCGTTCATGTCAACTTATAAAATCATAATTATTTTCTTTATTTATGGTTGTTGTATCATCTGCATAACACTGAATATCTGAAACGCTATCTAGAACATCATTTATATATGAGAAGCAGCAGCGGACCAAGCACCGACCCTTGAATTACTCTAGTTCTTATTACTTTTATTACTGATATAGACAGTAATACTAAACAAATTGTTTTCTGTCTCCTAGATATAATTGTATCAATTGAATGATCTTCTAAGTAATACATAGTATTTTAATTTAAATACAAATTACCTTCAAGATATTCTAATATTTGCTTTGGTATTAGCCATTCTATTATATTAGCAATTATCGGCATCAGTGATATATGTCGACAGTTGCCTGGATCCTACCTTCATCCTTTCTTATATTCAGGGTGTTTCTAAATTGATGCATGAATGAAAATTGAATGGATTTTAAGGGGTGAATTTTCAACAAAACTAAAGGGGTCCCTTTCACACATTTTTTTCTAAAACGCCTCCCCTCAAAGTTACAGCCCTGTAAATTTGGGATAAAAATAATGTTTTTATTTATTTTCTCCCCTATGACTGAATTTAGTAGAATGACATTTCGAAGACAACTTGCAGATATTCAAGCAAGGGGGTAAAAACCCACCGCTATATTTTTCCTCGGAACTTTTGAACGCGTCAACATTTCTGTATTTAAAAATTTTATAGGGAAATGTGGATTTAATCGGCAACTTTTTTGTATTTTGAGTTTTCTTCGGAAAATTTATTGTTTACTCATAAAAAAATTAAATTTTACACATCCCCGTTCAAATAAATTCACTGAGGGATTATTATTTGGTAAAACAGTGAAGTAGACTGTTGTCAAATAAGGTCATGATGATGAGTATTGTCATTGCTTTTGTTTTATCTAGACAGTTTTACAAGAATTGAAAAACATTTACTTATATTTTTTTAATTGATCTTAAAGCGTGCAGTTGAAATATACCGGGTGCCTACGATATTACTAGCCAGCCTATTACTTCCTTGTAAAACAAGATATCGATTTCAAATTTTCGGAAATTATATGCTTGACTACGGTGCACAGTTTGATTGCTTTAAGACCTGATTTTCATTTCCGGTTTAACCGGAAACAGTATAAACTTTGTTTTTAATGGAATACCCAGTACGTTATTCGAAATTTAGATTACACAGCAAATTCTATGTATAAAACATATCGCATACCCTATATCAATCTTTGACAGTTTTCGAGAAAATGGCTGTTGAATATATGTCATATCATATATGTCATATCAATCACAAATTATTTCATTTTCACACAAAACAAATGAATGCAGGAACAAATCTGTTACGGCTATTGAAGTTTTTTGGTGAGTAAAATTTGATAAAGCCATACACATTTTATTTCCTGCTAAACCGGAAGTACTACGAAAAGTGATTTTCAGACTTAAATTACTTGGATAGTTTTAATGGAACGCCCTGTACTGAACATTAAATTTACATTCTACTATTTTTTCTCGATATTTTTTGTTTCTGGTGTCCCCTGTTTAAACCTAATAGTTTATGAGATATCGGCGCCTGAATGTTCACCTGCACTATAAATACGTCACAAATCTGCATTCGCATACATTCAGTCGCCGATATCTCATAACCTATTAGGTTTAGACTGGGGACACTAGATACAAAAAATATCGAGAAAGGTTAGTAGAATATAAATTTAAGATTCAATACAGGGTGTTCCATTAAAAATATCGAAGTAATTTGAGCCTGAAATCACTTTTCGTAGTACTTCCGGTACAGCCGGAAATTAAATTTTTATAACTATCAAATTTTACTCCCCAAAAAATTTAAATTACCGTATCAAATTTGTTCCTACATTCATTTGTTTTATGTCAAAATGAAGTAATTTATCATTGATATGACATTTTCAACCGCCATTTTCTCGAAAACTGTCAAAGATAGATATAGGTTATTCTACATGTTTTGGATCTAGAATTTTCTGGGCAATCTAAATTTCTGATAATATATAGGGTGTTCCATTAAAAATAACAAAGTTTATACTGTTTCCCGTTAAACCGGAAATGACAGGCAGATATTGAAGCTATCAAACTATGGGCCATTGTTAACCATACAACATACCAAAATTTTAAATTGATATATTTTTTTACAAGGAAGTTATAGGCTGGCTAGTACTATCGTAGGCACCCGTATAGAGATTTTTTAAATGACAAACTATTCAAGAGATTAGATAAAACGAAAATAATGGCAATACTTCATGACTTTATTTGACAACTAGACTGTTTCACTAAATAATAAACCGCTCAGTGAATCTATTTGAAAGGGGATGTGTATAATTTTACTTTCTTGTGAGCAAACTATAAATTTTGCGAAGAAAACTCAAGAAAGGTATTTCAAAACATTCGTGACTAATGTTTTAAAATGCTTAAAAAAACTGAATATAGAGGCAAAATTTCGCACAAGAGACTCATGGTATACTGAGAATATTGTCTTAAATCGAAATATGTAAAAATATACAGGGTGTTCCATTTAACAATCGAAAGTTACTGTCATTTCCGGGTAAAGCAAAATCCTTTTTTAGTGGTAGTTTATGCACCCAAAATTTAAAGTGGGTACGTGAAAAAATTAAAGAAATATAGGGGTAAGCCACTAGCCTATGTTACCCGGTATATCATACCCCAATTAATTAGGTATTATTATTACTTACGAAAAGCAAGAAGCTTGTGTAGCGCCATGTTTCCAACCTAATTACCCATGAGCAAAGTATTTCCAAGTAGTTTCATTTAACAATAGCGTTACTACTAAATAAATGCTGAGTTCCATACAGAATAAGTTTCATCATCACGAAGCGATTGAGGGTAAGCCCTAAAGTACTTTGACTAGTTTATATTGGAGACTCATTGCGTTGGTAGTTAAAGGCCTCAAGTAATGTTCTAGGCCACTGATTATTGAGATAAATAGTAACGTAATTATCTGGTGTGATTTACGTATTACATCCTCCACGCTTAAGCCAATAAATATGTAACTGACCAGCTAATGCGCCTGCATAGTACTTGTGCAGTGAAAACAATCAATACTGAGGTTTTAGGCATTTTGAGCAGAAAATGTTTGACCGAAGCAGCGTTTTCCTTTATGAATAATTTTTAACTTGTACCACAATTGAACGTTTCCGGTAGGTTTTCCGAAAATGGTACATTACATTACACGTCATGAAAGTAAAGGGTTTGCAGGATATGAGGACAGTCTTCGACTATTTCTTTTAAACCTCCGAGTAAATCATAAATACTTCCATGATGCGTGATGTAGATATATTATTTTTTCCAAAATCGTTTCATAAAAAGCTAAATATCGGTAAAATATGAATAATTATAATAATAATGTAGTCGAGAGTTAACTAGACCCCTCTGCAACCATTTGCTAGTACCCATGAGACATCAGAAATACCTAATGATAGGTAGCATCCTGCAAAGCAGGCACCTAGAGCAGTGGCCTCTAGTCCTGGTACCATGGTCGGCCACCATATTGGCAGAAATCATGTCATTTTTCTTTTTGTGAATCAATGCCTAGACCTACATCCACTCAGAAAGAAGTTATACACAAAAATTTGAAAAATAATAAATTTTTCAAATAAATTTTTCAAAAAGTTAAATTTAGTGTTTAAAAAATCCGTTTACACCAGAACAAGATGCCTTTATTTTAATGGCACATTTTCTAAGTGGCACACGGAATGAAGATGGTAGATAGTCATATTCTTTGCAATCTTGCCTGAAACAAGATTTTTCCCAAGAAAATATTGCTTAGGAAAATTTTAATCACGATACGAAGAAAAACATTTACAGGAGAATGCCCACAGGCAGACCAACTGTTTTAACAAAATGTATAAAATATAGAGAAATACAGAGTATTTCAAAGTCCCCAAAAATCTATTCCACAGTTATCTGCTAAAACAGGTATTTATACCGTGCTGGTTATATTACATAAATTCAGTAAACTTAAAATTAAAAGTACATTTTTGCACAGTCAGGGAATTTGACACCTTTACTGAATTTGTTGAGACGTTTGTAAGGCAAGTTCATTTCATAGTAGGTTATTTGGACCTGCCAAGGTATGAAAGTGACAAGCTGTCACACCGTTACAACCTACTGGATTGTTTTTAAACGTATAAAACAGAGTTTTCGTCTCATAGTATATAATTGGTCAAAATTAGAAAAAATCTTGTATGAAACACATTGGGAAGCACTATTTGTGTAACTCGCATCCTTTTGCGGAAATCGCTAGCGCTTTAAAGAGTATATCTATTTCAAAACAAGTTGGTTTTTCAGTATTAATTTGTGTACATATTATTTAATTAATAATTTGTGCAATTTATCTTTCCTATAAGTAAAATATTATTATCGACTTCATGTTTCCAAACACCTAACCCACATAAAACTTTTAACGTGAAATCATTGATTTCTGGAATTATTTATTTTAATATGATTATTTTTACATGTAGCGTGTTAAAGAAAGAAATTAGAAAGTATTACATGCTGTGAATTGAAATGAAAATTTTGTGAAAAAAATTAAATATATACTCCACAACTTAGGCAACCAAGTATTGGTTGCCTAACCACCACGTCACACAGTGGGTCAAATCGCTAATCCAGATGGAAAAAAATTATTTATAAAACAAAATGCGTTTTTGGTTGAAATATTGCAGTTAAAATATACATTTACGTTATATATACTCATATTAAACTGAAACAATCGTTACATTGGATATACATGGTGATACATATTTGAAAGGTTAACTTACACACGATTTGCAACATGAATTACAAGAAAAACTGAACAAAATTAGTCAAAATAAATGTTCTGTAGAAAAAAATAGCCTAAGAACATGCAGGTTACATACAGAGTGTTTTCTAAGGTGTGCTTTCCTTTTAGCTAAATATAGAAGCTATAAGATAGAAGAAGTTTTAAGATAGAAGAAGAAGTATAGATATAAGTTTTTAACAAGTTGTAGGTAAAACAAAATGGATTTTTGATGGAAATATAGCATTCAAAATAAAAATTTACGTTTTACAGACTCATATGTAAGCAATAAAAACCGTTACACTAGATATACAGGGTGATATGTATTTAAAAAGCTTAGACACGATTCGCCTCATCAATTAAATATGTAGGTACAATAAAAAATTGAATAATAAAACAGGTAGACAAAATAATAATAACGTAAAATATTGCATTCAAAATATTCATTTATGTACATTTTACAGGTTCATATTAAACCAAGAAATACTGTTACACTAGATATTACAGGTATTTAGAAAAATTATCTTGTATATTATTCGCAATATGAGTTTCAATAAAAAAATTTAAGAAGTGAATGAAGAGCTTTTTTATATCGATTTGCTTTTCCAGGGGACCGTAATTTTTGCAGCATCCCGCTGACCAGATTTTTGTAGGCTTTTCCGTGCTGCAAAAGTTAATTTGTCTGTAGAGTAGGTACTCCAACAATAGTGAAATTTTTTTCTCTTTACATCGATCCCCAGTTTCAATAAAATCTTTCGAAGGTCAACCAATCTTTATTTCGGATTGCCCTGGCTGATCATTCTTATTATTAGAAAGAGGAACTCTAATATCACCGTTAAACCAGTTTTTGGTTACGCGCTTGAAATACATTTAGGGTGCGATGAGCCTCTTCCCATTTTTGACTGATTCTACTATTAAAATTTTCCACGTGTTTCTTAAGTAATTGTGTGATTTCAGTTCCGGAATCAAGATAGAGTTCGAATTTCTTGAAAACATATTCCAAAACAGCAGCATTTTTATTTTTAGTGGTACGGTTTTCCACCCAAACTCCAAAAAGTTCTGTCCGTGAGATCGACATAATTATTCTAAAAGGTTAAATTTATTAATTCTTGGCAAATAATGTTACCAGTATCAACGAGAAGAGATATGTTTTTATCATTTAGGCATAACATTAAAGCCAATAAATGCGAATATGCAAACAAACAATTTAACTAACCTTTTCAATTGTGAAGAATCGCACATTAAAAATAACATATTTTTATTACATTCACTTTTTGACTGTCAACTGGGAAGGGGGCCTAAATCTGGGCGTGAAACATTTGAAAGGCATACATTAATGTTAAACACCGAGCACTTTACTATTGTGGCCACATATCTATCAAGATTTTTATGCGTGGAATTGTATATTGGCTGTATCAGAGTTCGAAACTAGAAGCAATTTATTTTGTAAATAAGAAATAGTAAGTACAGAAGTTTACTTATCCCGATGAATCGCAAGATTTAACTACTCCACTTAAACTTTTACAGCCTAAGGTTATTTGTACTATTCTGTACCCTGTAAATGTCCCTTTATTTTATAAATGCCTTTATGGTTATATTTGACTGAAATGGTAGAGTATAAATACTCAATGGAACGCTTAAACGTGACGTTACGGTTACGGGCGAAGTTTTAATTTAAAATCCACACCGACTGACGTTTATAAGCTTATCTCATTTTATTTTTATATGTAATTGGAATGGGGTGCGGATTGATGTACACAGAAAAACACTTTTCTTCGGTAATTGAAATTCTCAAATGGCATTTGGTTTAAATGAGTAATCAGTTATAATATTCGTGGCCATTAGCTGATTTAATACTTTAAAAATAATTTTATATTCTCTGTATCCACCACCGCGAGTATGTGACATTTCGATGCCCTGTACAATTTAAGAGCTATTTCGATTAATTCGGACCTTCATTGAAATTATTACCAAATTTTGTACAATTCAGTCACTGCACAAAATAGTTTGAAGTTGTGCTCTTTTTCGTGCGCTGCCTAGGTTGCATCGGGCGCCTGTCTCTGTTTAGAGTGCAGAGAACCCATTTTCCCGATACAGCTATCCGGAGTATCGGATAACTGTAATGGAGGAACGGTACCATGGGTCAAAATGACTCGTAGAATTAAATTAGTAAGACACCTTCTACAGTAATATACAATAAATAACCATAGCAGGTGGCTGTGCGTAGGTTTCGTTTGGTACTGAAGGTATCACGAAAAGGCGCTACCCCACATTAAGGGAGAACACCCAGAAAAGGGTCATCAAAATGTACTTGCTATGGACGTATTCGAGGAAGACCAAAAGGCTCTTCCCCACGCCACAGGAGAATACCCATAAAGTAGCACCAAGAGGCCCTTCATGGGGACGTATTCGGGGAAATATCAACAGATGCGAAGGCGGCTGGATGTCGCGAGGCTTTGATATTGGAAAATACAGTGGGGTTCGCAATTTCCCGGGACGGAGTTGTTTTCGGTTTTAATGTAAGCAGAACTGAGTTTAAAAAATATATGTACCTTGAAAGAAACGAATTCATATGATAAATATGAACTAAAAATCAAACACATAATACAGGTAAAGGTAAAGGGGTAAAGGGTGAATATGGGGTTGTTCTTATATTTAAAATGAAACAACCTTGCCCCTTTAGAATCAAATTCAATCTGTTTTCCATTTTCCCTACACTACAATTATAGTAATGAGGGGCCCAAAAATTTAAACTTAATTACTCATTCATGTGTTACCCATATTACTGTAGTTTGCTATAATATTCATAAAATAGTAGCTGCTCTTGATTTATCAGATACTAAATGGGACATTAAATATGAATATTGCATTCATTATATTAACAACCATTAACCATAACAAACATTTTAACCATGTTCCGGTCTTCCAAATAAGTTGCAAATTTGAATTTCACATTAGTGCAACTATGCCAACTTTGTACCAAAGCTTGCAAACTTATATTTTGTTTAGAATATCGACTTTAAAGTTTCTAAATGACGGTTCTTCTCTATTTATGTAGAAAATATGCGTCTGTCAATGTGGGCCATCGATTGACTTCCTTCCACGAAAGTTATTAAAATATTAACAGGCAAACTGCGACTAGCATAGTTTGCAAATTAGTTGTGGCTTTCTCATAACTCGTTAATAATAGATGACTCAAATTCCACAATCAGCCAAAAAACTTTTACGATGTGGATCATAAAACGCCGATGAGAGGGCAATAAATACATAACTTTTCGAATCATCCCCCTCCACCTTTACATAAACGTTGTAACCTTAAACTAATGACCTTATTATTAGAGTAAATACATTTTATTTTAAATTACATAAATAATTTGCAATGCATGTGATAATATGTGAATTAATTAAATTATTTTTAATTTCCCCGAATCGAATTATTCCATATATCATTCCATCCGTGCAAATCAGGTAATTAATTGCACGTAGTTTAAATAATAATATGTACGATATAACATTTTAAAAACCGCAGCTCGTCATTTCCAGCTTGCCAATTATAATGCATTTACCACGTTCCGTTCATTCAGGGTATAACCATCTCGGTACATAATTAGTTGCACCGGAAATATTTGCAAAAAAATCAGGAATGAATGCAGCTTTAGTCGATATTAATCTTTGTTTAAACCGAGTCACGCTAGTTTCGATTCGGGTCGAGCGAAACAAATTTTTTAAAAATGAAAAATTTTATTTCCGGAGACAAACTAACAGTTACAAGTTTGAGCAAAAAGTGTTTAACTAAGGCATGAAAGCTTATTTATAACGTCGGTGTTATCTATCCCTGACTTTGCAGTCTGCACTATGCATTATATTATTATAAGAATAGCTTACAATGTGGGATCGTAACTCCTCCCATGTTAACTGAAAAATTATTCTCTGAGTGATTTTTCAACAAATTATATTTGAATTATTTTAATTTAAATTTGACTTAGTTTCTAAGAATTTTGAAATGGTATAGAATAACAAGCACTAAGATTAAGTACATTACAGTCCATATGGATGTTTTTAGAAACATAAACAGGAATATTAAGTTTATTTATTTAAATTTATTTTTGATATTCTAATTCTTGTTGATATTTCCTCACATTTAAACTTTTAATATTTATAACACATTTTTTTAGCAAGTTTTATTAAAGGTAATTGTTCATAATTTTAAGTTCAGATAATAATTCATTTGGTTTTATAATGGAATTACGCAGAGTATTTAGCAAAAGAAATGGCTATTTCTATTTTACCAAGCACAGTATAAATTGTTTGATATCTGAAATCTTTAATTTCTGATACATGTGATTAAAGTAAGTGGTTCTGTGAAATATTATGAGCAAGTTAATTAAAAATGTTTATAGAAGAATTTAGCAAGGATACTTAATTTTCTAAAATATTTTTTTATAAAATTATTATGTTTGCTGGTTTATTCCTGGTTAGATGAACCTGCATCTGAAATAATATGAGGTTTTTTAACCTCTTTAAGATATATTATCTCAGTATTATTAGTTTTACTATTTCTTATTTTTGCTTTATTATGTTCAAGTAACTCTGTTAATATATATGGTCTTTTAAATCTATTTTTATGTTTAGAGCGTTCTTCTAGTCTCTTATAGACAGTTTGATTAATTTTAAAGTGAAACTGATTTTCGCCTTCTTTATTAATTCTATCAATAGTTTTTTCTTTATTTAATTTTTGATCTGCTGCAATTTCTTTATACAGAGATGTTAGTTTATCTTTATGGCTTATAATATAGTCAGAGTAAAATGTCATAGGAATAAGGTCAAAAGGATCTCTGAGGTTAGTATGTCCAAACGTTAATTCGAAAGGAGTATATTTTGTTGAAGAATGTATTGTATTATTATATGCAATTAGTGCATAGGGCATTAATTGTATAGGAGTTGAGTCTTTATGAGTTTGTTTTAGGATTCTCAGGTGCTCGATTAATGTTGAGTGAAATCTTTCAAGAGGAGAATTTGATTCATGGTGTTTAGGCGTAGTGAAATGAGTCTTGATTTTTTGTACTTTTAAGAGTTCTTTTATTGTCTCATTTTTAAATTCTGTACCGTTGTCTACGATTATAGTTTCGGGGATTCCGTAGAAAGAGAAAAACTTAACTAGATTTTCTTGTACTGATATAGCGTCTTTAGTACTTGCGAATGCTTGTCCTAATTTTGTAAATTTATCTATAATAGTTAGGAATATTTGTTTTTCGAATGAAAAATATCTATATGTAAAATTTGGAAAGGTTTATTTGGTGTTTCAGTTAATACTAATGGGACATATGGATTTTGTCGAGAATATTTAGCTATTTGACAAATGTCACATTGGTTAATAAAATATGTGATATCAGTTTTCATCTTTTTCCAGTAATAATTAGTTTTTAGCTTTTCATATGTTTCATTAATTCCGCGATGATTAGTCTTGCTCTCATGTTGATGTCTGATTAGCATTATACGTTCATCTTTTTCAGTTATATTATTAACATATTTTGTGCACTGGTACAATTAGAAGTCGGAAAAATTTCATATATGTTTGAGTAAATATCGGTATTAAGTCTTTACATTGAAAATATACATATGTTCGTTTTTCTGGACTAACAAAGTTTTTCAGAATATATAGCACTGCTGCTGAGTCATTTAAAGGTATCTTAAATTTTGTTATATTATTATCGGCAATTTTCGTTTGAGTGTATTTAACATTTGGATGGGGGTTTCTATCAATTAAAATTTGGTTTATTTTATTATTAATAATATCTAATATTTCTTGATTTACATTGCCTGGATTGTTAATTATTGATTCTGTTTCATTTAAATTTAGTTGGATTCGAGAAAATGGGTCGGCATTAGTATTCTATTTGATTTGTTTTTTTTATTACAATTTCCTAATCGTAAGTTTTGTTTGAGCAGTTTATTATAATTATTATAATTATAAGTATTTTCGAATGGTAATTTATTATAAAAATTTATTTCATTTACGTTAATTAATTCTATGTCAACAGGATTTAAAATTGTCAATTTGATATTTTTCTCACTTGTATTGATAATAGTCGTTATAGCAGAGTTATCTTTTATTTCTACTAAAGATTCTGGTATTTCAGTATTTGCTGTCTTGCAATGCAATAATAATTCTATGCCATTGTTTTGAACAGTGGGCACTCTTATTATCTTTTCCGTTCTTGCAGGAATTGTTATTATCTGGTCTGACTGGAATTTATGAGTTGGAGTATTGTTTTTTCGTAACGTAGAAAGGATATGCAAAGTTGCGTTAGGTGTAATAAGTTGAAAGTTATATAGGTCAATGTTAGCGTTAATTTGTGATAACAAATCGAGGCCAATTAATCCGTTGAATTTTTCTGAGAAATCAAAGAGATAAAACTTATGATTTCCTTGAGTATTAAAGCCGAGATTAAGTTCTGGTGAATAATTATTTAAATGTATTATGTCGCATTCTCCGTACTCAGGGTATTGTGAAAATCCTGATTTCTTATATCATTGGGATTAAACATTTCTTGTTGTTCTATATATGGATAACTGTCGTATTCGTTAGAATTTAAAGGTGTATAATTTAATTCATTATCGTAATGAGTAACAGTAGTATAATCATTATTTTGTAAACTCTGACTTTGCAGTCTGCACTATGCATTATATTATTATAAAAATAGCTTACAATGTGGGATCGTAACTCGCTGCTGGTGCTTTGAAATTATTATGCTTTGAGCGTTTACCTCTTAACTAATCATTAAATACGTGTTGTAATTCTATTCCACATAATATCATCAAATTTCAAATTGATTTATAGAAACTAAAATTAGTTGGAAAATATGGACGGTGTAAATATGATATATGAAATATGTATATAATTTTGGGTAAATAAGTTTCTGACTATGTAAAACACGTTAATACTCAAACCCAACACGGCTTTATGCAAATTCGTTCATTGGATACAAACTTATTAATGCGTACAAAACAAGTAGCAGGTTTTGGACATGAATGCCCAGGTAGATTATTAAATGCTTTACAATGGCTCCCAAAGTTTTGTACAAAAGTTATTTGCTTACCGCGCTTGCTTGTTAAAAAATAAAACATATAATTTCCCAGATATTTTGCAACTAAAAACCCTTCCTTTTAACGAAAACATCCATTGTATAGGAACTTAAATTTTCATAAGGAACAAAAAAAATTATAACATGACAATATCTCAATTTTATAGCAACTTGTCTCAATTATTGGTAATAACTAATAAATATTCTTTTTATAATATTAACAGTGGTATGTAGCTTTGACAGTAAAATAATAGCAAAAAAACTGATCGCGGCGGTTTTTGCCAGAAATAATATACAGATACTGTATTCAACAAAATTTTATTACAAAACTGTCGAACTTTATAACATGAATAAATATATTCAATTTATTATGTAGGTGGAAGCACTTATATGTCGCCGATAGGCGACTACCCGAGATCTACAAGATCTCCCACTACCAGTTCATCTTGATTTTAAAAAAAATAATTATATACGGTATTTTATTAAAATTAGCGAAGTTAGTGTTAACTTCCGGGATAACCGGAAATGGCGGAAAGGCGACAAACGTTAAAATTATTAAAGTAATTTAGAAAAATAGACCATTTGCCAAACGCTAGTCACCAGTCACGGAAAAAAAATTAAATATATGAAAATTATTTAAAAAATCATGTTGCTTTATACTTTTAGTATCGTTTTCTTGATAGATTAGACCAGACTGTAATAATCAAACAAAAACATCTTTGAAGCAGGATTTAAACCAACATGAGCAGTAAATAATTCGAAGAGTAATTTATTAAAAAATAGTGGCGACAAAAGTATTGTATCATTTTTTTTATTAAGGTTAACTGATTAAATAAACAAAGAACGAACAATATTTAAACACTAAAACAACAAGAATAACATTAAAAAATATCCACAAGTTTAATAACCAATAGCATTGTGGGCTATAACCTTGGTACCATGAATATGTTCATTAATTAAAAAAAGCATTTGAGATAAGATTTTGTTTTTCTTGAAAAACTGTGGGCACCCCGCTATAATCTATAATATAATCCACCCGCTATAATATTGTATTCACAAATTAGTAGTCATACATATTAAATATTATTTCCTTTAATTTTCCTTTCGTTATTATCCTGATCTTATCCATAATAATTAATAAAAGCTGTGAAATAGTGCCACTTCTAGAGAACAAATGGTGAGTACATTATTATACTTTTAAAAGTGTTATTCGATACAGTCCATTGTTTAAACAAAATAATATAGTAGAACCAGCAATAATAGTTACCAGGATCATTATCGTGCTAAAAAATGAACCGTGGCATTCTGCAAAAGGAAGCATTACGTTTTCCATGTTTCTGTACATGAACCTGTCTATTATTTTATCGATAAAGTGTAGAGGACCAACCCCCCAGCTGAAAGGCAACCCCAAAAAACAACACTACCTTTGCCTTTGCTTTACTGTACTTGAGATTGAAACGCTAATTTACAGGTCTTCTAACTCGTCTCATGCCATCTGATTAAAAATATTATAATGTGTCTCATCACTACAGAGAACCTACTTCCTACTTATTATTACTACTATTTTCATAGTTTTTATTTTTTCCCGTGATCGATACTAAATTTTTCTATTCGGCACCATGCAAAAAAGTTGACATTCTTGTGCTAGAAAAATTATATTCAATGGAAAATAAAACAGTGGTTTCCACTAACAGCTATTTTTTAATAGTTGACTTTTATAGATCATATATAATTCTTCTCCATAATATTGTGCATTCAAGTACCCATCAGGCCATAAAAAGTCAATAAGGGGTATATCCATCGTCGCTTTTCTGTTTTGATTAATGAAGAGATGGCATTTACGATGTTGGAAGTAGTGTTATGTTTTTTTATTACGCTCCTAAGAGAGTTCGAGATATAGCTTTGCCACTACATTATTATTCACAAAATTTCCCATGAGAGAATCGGGGAAGATATGATTAATGTATGCATCTTACCTGCATGCCATAATAAAAGAATGCTAAATGGATATGGAGTATACAATTTCACATTTAGGTTTGAAATGGGAAAGAATGATATATTTCTATTGTCTTTTTTGAATATATCGTACTATCTGACTTTGAGAAATTAAAATAAATTGTACCTACATCTAAACCGTTATAATTTTCTTGTGAATAAAAAGTTGTGCATCATCGGAATAAGTCATGACGCGACGTATCTTATTATATAGTATTGTATTTTGTATTGTATTGATTTTATTATTTTGTAGTAATATTGCATTTTATTAATATAGTTATAATCGTATTTCCAATAAGTGAAGATGGCTGGAACATTCGTTATAAGACAAAGTAATAATTATTTTGGCTAAATTACATATATAATTAGATACAGACACAAAACAGTATTAGATGTAGATGTCAATCTATTTATTTGTCCTCGAGGAAACACAATTTTGGTTTTGGCACTCTAGAAAGTGATGCGTTTGAGTGTTGCGCGCGCGCGTTTTTCCAATTTATTCATGTAACCGTTAGGTTAGGTTAGGTTAGGCTTAGGAAAAAAAGTTTCATATAAAAATGTTCCTAAAAATATTTAGAATTGATCTATACAAAAAAGGTTGTTATACATTTTGATGTAGGTCTTTCTCAAAAAAATTACTTTCATAGATTCAAAAAATTAATATGTATGAGGGTTTTGCCTGTGCATATTCACATGTTCACTTTCTAGGGCTACTGGACAATAATAATGCTAAGTAATACGTTACAAACCCGCATAGGTTAATAAATACCCTCATCTCCCCATATTTTACAGTATACGTACTCAAGGAAATTGAACGAAAAAAATTGAATACATAATTTAACACTTTAAAGAAAAAAAATCACACCTTGCAACCTACGCAGGTGTCTTAGGCTTATTGAAAATACCAGACACAACTTTTGTTAACTGTACTGTACTTGATTGGTTACAAAGTTCTAATGTGTGCAAAATAACAATTGTTATCGTGACGGCTGGTAGAAGTTTAGGATGATCATATGCTGAAAATGAAGGATTTATTATGCCCCATTGAAATAGCCGGTAGGAGGAACTTCAGGCAAAACTAGAGAAAATTGTTTTCAAAAGGAGATATCTAAAATGGAAAAAGTCTGCTTTATTGTTGCACGTGTGCCCTCAAAATTGACTAGCGTCCGATACTGATGATTACATGATTCGATTTTGTAGATTTTAATAAATTTTATACTCAAGTAATTGTTGTGTTAAAATAACTTTAGTATGCGTTGAATAAGAAATATTGGTTTTGGTTGGCGTTAGGAAAACAGATGAAAGTCAGTCATTTCTTCATTGACATTGTACGATATTTTATATAAAAATGGAGACAAAGGATTTGTTTCAATTAAACAAAAACCAACAAAAATAAATTATTTAATTTGGAAATAATTATCATTCCATTACTTTACTTATAGCTAAAAAACTGCAATTATCAATTTATTTATGCGTCAATCCCGATTTCTACAATTTTGTAGACGGGGTTCTTTAATACCATATATTATCGTGTGCATCGTCTCACGCTTTGCAAATATCCCGCTTGGAGTATAGTCGTAAGTAATATCATAAGAGCCTCTAATTTTTCCGAAAAAAAATCGAAAAAACACGTTGCTAGGTAATATTTTAACAAGAAGCATGAGTATTGGTGGCAACAAAAATCCTAGTCGAAAACGAGGATTTTTGCACCTGCACGAATGCATTTTGTTAAAATATTACTTAGCAACGTATTTTTTCGAGGAAAATCACAGTGAAATTTTGTCACAATGTCACAGGAAAATTTAGATGCCCGAATGGTATTTGACAAGACTATTTCATGTGTAACAGATTATTCTGTATACACATAGCTTACAAAACATACTACCTATTACACATGCATACATAATAAATGTGTAGGTATTAATTTGAAAACTGAAAAATATGTAATTTATTTAATCACAAAATACTAAAAACTTAATTATTTATGGTACAATTAAAATATAAATTTCAATTTTGATACACAGTAGGAGTATTGTTTGAAATCTTTATTAACTCATTGATAATGTTGGGTGTAGGTAAATCATTAATGTTGTTGATGGGTCCAGCTGTACAGTGAGAAACTCGAGGAGTGGCTGCAGGATCTTCTGTTTTCTGTTTTTTAGCTGGAGGTTCTGAGGCTTCACTTCTAAGGATGTTTATGATGTTGGAATAATGCTCATTATCCATTTGCAGATAAGGCTTAATTGAGTTGGCTCAACTTTGGCAAGTAATTTTAATTAATTGTTGTTCACCCCACTCCTCCTTTAGCCAGGTTACTGACTGTGCATAGAGTGGTGTGTTTTTGTACCATCCACTTTCTTTGTTCTTTGTTCCATCATGGATTTACTGTTAAGAATAATCTATTAGTTGTTATTCTAGATGAACGTAACCATTAGAATTTTGTAAAGACGGACTGGACAAAAGGTAAGGTTCTTCATGTTGGGGACCAGCCATTTACTATCAGCCATGTTTTTTCTCCACCCTAGGCCGTTTTATTAAAGAGTGGATTATATGCTAGTCTTCCTAAAAAGTAGGATTTTTGAAAATTAGTTATTTTAAAAAATATGTAATTTTCGCTGGAGTCCCGCCGGAGTGTCTTCGTCCCATAATAAAATCATTGCGTAATATTCTTACAATTTTAATGAAGCAGAGCTCGATTTCCTTTTATTGGCGCACATCTGCAAATTCCTTCGTGTTCCTTCGCATTACGAGCATCTTTACTAGACTTAAAAATAATATCTTTAAATGGATCCAAAATTATTTTCCACTTCATAAAATACATACCCTGCATTTTTTTGCAACGTCTCGTTCCACATTGTCTTCAAAACTAGTTCTTTGTAATTTTCACCGTTTTCTTTCTTCATATTCCACGCCCAATCTTTCAGGGTTAGGTTCAGTTGCTCTAAACTTGAAGTTTCCAAAAGCTCGTATTTCTTTCCATTGTAGAATCCCGTAAACTGTTTCCATATTGACATATGGGTTTTAACAGTATTATACAGTAACAGTGTATTGACAATAAAATCAGAAAAATTAATTAGCATCGTTTTCTGGTGTCCTAGTAGACCATAATGACTTGTTATCACAGGTATTGTAATTTTTGGTGACAACAGCTGTCAAGTTTTGCCGCGGGTAAACTCGAAAAAACTACTGACAGATGCTGTCATACAGTTTTTCCATCTAGAAACCATTTGTAATTCAAAACTGCGCGTTTGTGATTGGTGAAAATTAAGACGAGGGAAATAGTCGGTCTTATCTCGTAGCCGTATCGCTTATCAATATCAATCAACAAAACAATGTGTATAATCTAGAGCACATAATATATTTTTCTCCCTTATTATATTTGCTGCAGTTACAAATTGTAAATATTTATAAATGTACGTAGATTTACGAACTATAGCCTGTCGTCAATAATGTTCACCGACCCAATTAATTAAAACTAAGATGGCCAAGATCTAAGGATAGAACCGGAAGGCTTTCCTATGTATTAAACGCCAGACGGTTAGGTTGAATGTCCTTAAGTTAAAACAAGAAATTACGACCAAGAACTTTCATTATATTTACATTCAAGTGCCGCCTACAACTTCCAATTTATAATTTGGATCAAATTGAAACCCTATTTTAATTAAGATATCAGTCACTGACAAACCGGTGAATCGTCTACTGAATTAGTAATTTTTTTTATTTTCAATTAAAAAATATTTTCCCACTCAAAATGATTAAAACGTAGGAACGTATTTTTTTTACTGTTTCGTTTTTTCTAATGCTGTTGGTTGGTGGCGTTGGACTTGAGCCGGCTGTCACTCGAATTCTATTCGTCGCTGAGATATAGGTCAGTTTACATTTTCTTTGCCATAGTTTCCTGAGAAACTTTGGTTTGGTATATTGAATTTTTCACGTCCGATGCACGTAAAAAAATCGACTTGTAATATTTTGCACCTAAACTAATTTGACTCATAATATTGTCTACATGAAGGAGTTTCTTCAGCCAACCGAGGATTAAGAAAAAAAGATGAAATTTTATAGGATCGTTCGTTCATGTGTATACACCTACTCACCATTTTTTTTATATCATGCACGCCGCTTGGAGAAAATTGATCTCAAAGTTGAGTTTTTCTACATGGAAGTCTTGTGAGAGTTCACTCAGAAAATTGAGGTTATTCGTCAAAAGTGCCAGAGAAAATAGACATATGGACAAAAGTTGTTTCAGCAATATATTAAATCTTTACGAACAGGGAAAAAATCAGCCGTTTACTTTTTATATCATTTTAATCAGCACGTATTTTCGTAAGTAATATTATAAGGGCATCTAATTTTTTCGAAATAAATCTAAAGAACACATTGCTAGGTAATATTTTAACAAGAAGCATGAGTGCTGGTGGCAACAAAAATCCGAGTCGAAGACGAGGATTTTTGCACCTGCATGAATGCATTTGGTTAAAATATTACTTAGCAACGTGTTTTTTCGATTTTTTTCACAGGAAAAATTAGATGCCCGAATGGTATTTGACAAGACTATTTCGTGAGTAACAGATTATTCTGCATACACATAGCTTACGAAACATACTCAACATACCTATTATATATGCATACATAATAAATATGTAGGTATTAATTTGAAAACTGAAAAACGTAATTTAATCACAAAATACTACAAACTTAATTATTTATGGTACTACTAAAATATAAAATTCAATTTTGGTACACAGTAGAGGTATTGTTTGAAATCTTTGTTAACTCATTGTTAACATTGGGTGTAGGTAAATCATTAATGTTGTTGATGGGTCCAGCTGTACAGTGAGAAGCTCGAGGAGTGGCTGCAAGATCTTCTGTTTTCTGTTTTTTAGCTGGAGGTTCTGAGGCGTCACTTCTAAGGATGTTTATCATGTTGGAATAATGCTCATTATCCATAAGGCTCAATTGAGTTGGCTGCACTGTGGCCAGTAATTTTAATTAATTGTTGTTCATCCACGGCTCCTTTAGCCAGGTTACTGACTGCTGTCGACCGCATAGAGTGGTCTGTTATTTTTATTTCTTTTGCATTTAATCCTGCCTTCTCTGCTGCTTCTTTAGTCCATTTCGAAAGTTCGTTGTTTCCCACTGGAGTGTTTTTGTACCATCCACTTGATTGTTCTTTGTTCCATGATGGGTTTACTGTTAATAATAATCTATCTAGATGAACGTTTAACCATTAGAATTTTAAAAAGACGGACTGGACAAAGGTAGGGTTCTTCGTGTTGGGGACCAGCCATTTACCATTGGTCATTTTTTTTCCACCCTGGGCCGTTTTATTGAAGAGGGGATTATATTCTACTCTTCTTAAAAAGTAGGATTTTTGAAAATCAGTTATTTTAAAAAATATGTAATTATGTTATATACCTGTTTCAATCCCAGAATTATCCACTTCCTCTTTAAAATAATGAACTCTGCAATTTACTGCTTCTCCACCTCGCCAGGCAAGTTGCTGAAGCGATATGGTATAATTTTCGCTGGAGTCTCGCAGGAGTGTCTTCGATTTCCTTATAGTGGCGCACATCTGCAAATTCCTTCGTTTCGCATTACGAGCTTCCCTACTAGACTTAAAGATAATATCTTTAAATGGATCAAAAATTATTTTCCACTTCATAATATGCATAAAACATTGTTCCACATTGTCATCACAACTAATTCTTTGTAATTTTCACCGTTTTCTTTCTTCATATTCCATGCCCAATCTTTCAGGATTAGGTTTAGTTGCTCTAAACTTGTAGTTTCCAAAAGCTCGTATTTATTTGCCTTGCAGAATTCCGTAAACTGTTTCCATATTGACGTATGGGTTTTAACGGTATTGTACGGTACACTTTTCTCAATCACCAGATTAATATTAGTCATAGAATCACGTCCAAAGCGACTCATTTTCACTACATAAGCTGACTAGCACTGTTTAAAAACAATATTACAGAATTAATTGACAATAAAATCAGAGAAAATGTTTAGCATCTTTTTCTGGTGTCCTAGGAGACCACCATGATACTAAGAGTACAAGATATGTTCACTTGGGACACGCGTTTTGAACAAACTTGCGCATGACGTCACCCCGTGACCAAAAAGTATGGCGATATATGGAGACGAAAGCTTTTAACATGGTTTCATTATAACGTTTAGTTATGATTCGACTCGATATAACTATTTTGGACATTGTTTAAGTATACAGGGTGTTTACGAACTTGAGAAACATTTTATATTTTAATTTTTCTCGGTTATTAAAACACTTTCATTAGGTTTATTTTTTGTAAAGCATTTACTTTTAGAAAAATATATTGTCATGAATTAAAAATAATCTCCCAAGTATTAAATGCCCTGTATAGGTAGGTACAAAAAAGAACAAGACAACCCAACCAACATAATATTCCCGTGTCGGAGAGCTGGGAGCTGGTACTTTGCCGTTAAAGGTCTCCTAAGGCACGAACTGGAATCAATGACTATCCACGTCTATAATCCTTGAGCTGGAATGGCACTTAGTAGAAGATTGTTTGTAAAGAACCTATACATTAATTAGTAATTACGGCATTACACCTTTACTTTTCTATAACTGCACGGGGTCTTTACAGTTAAAGCTTGTGAACGGGTAAATACCTTATATATAAAAATTACTAAAATATAGATATAAATATACATTAGTGTATTTTATATAATTAATTATAAAAACCGTCACAAAATAACTAATAATATTCACATTTACTTTAAACATACGCGCCAATTTAGCTTCGGTTATTTTTTATTTTCTTCCCATGTCGTGTTGCTGTTCTGATTTTGCAGATGTCGGATGTTGTTTGTTTGGTTTTTTGATTTTTTAGTGTTAAATTTATATTTATTGCTGATTAAATTTGTACAATAATTATTATTCGTACATAGTGCAGTTTTTTTACTATTTAGAGCAGGCATCAATTTAGCATTTACACACAACCCCACAAAAGATAAGTTTTGACATAACCATAACCTAAGTTTTATTTGGCATCTTTAGCCTTTATCTAAGATTTTCGTTTATAACGTACATATTTCATACTCTTAATTATTTATTAATATAATTATGTCATCCATAATTAAAGAAAAAAGTAAAAGGCAAGGACATAAATATACAGCATTATCATGCATATTGCATTATCATGTATAGCAAAATCATGCGTTTGGTAGCACTTTTGCACCCATACTTTACAAATCTCTGCTGCAGTTGGAAACTAAAGTATCGATATGTACTGGAAGAATTTTTACTTTTTTTATTATTGTTACTGGTACGACCCTTCATTGCACAGTAAACCATTGTTTATCACAATCACAAATGACCAAAATAATTAAAATAACGTATTTAAACATAAAATAATGTATTTAAATTTTAAAGTAATGTATTTTAAAGATGTGTCACATTTGAATATTTCAAATTTGTCACGGAATGACGTCAGCAGAGGGAGAGAGATAGGGGATCGCATGCGCGTTAGCATATCTTGTAGTCTTAGTATCATGGGAGACCACTAAGAGAAAACTCGAAAAAACTACTGACAGGTGCTGTCATACAGTTTTTCCATCTAGAAACCATTTTTTATTCAAAATTTTGCGTTTGTGATTGGTGGAAATTAAAACGACGGAAATAGTCGTTGCAATAGACAAAAATCGGAACAGAAATAGCGAATTTCTCGGTTCATATTCTAACCGAGAGTATTGCTGCGAGGAGATGCCGCAATACTGTATAGCTTGACCAAACTCCCCGAAAGGCGCAGGTATCAGAGAACAGATAGAGAAAGGGCAGGTAAAGAGGAACAGAACCTCAAAGTCACGGATAAGATGAATTTGGACAAGCATCACACGCACACAGGCACATCGCCATAATATTCATCATAGGAAGCATTTTTTCAATTTGTGTGTGGCCTAACCCCGCATTTAGAGCACCTGCATCTGTAAAATAGAGAATTAAGTAACATCGATTAAACAACCCATACGTTGGTCAAAATATCGAAATCAAAGTTACAATACTCAATTTTAGTGTTTCGAGAGTAAACAAAATTACTTACCAAAGGCAACTTGACGTTACATCTCGTAACACTGTCCGCTTACGTCTGCCACACTATATTTTTCACGTAACTGGAGAATGAAGAATTTGGAAGTCAAACCTGATTGAAATTCCTTCTCAATATTTAACAGTGAAAGGGGTTTTTGACAAAATTTACGGTGCATTTGTTATGCCATAACCTCAAAATCCTCTCTGTGACGTGAGGCGCAGTCGTCCTATCGTCGAAATATTCGGTTTTGCCACATATCCGCCGATATTTACCCGTGGACTAAATGAATTATTCCGATATATTCGACAGTTAATATCTGCTGTTATAGTTCAAAATTAAAATTAATAATTGAATTGAATCTAAATAAATTACAAAAACGCTATGGCATCTTATTTTTAAATTTAATAATTTATATGCTGGTAGTTGGCGGCGTCAAAACGAGCCGTATATAATCATAGGACCTTCTCACCTCGACGCTGCCTTCGCCATGCTTGATGAAGCTCTTAAAGATATATAAAGCAATATGGCAACTGTGTCAATCAATTGCGTCACGCGTTATGATGACGCAATTGTCTTGTTTCCTGCGATAAACCCTAGACCGTCAGTTGGGCTATAAATTGAGTAATTCCTTTAACAAATATACTGTCAAGTATATTCCGCCTCTGGTAAAGATTACCTCTCTAAAATCAATATTTAATTTACAACGTGAATGACGGAAAAGTGTTATGGGCAAAAGGAAATTGATTAGCCGATACAAGAGGTAAACAGCGGGTGATCGAGTATTGTTCCATCCTCATGAATAAAATATTAAATATTCTCTTGTATTTTGATTCTGTATTTTTAAATTATAACGCTAATATTTCAACCCTTTGTCCACTTTTACTTTAAACAAGAAATATTTAAATTATTTAAATATCAAATATGCCAGCAATATGATTTAGAGTTTGAAAGGAATCCATAGGAGTTTTAATATGATACTGTGCCCACGGCTGCAAATGTATAAAGTTCTGATATACCGACGAAAACCATTTATTCGAAAAAAAATAACTGCTTTAGTTAGTCTGCTCGACTCTCAACTCAGCGTGTGGTAACCTTTGACTTTTGCACCTGCTATCATTTAATATTTTGCTTTAAATTATGTAATACGTGACATTCTGGCAGGTGCTCTATCATCGGGTGAGTTATTGTTTATTTTTTCCAGTGAAAAAAAGAAAATTCGTGGATATTTATAATAATAATGCTAACTTTCCGTATTAATTATACGGGGTGGTTATAGAGTTAATAAGTTAAGTTAATTATACGGTAATGGAACGGGTGTTTCAGACGCCATTTTTCAAAATGGCAGTCACGGATTTGATTTTGTATATATTTTTGCTCCTATTAGAGCCATGCTCGTCATTCAGATGTCTAAATATAAGTTTTTAATGGTAAGGAATTGATTAAGATGGTTTGTGGCGTTTCCTAGACTTCTAGTACTGATTTATTAAAGACAATTAGTACTAATAGTTTTACAGGGCTCCTCTAACCTATTTTATTGCAATATTTATGTTGATATATTCTAAAAACTAGAATGTTCATTTTATAAAGATAATTTTGTTACAATTAAACATTGATCACAATGGACGATCAGCCAAAGATTGGAATGAGATTGGCAACGGTTCGCCAAGAAAAATAGAAAAATCAAATGATTTATTTCAATAAAAGTGCATTATTTGTAGACAGTAACAAGACAGTTGCCACAGTTAATTGAAGAAAATGAGTATAAGACGCAGCCTCCATAAGAGATGGTAGTTGCAAAAAGGCTGAAAAGTGTGGCTTCTGATGTTGTGTTTGTGTATGACGTGACAAACCAGTGCTACAACACTTATATTTAAAAAAAATCTTGCAAAAATAGCAGCAGAAAAGGCTAACATTGAGGAATCAGAAAGTGAAGTAGACCGCAACTGTGTTGTCGTCGCGACGCCCTAGCGATGCTCCTGAGCATCTGTAGACCATCCCGTGGGAACCAGGAGGTCCCCTATAATTCCCCCCATCGAATAGTCCAAACCCCATAGCGCTATATCTCATGCAAACCGAGATACGCGTAAAGTAGCTCACTAGCTACTACCTACAAGCTTAATGCTCTCTGACGCCGCTCCACTAGGTCTGAGAAGAATGCGGCCAGCACCGTATATCCCCCTTGACGGCCACGTGCCGTCAGCAGCATTTCGTGCCGATATACCCGACCACAACGGAGGTATCGCACTAAGAACTTCCCAATTTCACTGCCCCGTTCAAAAGAACCGGCTACAATTTTAACCCCGGCCCAAGTCGATCGATCCTAGACGTCCTACGAATTTGATACTAATCCAACCAGTCGTTCCAGTGGTACCTACCTACGCACAAGAACTCTCTGGAGACGCTCCGCCAGGTCCGAGCAACATATTGCTCGGCCCGATTGCGTATCACGACAGCCGAAGCCTGCTGTCCAAATTTCACGTCGATATCATCCATGCAACCGAAGCAAGGGATTTGGTGAAAGTTCCCTTAAATCTAAGCTGTACTACACGACATATTAAAAAATGGCGGTTTATTTAAATTTTTTGACGACACCCGCCATAGGCTCATTGCTGAATCAAGTTTGCCCATATATATATTACAGATTACAGCTTCATATCTTACTTTACTGTGTGGGTCTTAAATTTCATTCCGCTACAAAGATATACCTACCAAAATCATTTTCTATTTTCTAAATATTAATTTCATATCCCTGTTATTTTTAATGAGCCCATATTACAGGTAACGTATTTACTGAAATTGTATCTCTAATTTATATTCTTTGGATTTATTAGCTTTGTTTGAAACATTTTCCAAATTATATTTCCTTCCGTAGCACGCCTCATTCCAAGTGGATTGTTGAGATTCATTGTGATTTGATTTGCCTACATTTTCAGGTTTATAGATGGCTCTAAATTTAAATTTAAGATTATCAATTTCAAACTCAATCGTGTTTCATTGTTGGTAGATAATAAAGCCTGACTGATCTATAAAATAATTTAGGGAATGTCTACGCAACCGCCGCGGCGGGCACTTTATAATTTTAATTTAACCGCCCCGAAAGAATCTTAAAATATTCTTGTGAAATCAAGTGGTCCTCCTTGGTGGACCTTATTACACGTATTTTTATAATCTGGTCTGTCGGGCGATCCTGTGACAAAATTTCTATGACCGTAATAATCTAAAAGTATTCTTCTGAAACATCTAACTGGTCCTCCTTGGGACAACTTATGTCATGTACACGTATTATCTTTATTATCAAGTCAGTCAGGCGACCCTGTGACAAAATTAATTGTGTTCGAATCTCTCGGCTTCTGCGAAGTTCTACAGTTTTCTCACTTACACCCTTGTCTTTTCAGATATACGACGATATAGAATGCGGCGTAGAAATATTATTATTATTAATTAGATGTTTCCCTTATCTAATTAATAATAATATTGATAATAATAATATCTCTGCCCCTCATTCTAACCGAAATGGTTATCCCGGATTCGAACTGGAAATCTTCAGTACAGAAAGGATACGCTTTACCGCTAGACTATCAACGCTGTGGCAAAAGGTGTGATGAACTGAATATATGTATTATAAGTTTTAACCGCTCATGCGTAGTATACTTGATGCGTAGTGGCGGTTACGTAGACACTTCATAATAAAACAACTGAATGTATAAATTAATTTCTTGATGTAATTGGACTTTGACGAAAAGTACCTACCTATTTAATTAGTATAGCAAGTCAGAAAAAGTATTGTTTTTTTGCTACAATGCTTTCGAGTTTCCAAAAACTTGTGAATAGAAAAATACGAGGCAGTAACCTGCATCCATAACTTAACGCTGTGACCACGTTATTATGTTTTTTAATAGTTCCAGGGAAAATGAGTGCTTTTGAACTGCAGATTAAATAATAAAAAAGTTGGAAACTCATGAATATTAGAGATAATAAATAGAATATATATAACCACTTACAATATAATTTGCAGTACTTAAATTATGTATACTATTATTATGGAATAAAACGCAGTTGTCACTAATGGACACTACCCAAATTTTGCGACGAAATAGCAAGGACTGATCAAGTACCCTAGGAACATTTTTCAGTAAAAGTTTTTTAAGGTTGCGAGAAACATTTTATATTTAACAACTTAGCAAGCCTGCGTCTAAGGATTTTTGCGTCCGCTGGATCCGAAAATTCCTGTTTCCAGATTGAATAGTGGACCGAAAGCCCGTTATTTAAGATGGCGTCTATTTTGAAATATTCCTGATATGAACTTACAGAAAGATTACAGTACCAGTAAAGTAAAACCAAATTAAATAATTTCCTTGACACATCCAACCTCTCATAAAAGTTCGGAGTTCCATCGCAGCTCAATGAGATTGCAATACAGATTATGATCGGTTGTCAAGATATGGTACTTTCCCAAATGATCATGGTACATAGTACTTTCCCAAATGACCAGCGAGTGCAATCGATCTCTAAAGTACGGTGTAGAGAGTGTCTTATTCACGAGCTGAAACCAATTGATGAAATTTCGAAATTCCTCCTGTTTTTCTACTTGTAGAATTGAGTCCAGAGGATTCAGTATTCAGTGCGTGCTATGCAGAAGGCTATGTCGTCTAATCTTTCAATTCAAGCACATCTGAAGGAGAGTGTGACAGTGCTTCTAAACCCAATGCTTGATAATGCTTCAAGTCTACTGATTTTCGAAAAGAAAACTCCTATCGAAAATCAGCTGGAGGAAGACACAATTCGTTCAAAACATTTGCAATCTTCACGGTTGGGGGCCCATGTAGTTTCAAATGATGTCTTGCGCTGGAACAGTTGACCTTATAAATGCAACCACTTGAGTGGCATAGAACGTGTGACTATATACTTAATTATGTATATCAAATTTCCATCCAGTGTGTAGTACTTCAATATTATAACCAGTCAAATGAAGTGTGGCCGAAGAAATGCACTCAAATTAGGTGGGATAACGGTGCTATACTCTATCCAACGAGAGAATGGACTTACTTTGCGCATGCATCGGCGACTAAAGAGGAGGGGCTCTGTAACGAGCTACGCAGGACCGTCATTCGATGAAATAAATTCGTAAGTGAATAGTTAGGCAGTAGTAGGTACTTTATATAATTAGGTACCAGGTAGGTATCGGACCCAGGCGCCGGCCCTGGCTACCTGCTGAGCCAATTAAGACGTTGAGGGCGTTGAACTAATGTTCTAAGGGGCGGAGATCTGACCAAAACAGACGAATTTTCGCTCGAGTGCAAGTCCATTCTCTCGTTGGATACAGTATAGTTTCTTTATCCATACTCTCAAAAGTCTTCTTTGCAAAAACTGCATCAGCTGCAAGCACTTTTAATATTTTGGCAGAATATACAGTGACCGACGCAGCGGATGAGTCCCACCGCTTCGCGCTGAGTCGATCAGCCCACCCCTGAGCCAGCCAGCGCAGCGGTCTGAAATGACTTGCGCTGCGCGGGTTAAAGCGCACCTGTTTCGTAAAGCAACATTCATTCGGCATCACTGTATAACTAATGTATAACTGTATAGCTAATAAGTTTTTACTCAGATCAACAAACATTTAGCTTTTCAAGTGTGCTTTTCCTAGACTCACTAAATAAAGAAGGATAACTGTAAAGCGCTCACGTCGCCGGAGGGGCAAAATAATTTCATATTATGGCATTTAAACATTTGATACTTACCACCAATACCACAATCATGTATTATGAGCTCGCAGTGGGTTATATGACTGTCATATTGTCATATTTAGTTGAAACAATGTTGAAAACCCCCGACACTCCTTTAATTCATATTTATAACATATTTGCATCATTTTAAAAATAGCCGCCATATTGACGACCATATTTAATATCCATGTAACCATATGACTAAGCTATTATCAAATTTGATCGTAGCGATGTCAGCAACTCCCATATAAGCCCTGGATTCCTTTTATAAGTTCACATTAGCAATATTTCAAAAATAGCCGCCACCTTGAATCTTTCATTTTCTTTATATTTGGATGTTCAGGTTATTATACGAAATGCTTGTCGCAGCTTGAATTTAGATTTCTGTTTCCAGTCTATTACGGAAATACCAGAATTACTGGATAAGCTTGGTCCAATGAAATTCCACATGCGATTTTGCCACTTAGACTGATAAAGCTACCATAAGTTGATATGCTGAAACAATCGATTAATACAATGAAAAAACTAACTAGGATATATATTATTGTTTTGCAAGCATCAATTGGGAGATATCTCGTTGTGTCGAGTTGTATCTGATACGAGATATATCAAATCTGATATGATATGAGGTGGAGACTTCAGGAAGAAAAGGTAACGATCAGAAATTAATCGCAGTTATTATATCGAAATAAATAATTTAAAATAAACCCTTAACTGTTCGATGCAGAACAATACCATATTTATATATTGCTGAACATGCTTGTGGCGCTTGAACATTTTCTGAAAGTTTCTGTCTACCAACGGAAATTACAATAAAGTTTTTAAAATTTCGTTAAATATTGCAACCGCTTTAGATATTATGTAGGGCTTATATCTACTATAAGATAATTTAAATGTGACCGAGAGATCGTTTAAAACTTTAATCACGGAATTAATCGAATTTTAAATGCAATTACTTGACACCGATCTCAAATAACTAGGAACTAACTATACCTATTCTTCCTGGGACTTTCTGATCGTTAACAAAGCGAAGTTATACTTTTATGAAACGGGAAAATATCCTACTGTACCCAAGAAAATATAATTAGTTCTTTATTAGATATAGCGCAAAAAAAATCAAGGTTTTATATCAAACAGGATATGACACGAGAAACTAATAACTGGAACATAATACGTGTCCCTTTATACTGATTGTAATATAAAAAGTAATAAAGGGCATATTTCATTATAAATGAATAGAGAAAATAAGCGAAAAGGAGCAAAATATAGTAAAAGTAAATAATGAGAACAGTAAATAATATGGCAGCGAAATACAAAGAAAGTAAACTAGAATGTGCTGTCAGGAATTTTATACTAAATTAATGCAATATAATTTATAGAAAATAAACAGGAACAAATTTTAATTATAACCAGATCAGTCAACAGTACAGTGTGTTACCTTAAAGAAATTTCTTTAAGGTAACACACTGTACTGTTGACTGATCTGGTTATAATTAAAATTTCACGTATTAGGTCGGTATTATACATTTTATACTTGTAACGTAAATAAATTCTGTTCCGTTATAGAACAAATAGTACCCTAATTTTGAAAAATAGTACCCTATTTCAAATATTTAAAATAAACAGCGAGATACCTATACCATGTTCTGCGATACTGAAACCACGTGTACGCCGCGAGCCAAAATGGTAGCGAAAAACTTATAAATAAGCCACACGACGGTAACATAGGCCTCTTCATTTTGCTTTGTTCACATAGTTTGATAATGTAGCAGTTATATTTTCGGTATAGTTCGTGAGCTTTTAATTATATGTATATATGTGTGTATGTTCTACAGGTAAACCCTAGTAGCTGGAATATAGATTTTCGAACGGAAATTGCGTCGATTTATAAGACTTATTTTCTGGTGTGTTTCGACTTTGAGATAGGCTTCTAGGTACATTTAATTTTACTGTCTTAACCCGCAAAGGTGCATACTTTGGGTGGGCTGTGGATACATATACCTACGAGTATATATCTATATTGGTATTGGTATATTAAACCGATTTATTATTTGTTAAATTAAATGAATATTTAATTTAATATTGTATCGTATCTTACCGATCGATCTTGTACTACCTTGTAAAACTCTATCTAATATGTATATGTGACCGCATATAAGATACCGCGCAGTTGCCACATGTAATTCTCAAATTTCTCAATATTCAATTAAACTATCATATTCCACAATACTATATAAAAATTATATATATTATTTATGAATGTCATAAAAGAATTATTGTGCATACAATAATATATTATAGCCCAAGGCGTTAGCAATTTTTACATTTATTTTCGTCTGCTTTAAATTATGGAAATTCTCTAAACATTAATTTTTATAGTTAAAAGCGGCAACGCCGCTCTACTGTAGACAGAATACTGGATGATCGAGCAGTGTATCTCTTTTTAACTTATAGGAATGACGCGCCCTCTGTGTTTAGTTTGACAGTCCCTATGGACTCTCAAACGTTCGGATCTCTTACAGTGGCGGGTTTGCGGGTATTGCGCTCATTTCTATAAACTATCATTCGCATTGGTTGAGATATTCGCGTATATATATAGCGCTGTTTAAATGTTATTGTGATACAATATAATACGGTTATTTTTATTATCTGAGCAGTGTAGGTAGGTGATGTCTGACGAAACAAAAAAGTCCTGTAACTAAAAATAAACTAATTATTTATTTTCAGTACAGATACTTAGGTATTTGTGTATTTTCAGAGGTACCTAAGTACCTCCTAGTGTTGGTAGGTACATTTTATGTCCCGTTTTTTCAATTGTTTTTATCCTGGAGCTTATACAAAAAGTCAAAACGGCGAAGCAAGAGGTTTACCTACCTATATATTATTTATATACCTACCTATGTAGGTATACACCGCTACGAGTTGAAATAAAAAAATGGCGGTTAGGAAAGTATGGCGGTTAGCAAAGATGTTTGTTCGTTTCGTATGAAACCTGAAAAACGCAGATTTCCACCAGACCTCGCTTTATTTACGAGGCAGGATAGGTATGTTAAAAAATGTAAGGAACATATTATTTGACGGCAAAAATGTATAGTGGGGATTAGAGCAGAGCCGACTTTAACAAAAAAAAGTTGATTTATAGGCTCCTCGAAGTAGGTACTGACGTGTACTGAGGTAGGTACAAATAGGTACATCCTCCACTTAAGACATTTATCAAATAATTTTATCCAAAAAATATCCCAGTGCTTGAGGCCGCTAGGTTATAAATACAACGATATAAGTTAGGCGTTTTATTAGGATTTACGAAAACTGGAAACGCTCTCTGGTTTATTACATAAGTAGGTACCTATTCTTCATGGACTTTATTTTTATGTAGGTACTTACCATCCTAGATCACAAATTAATAATTTACATCAGTGGGCAAAATTAAAAATTCTATAGACTGTTATAAAATTAAAACCGTGGACCTACCTAGCCACGAACGAAATGAAAATTTACAATGACGGTCAAATACCTCAAGGTCAGTTTCTAATTTTGATTGGCTGTAAAAAGTGTGTGTATTGGAAATCGCTTTGCGATGAGAAGCTGGTAGGTAGGTGTGTATTGCATTTGTAATTATTTTTAAAAATGTGTTGTATTTAGTCTCGGTATAGTTATGTAGATACCTGTTAACAAACAAGCTCTGATCTTTGTCAAAGCATTGAGTCAAAGTAAATCGGCGTTGAGTGTTGACGTTTTGGTAGGTTAGGTAGGTACCTACTTACACAATAAATATGACTGTATTTTAATTGCAAGTATATTTATTTTATTTTTCCGTTTTAAAGTTTATTTTTCACGGCTACTTAGCTGTTTTGTACATATCATTTTTGTTTCTTGTGGGAAATATGGCTACTAGCGAGTCACCCACTAAAAAATGATAACGCGCTGAAAGCAATACTTCATGAGTGGAGTGGAAACTTGCATTCATTGTCAGCTGTGGTGTTGAAAATATGCATATAAAAACCTTCTACTTTCACCCCCTAAGAAAAAAAATGGATACGCCAATTAAAAACATTGTGTAGGTCAGGGTTGTCGGTCGTTGAACTACACATACATATTAAAAGCCATATAGGATCTGAAAGCAAACAATTATACCGAATAATAGTATTTTTTCATATTTTTAGTAGAAATTACTTTTACGGCCTAGGCCACGGCCACATTTTCTTGAAATTTCACATATCAGCGTTTATCCCATCTCTCTATATGTTTTATCGTGTAGTATTAATTTCCATACCATATTCAGTAGCTATTCGCCATTTGGCTGAATATTTTTCTTTTTAGTTGGACTTAATATCTAAGTAAAGCTCATTTTTTTGAACTATTAATTTAATTATTTTTATTAGCTTCACTTTAGTAATAAATTTTACTCTTGATATCTGGCTCAAGCGAAATTTATATATATTTTTTCTTCCAAATTTAATGTAAATATAAACCTGATACTGGTAATTTTTCTTCTATAATTTGATGCGATGACCGAGAACCAATTCCTCTGGTGACTAAGCTGAGCAGACCATCATTGCCTGAACTCCTGAACTCCTGAACTCCAGACTAGAAGATATCTCTTCCCATTGTGGTATCTCTTCCCATGTCGCCCTTAAAGTTCCAGTTTCGCTGGACCTCCGAGCCGTAGCTGCATCCTAGAATCCTAGGAAATCCACATTCCAGGAGGGGATCGCAAGAGTCTGGCAGGAAAGGTATACCTTGTATATTTTTATTGCCCACAGGAATTACCAGTTCTTACATAATATTTTCATTTTTCAATTTTATCTAAGTTTACGAGTCACTTCATTGTAAATGTTGAATTTTTCAGCTGAACTTGGTGTCAAGAGCAATAAATATTTTCTTACTGCCTTCATTAAGAGCCCTTCAGGCTACTTTTTAAATTAATTTTATCTTGAATTAAAGTCATTTTAAAGTCCTGCAGGCTTATTAATTGTCAATTTTAATTAGTTTAAGTAAGTTTGCAAACCACCCACTGGTACATATATTTATTTGTGAATATATTGTATGCAAAAATAAATTTCTTTTATTTCTCTAAGTAAAAATTTAGCTATGATTTTTCTAAGATGATATATCTAAGGCCACCGAAGTGCTATTAGAGCATCTGCCTAATCATCTAATTCACTTATCCACGTATTTTACGTATCTGTAAGCTGCACTATGATTTATAATTATGAAATGGAAATAAATGTAACAGAAAGTCACTTTTTATATATCAAATTAATAAATTCACAGGCATCTATTTACACATTACTCCAAAAAATATAAAGCCACAATTACATGAAGTAAAACCGTTTACTTTCAACTGCTCGCCACTGCACCTCGTAGCGAAATATTATTTCCCAGGTGTTTCGAGTGTGTTTCCATATATTTCCCTGTGTGGCCGCAGTGTCATCCGGAAATGTTAAGCTTGCCCTACTAAATACACAATATGTCGGGTGCTCCAAAAAAAATAGCTTTAATTTTATACTATAACTTGTTTATTTTTTTTACAGGTTGTTGCAGGTTTTTACAGGTGTACAGGAACTGACATTATGGTCATAAATGTCAACTACTGGATAGGGGTGGAACCTTTGATGTAACTGTAACACTTGGAGTAGTTTCCACAAACACCAAAACACTTTCACTTCGCTCGACGCGCGTTTCGCCAACCAAGTTGGCATCATCCGGAGACGATTAAAACTGATCGTATTAATCGTCTCCGGATGATGACAACTTGGTTGGCGAAACGCGCGTCGAGCGAAGTGAAAGTGTTTTGGTGTTTGTGGAAACTACTCCGAGTGTCATAAATGTCAAGTTTAAATACGTCGGCGTTAGCATATACCTATGACCCTCATATCAGTTTTTTGATATAGAATCATTAAGCAGTAAGATTTAGCTTCGAAATATTTTAATTCTTAAATGTTTCCATGTTATTTTTCATTCCTGGAGGATTAAAATTCTATGAAACAATAACGAAGTTATGGGATAATATAAAAATTCGGGTTTTTTTAAGTAGTACTAATTTGAAACCTGTGACTTGATCTGATTAAATGCTGTTATTTACAAAATTAGGGACCCAAAATATAAAAGTGATTTAAAAAAATTAATGTTAAGAATATTAAACTTAATTACATAATAGGAAATAAATTTTTCTAAGCATTTATTATTAGCACTAGCTCCTCCGCCAAAATATAGAAAGTTTATAATCTGACCGTTGAGTGAATGAACTTCTTCATTCAATGATATGGCGCTATCTTATATACATAATAAAATTATTTACCATCTACTATTACTTAGAAATTGTTGTACAAGTGCTAATATTTCGTAAAAACACTATGAAGCCGATTTCAGTTTTTAAAAGTTGTACTTTTTAAAACTGAAAAATGTTAGTTATAGGAGTACTAGGAGAATAGTATTAAAGGACTTATTGAGTTGCATGGAAGCCATATGGATGGGGTATGCTGAAATTTAATCAAAAATAGACGGACAACAGCAAAATGTGAAAATAAAAGCGTTAAGAAGCAACATTAGACAAAGTTAAGATCATAAAGACCTTATCATATCATTCGAATATAAATCATGACTATAAAATGAGGTATCAAAACTTTTGTACAATTTTTCGAAATTTATCAATTACTAACCTTCATAAAAGAACAATTTAAATAGAGATATAAGATTTTTAGTGAAACCAATTCGGAATTAATACCCCAAAATTCTATAAATGTTATAAATGTCAATAATTTTATATTAGGTTAAGTAGCAGATAGAAATTTTCTATAATAGTTTACTTATTATCATTTTTTCATATCCACCTATATGGTGGATATGAAAATTGTCCACCTATATGGTGGACAATATTAAAATATCATCATCTATTTATATCTATAGCATAGTAGTAATCATCGAATTTGTCATAAATAAATGTGTTAAATTGATATATATTATCTTTCTTTGTGTTGTGGATTGCATGGTTTATCACAGCTTCCTTCTAGATCCTACTCCAGAGATAATTAAAGAGGTAGGTATATTGATTAACTGAACATAGCCGGTATAAGAAAACTGGTTTACATTTATTTATGTTTGTTTATTCTTTTCATATACATAGGCAGTTCAATATATTTTCTGACTATACCCCAGTAATATTATTCTGTAATACTAGGGAGTTTTTAAGACAACTTGTTTCACTTTTCTACTAAGTTAAAAGTTCTCCGTGTGTCATATTAAATACTTAATTCATATAACAATGAATACTGGCCCTACAGGGTAGCTGCATCGTCCAAAGTGATAGATCAACATATTTTTAGATTAGGTACATTATTGTTTTCAGGTTACTGTTTAAATATGTACCTAATACAAAATATAACTTTAATATAAAAGAGTTACTTAAAGTGCATCTGATACCATTATCTAAATATTATTTGTGGCATTCTTTTCATTTTTTATTTTTGGGTACTTACTATCACTTCTTCAAATATCTAAAAATATCTACCAAAAATACAAATTAAGGAATAAATCAAGGGCTAATAAATAATTTATTAAAAAATATATATAGCGGAACTTCTGACAAATCCTTTGAAATTTTTTGTATGTCATATAATAACATCCCTTGATTGATCCCTTACTTAATTTGTATTTTGATGAGATGTTTTTAGATATTTGAAGAAGTGTGGTGTAGTATGAATAACCCAAAAATAAGAGGACTAATCTCATATCATATATTAACGTTAGATTAATACTAGTTATACCCAAGACCATTAAACATGTTGCATAAACGTTAATAGGTAGTTAATAGGTAGTTAATAGGTAGATCATATCCCAATTTCCAAGGTATATATAAGACGACAATTTCAACGTTTAAATCATATTAGATATAAACGTATTATATTTGTGACTTTTAACCGTGTCTCATTAACGTTAATCTTCCATGTCTTATAACAATATTATCAACGTAGAAATTAGAATAAATATAAATGTCTCATGTCATGTCTCATTAACGTTAATCTTCCATGTCTTATAACAATATTATCAACGTAGAAATTATAATAAATATAAATGTGTCATACTTCAGATTAATGAACGTATTTCGTAAATCTTTATTATTAGTATATCATTAGCATATTTATCATAAGAAACTTTAAAACACACAATTAGAAAAAAATATTTTATAAATCCAGCAAAATCACTCGTTGCACAAATCTTTACTTTTCCCCACTCGCTATCAAAACAACTAATTAATAACAACACAAACATTCCCACAAATATACTCTTAATATGAAAAAAATACATCTATATACGGATATAACTATTTTCGCACACATCAATCTATATAAGGATATAACTATTTTCGCACATATCAGCTATGTCAACCTGAGAAATGGTAAAAGCTCTTTCCAGTGTGGGCTGATTTTCATTGTCCAGAAAACCTTTTCATTTACCCTTTCCATAATTGATTCAACGTCGCTAAGACAAACGCCCCAGAGGACACAGAACAATCATTAAAGGTAAATGTTGGAAATCAGTTGAGCAATCGGCTTCACTAAACCAAATACTTCAATTATATTTTACATAATATGTAAACCAATTCTATATAAATATGAGTTACAGTTAAAAAGTGAAGTAAGGATCGGTTAAATAGTGTATAGGTAAATGGATTAACGGATATTACATGGAACAATCACCTTGAGAGAAAATTATAGGTAACTAGATTTTAACTAGAATATAATATTAAGGAATAACTATAGCTCAGACAAATGGTACCTACCAAAAAAAGGTGAATAGTGGGAAGTTGTGGTGGAGTTCTGATGTTTGATTTGTAGTTTTTTTGGGTCGCTCTACGTGAAAATGTTTGTACATTGGTGTATTTTTGTTGGCAAACCTGCCAACATAAATTTTGGGCGGAAATATGCTTTTAAGCATGTAGTGTATATAATATAAATGAAATAAGGAACGTTGAACTAAAACTATGTATATCAAAGTTCTGTAGAAAATATTTAATAAATTATTGAATAAGCTTTTTGTCAATTTAATAAACTTGGTTCAACGTATTACCACCACTTGAATAATATCTATTAGTCAACATTTTAAGTTATAATTTTAATATCTATAATTTTAATATAATTGTAATTTATAATTTTAATATCTGGATGTCACGTGACCTTTGTGCTAAACATTATGCACCCATTACTTTCCACACTTATTATTTACACTGTGATGCTGGATAGTCGGGGTCGCCGTGTAATGCCCTAATGGCATTTGAATGAAACTCCCCAGGAACAATTAACAACGTTTATTTGGTATTGACATCGTATTTGATAGTAACACAGCACAGAATGTATAATGTGCAAAATGTGCAGAATGTCTTAGAATGAATGTGTTAGAATGAATGTATGCATGCGGGTGATTACCGGCTTATATAACGTTGACTAGGTCAGTATGTATGTATCTACAATAGTTGCATTAAGTCGGCCTAGATCTGAAGAATGTCTTAGTTGGCAATTTTACTGGATATGTTTACAACGCGTGAACTAGTTTTACTTAGAATAATAACAAATAATAAATATGATATTGAATAACAAATAAGATATTGAGAGCACGTGTAGCCGTTATGGCACTACAACACCCAGTCTTTGTGTATCATATTTATGGAACTAGAAAAATACACATCGCCTTTTAGAACTCTTATAAGCAGATTCGATCTTTAATAGATAATGAGCGCGGCATCCTCAACTTCGTTAGTAATTCTAGGCCTCCTAGAATCAGCTTTGTGTTTCAAATTCCGTTACCTGCTCCTTCCAACGACTTTTAACAAGTCAATCCGTTTTTGATTTAACATCAATAAATTTATTCTATATGTTGACCTTTTCAATAAGACTATTGTAGTGATTTTTCTATAATTAATACTCTATTATCAAAATCTTCATTTGTAATATTTCTACTTGGTGCTTGAGATTATTTTTTGTTTACTCCGAATCGAACGAGGATTACAAGGGAATATATTACAGAATCAACTAGCTTGAGTGAGTCATTTAAGGATGATCACATCACGGGTGTCAAGTATAGAACAAATAATATCAAAACAGCCATGAAGACAATGCGTACCTGCATTGTTTATTTATGGATAAATGTCATTCAGTTTCTTGTGAGATAGTCGTTGACTCTGTTAGATATTAGGGTAAAAAAATACCTAGTGTTCGTAAAGAAGCATTGGAAGAGCGAAAATAGTTGAAATTTATATTTAAATTACTTACTCGTAGTAGAAAACGTAAACGTAAACGAAAGTTAAGTATATCTACTTAGAAAATAAACAGTTGATCGGAGAGAGTATGTTAGGTTATTTACAGAAAGAGAGGAATACTGAATCTCTGAAAGAAACAGAAAAAGAAAAATAAAAGACATAGAACTAAATATATTATATTTTTCGGAAAATGTACGTAAATATTTCAAACATGTGTAGTGTAGAAACGATCAATATTATAACACTCGGAATCCATATTATTAAAACATTTTACATAGTAGGAGTATTAAAAAAACACACATAAATATATATTATGTTTTGGCTTAAAATTCCACTGAAAACCCGGCCTATTTCACAACGCATTTTAAGAGATAGATTAATTTTCCACTTCCATTCATTAGTTGCCCCGCCTTTAACATAAAAACAAAATATTTTAACTGAAATATATTTCAACTGTTGGCAGGAGAACCTAATTTGAAATTGTCACGGCTCTGTTATATTCAAATTTCACCGTAATGGCAAAAGAAATAACTTTATTAATCATGAAAATAGTTTCCAACTCAAATTGGCCCAGCTCGAGGTATACATACGTATTTGTTTATCGTCTAACAAAACTAAATTCATCATACAAACTTTGAAAATAAGAGACTAGGCAAACATTAGTCATCATGATGTACGATCCAATCCTATCAACAGGTTGCTAGCGTTACATATCAAAATCTTGCTGCGTTTACCGTTTCCTTGTTAACCCATTTGGGGAAGAGGTAGTAACAGCTCTCTTATTTATTCATCCGCACATAAATGATACATGTTGCCTGTTTACAAGATATCTGTCGTTTATGGTGCTTAGTGAAATATGACACCTATTTTATTTTATATAATATATATATATATATATATATATATATATATATATATATATATATATATATATATAGTATATATATATATATATATATATATATATATATATATATATATATATATATATATATATATATATATATGGGATAGTAGCAATAAAACGACTGATTATATTACTTAACGTTTCGGTCCCTGTCCCTGTTTCTCAAAAGAGGATTTTATTTATGACATACTTGACATAGGCAAAAATGACAGTTTTAATTAATTTTTAAGGGTACTTAAGGGTTTGATTAGTATCATATGGACGAACAGTCAAGAAATCAACGAACTTAGGTTATTTTATATTTCATTATTACTCTAATTTTAGTTATGTTAATATTATGTAGATGTATATTTGTAGTAAGTAGGTATGTATGTACTTATATAAGTTTATATATAGAGATAATGTTTTTTGTTAATTTATTTAACATTTTTATATTAACAAATTGTAGATTGTAGAAAGATATATCTGTATCTTTTTGGTTATTACATGCATTAGGATTTTTTTGAATATAAACTGATTCCATAATTAGCCCTGTTTTATAATTTTATTCTTTATTAATAACTTTAGTATTTTCGTAGTTACATTGATGACCTGTTTCATTAGAATGTTTTTTTAGAGCTGTAATATTAGCTGAATATTTGTGACCATTTAAATGCTCTTCAAGAAGTTGCATTGTTAGGCCAATGTAGACTTCATCACATTGTTTACATGGAATTTCGTATATACAGCGTGTAGTTTTTTCAAGTGAATTTTTGTCTTTTAATGTTGTGTAAAAGAATTTTAAGTTGTTTGTTTTTGTGTGTCCATATCATATGTTTTTAAAATGTTTGAAATATTTTCTGATAGTTGTGGTATATATGATAACGCAATATATTATGTTTTATGAGTATTAGTTGCCTCGATTAGTGGTGGTTGAGAATTATTGTAGTACTTGTGAATTCCGTTTTTGAAAATTTTGTTGATTAGAGAAAAACGATAGTTATTATTTATTAAAACATTTTTTGCTTTTTCGATGCATTCTTTTCTACAAATGGCAGACGTTAGTTTTATTGATCTGTCTGCAATGCCAATTATTACAGTTTTTTATGGTTGTAAGGGTTTTTTAGTTTTCCAATTTTTTATTAAATAATTTTTTTGAGTTTGATATTTTTTGTTGGATTATTTCTCAAACGTTGATATGTTGTATTATCATTTAGCATCATATAGCAGTAATATATCCTTTTGTTATATCAGGCTACAATGCTTTCGCATTAGATATCAGTTTTACTGAGCTTAGTTAACAGTAGTGCACCTGCATTTCTTAATATACTATAATAATAAACTGCTTGCTGTATCAGCTCTGCCGAGCATATAAATACAAGTGTGGAATTATGTAGTATCTCTATTCAAACGGTAAACAAAAAGTCAAAATTTAACTCATTCATATTTATTTTGGTCAGGATAGTTGCAACTATTTTTGAATATAGTTGCATTTATAGTTATATAGCATAGTTGCATTTCATTTGAATAAAGTTTTCAAAAAGTTATTTTCACGACGAGTGATATAACATCGTACAGACTATAGTATAAGCGCAAGCATACACGGATCTCTGACCAACGTATAGACTATAGCGGAACGCCAACCAGCTACTCGCCTGATTGGTCAAAACGTAATACCATTATAACAAATTGAACAATCGGCGTAATAATCTGATTAAAGCATATTTACAATAGACAGGTCGCAATAATAATTATAGAGTATCGAGCACTAATAAACTATGTCTAGATTAAAAAAGATTAATGTGAAAGCATCACTGTAAAAATAGAGTTCGAGATTTCCAGCTACGAACCAGAAATAAAATGTCGAGGCAACGCCTCACACATAAATGGAAGTTACACAATAGAAAGTGAATCTGTTTGTATTGTAGTGTGTCTGGTAGTTTTTATAATAGTGAATTCGAAATTATATAAAGTGAAAATCAAATTGTAAGAGTTTTAAGTAATATTAAGTAAATTATATATTATGAAGCAATCTGATTGGCCAGATCATAAGATCATAACAAGAAAGAAGTAAGGTAACTACGAAGTGCATATGTTTTTAATACGGCACATTCATGGTAACAATCAACAACTAAAACTAGTCTTAGTCGAGCTAAGGCATTCGAGGAGACAATAGCCACGCTCCTAAGTTTCATAAAATTTGTTATAAATTAATATTAAATCTAAAACAATAATATCTGTGCTAAATCTGTGCTAAATAAGCAAGAAACCCAGTGTAAAGGTTATAGAAGCAGAAATAACTGCAAAATTAAGTATTTTCGTCTTATGTAACAAGTAAGAAGTGGAAGGCTTGGTAGTCCCAGCCGTAGAACAGATTTACGAGTAATATAAAAAGAAAATAATTTTCACAATAAATTAAAGTGATAAGAAGATGCAAATACAGAAGCAGTAAGTTATTGGCTTGAGGGTGAATAAATCCCAAAACAGGAGAACGGAGAAAGCAGCATTCCAGAGGGTAGTACGGCGACATCCCGATAGATGAAACCACCAGAGCCTAGCAGTATTTGTTAGTTCGTGTACTTACCAGTGATATCAATAAAAGTGATGTTTTTGTGCATCGTGACAAAAAGGATTAACATAATTTTAAAGGTAATAAACAATTTCAAACTTTGCTAATTTTAAGAAACATTGTGACAGAGGACTTGGTCCCATATAACAGGTAAAAGTTACGTAGGTTAGTCGTAGGGTGGAAATAAGGTTTCAAGATTTGTTTATTTTATTACCCATATATGACAATAAACGTAGTCCTTCTTGCTTGTTCTTGAAAAAAATTCAGAAAACAATTTAAGACTACTACATTTGAGCTTCTCTAAAATTTACTTAATTTAATAAAATATTACATTTCCGTAAAATGCATTATTTTGAGAAAGTAACTTCATTTTAAAAATAATCTTGCAAATAAATTTATCATAGACCTAATTAGACCTCCTCTAGGACTAAAGAGTGCTCATGTCTCAAGTGATCCTTCTAGTAAAATTGAAGTTAGTATTCATAAAACTGGCGCCCATAAAACATAGAAGGGTGCAATAGAATTAGGGAAGAAATAGTGTAAGTATCCTGTAAGCAGATCAAATATTTCTTCATCGTACTATTACTTTTACAATATCCCATAAATTCAAATTATAACAATTAGTCAACATAAAGAGCATTCATAAAATCATAATATCACAAATTATCATCCCAACGTGGGATTAAAATAAATTTTCATGCTTTATTCCTATTACAATATATATATATATATATATATATATATATATATATATATATATATATATATATATATATATATATATATATATATATATATATATATATATATATATATATATATATATATATATATATATATATATATATATATATATATACATATGTATGTAAACGTGTATATTTATCTTTTATTTTATGATAGGTATGTGTTAAGATGGAGATGTCGATCTAACATGTCGACTGTTTTAATATACCCTTTCCATGTCAAGCTAACAATTCGTTAGGGCTAAAAATAACCAGATAAAATTCATCCCTCAAATCTGGTAGCAAATTTCTGCTACAGATACAAATTTACGGCAAACATTTTACGCATATATTACCAAAGGGCAACCGATGTGTCATATAGGGTTTTACGCTCTTTCAACTTATCCTGCATAGAAACAGGAGCGGTCCGGAAAAGGGATGGAAACGATACCCAAAGGCCTTGCTAAAGTCAGCGTGTGCTGTGTGTGTCAAGAACATAGAACTAAGCGACTATGACAACCGGTCGTGATTATTATGCCAACCGTAATAATTACTACCGTAGAGGCATCAGAATTTACCTACATATTTTACGTGCCTAAAGTAAGCTCAGATCCCGAATGTTGCAACTGCTCGCAAATATCAATAGTTTGGCCAGATGTAACCTACATTTGATTATCTTTCAGTCAAGAATAACTAGACTCCCAATGAATCCAATCTAATATTATTCCGAATAAAAAATATATTTTTACAAATTTGCATAGTACCAGTAATACATAATCCAAATGTGCAGGGTTCCACAAAATCTTGAACAAGTCCTGCTTTAATTATTTATTAAAGATATTTAAGACTTGTGTGTGGACAGTTTAATTTCCATTTGTTTGTAAGGTAAAGTGATTTCACCGACATACCAAGTTCTCTCAAGTTTACTACTAGTGTAATTAAATTATTATCGAATTATTTTTAATCATTCAATCTTATATTTTTAATTATTAAATATAAATACAAGGATTGAGTGGTTTGGAAGATCACCACAGTGAATTACCGACGGAGAAATTACAGGCGACCGGCCAATTTTTCGACAAATTACAGCGACGACGACAGGAGCAAGTAAGAGGCATATTTCTAACATACGGAAAAGTTCCTTAAGTGTTATCTAAACTATCGAGAGAACTGAAAAACCCAATACTGTTTTCACTGGCTTTTTTTTTCAATACTGTTTTTCACTTGCAAGTGACTTGTTTGTTTTATATTACTAACGTGCTACCATATTTATGTTCCAAAAGCAATAGTTTCAATTTAATTGTCATGTGCTAAAATGGGATCAAATAGATACAAAAACTCGGAGTTTACGACAAAGGACCCCGCAAATTCCCCCGTCATTGTTTAATCAGAAGGCCATCATTTATCACTCGGCTGACTAAATAAGTGTAGACACTAATTATTATAAAACAAGTCATGGTTTGGAGGGTTTATTCTTAAATAAAAAACGCTTGGCTTATTAACTTTAAAGGACCAAGCATATTTCTTGTGGAACATGGCCCTCGGCAAAATTTTGGACATCCTGATTAAAAGTGCTCATGGACGCAATCAATACTAGTACCAGTTTCTGATTTTTTGACTTTGATATATTTTTTTAACATATTTGTCTATATTTTCCTTTATGTCTATAATAAATTTGTGTATATTCCGGATTTAAATGAAAAGTCTTTTTGGTGTCTTCTCAAAATGTGGCACCAAAGCTCGGAACAGCTATTAATTTAGAGAAAAATGCAATTAACTAAATTATATCAATTAATTGTGTAGAATAAAAAACTAAAGGCTAGATTGTACTTATTTTTTTTAAATTTTATACCGGTGTTCATTTTGTGCCGGACATCCCCCTTTTGTGCGATTGTTGGAATATTTGACTTTAGAGGTAGGTAGGCTTTTGACTTTAGAGTACCTGCTACATAATTGAGATACTACTTCTTCCATACCATTCGGCATAAAATATTGTAATGTTTTTATAGGGATCTTCGCTGGATCTATTGTTTGCACAAAGGCAGACATTTGTTGAAGCCCACTCTAATAGTTGCACCAGACGGTTATATTTTGGATATTGAGGGACCATATTTTTCTGACAGTCAAAACAACCATGTATATTTTTATTTTAAATATAGTTTGAACGTGGTATAGCTGGTAAGAGCTTGGTTTAAGAATGGTGATATATTTGTTACCTATAGAGGCTATAGAGCAGTACCTATATTATTCGACTTTTAAATGAACTATAACCCTGTTATCAAGGGGGCCACAACAACTTACCATCTAAGCAACAAATGAGTCACAGAAACGAGATGGATAGTTGAGGCACGAAATGGTCAGTTAAAATCAATGTACTGGGTTCTCCATAATAGACTACCCATTTTATATCATTAATAGATTCCCTATGAGATAACTAAATAGGTTGTTCTCTGTGGGATTATCTTCTGTAGTCTTTGGGATTTAAGTAAATTATTAATCAAGGATCTTTTGGTATTATTGGCCCTTATTTTTTTGGGGATGAAAATAACCGCGCTGTAACAGTAACATCCGAGCGCTACGTTAATATGCTAGATACATTTCTCATTCCAGAATTAAATAGACGAGGATTACTAAACAATGCCTTACTATTCCAGCAAGATGGGGCAACAGCTCATACCGCCAGAAACTCAATGAGGGTCCTGCGAGAAAAGTTTAATGGTCGACTGATTCAGAGATTTGCCTTGGCCTTCGAGGTCCCCCGACTTAACGGCACCCGATTTTTTCCTGTGGGGATATTTAAAAGCCAAAGTGTTTGCGAGTCGTCCAGGTACAATCGATGAACTGAAAGTCAAAAGTCGTGAAGAAGTTGAAGGAATAGACGAAGGTTTGCTACACCGTGTAAGGAACCACTTTTTATCCAATATTAAAAAATGTGTTGAAGTAGGTGGAGGTCATTTAGAGACGTGATTTTTAAAAGTTAGAATAAAATTAGGCAAATATTTATAAGTTATCATAAATCCCAAAGAGTTACCTGTAATTTAGTAAAATAAAAAGTTTGTTTTGTTAACTAAAAAAATTTTAATTCAAATATTAAAATGGGTAGTCTATTATGGGGAACCCAGTATATATTTTGTCTAAAACCCATTTCATAATGCTATTAATTTTGAATACTTTTTAGAGATTGGCCATTATACGGGCCACGGGACACGGGCCTTTGTAAATAGATATCATATCTGTGATATGGACTCATGAGGCTATCAGTATGCCTGATGCTAATGTTGAATTTGCAAATATTATGTTCGAAAGATGACAACAAATTAAAAATTCAAATTCGCCTTGCCATGCGAGCTTTAGCAACGCAGGCATGCTAGATGGAATGCTATCAATATTAAACAACTTATCATACACATCAAATAAATCTGGCGCCGTCATATATTCAAGACACAGTGCAAAGAAAAGGAGAACGGTATGAATTTCAAATTAATATATTAATTAGAAATCTACAGCTGGTAGACTTTGCTTAATTTTATTTCGACGTTAAACTGAAAACAATGTACGGTGTCCATGAAAACAGCATTTTATTAGGGATGGACAAACCATTTTGAGTTGGTCAAACGAAATTTTCCAACCCCTTAAACACGCCCTCTTGTATTTCAGCCACATGAGAAGTTAGCCCTAATTGATTTTTTTAAATACTCTTTTCGCAATGTCTAAACGTGGTACTTTATCTAAACGTGGTACTTTGTCTAAACGTGGTCTAACGAAACTAGATGGTGGTCTTTCCTAGCCTTATAATGGTGTATCCTCGGGATTTGGTAAGATATAAAGGTAAGGGAAAGGAAAGTAAGGTCTTTTTCGCCCCAGCGAAAAATGTTTTTTTTTTAACTCTGTGCGCCCCAAACTGACCCCCGCAAAGGGGTGGTCAAACATTTTTGAGAAGTAGTCCCTAAAACACACTTGTATTTTAGCGACATGTGAAGTAAGAGGTGGGCAAAATGCTTTTGAGGTTAGTCTAACCATGTGTAATGTCGGAAACTGCTTCAATCTCACCACTTTAATTTTACAGACACTTAAACTAACTTTTGCTGAACATATTTTTAGAAAACCATTTTTCCTCAATAACTTTTCTTATGAGAGTGGTCAAACGAAACTAATTGATGACATTTTTGGGGCTGTGTGAAGTTAGCCCCAAAAATTTATTTTGTAAATAACTCGAAAACAAAAGTCGTAGAATTGTTTTAGAATAATTTTCCTGCTTCCAGCGATTGTCAAACGAATTAGCCACTATTTTTCGGGGCCAACTTCACGGACCTCACCATAAAGCCTACAACCGAGAACAAACACTTTTAATTTAAATGTACTAATAAAGGAAATATGTCAAAGAAAATTAAAGTCAAGAAAAGCCAATTTTGACGAGCCATAACTCAAAAACTGGTCGTACGATTGAGTTGTGAGAACTTTTAAGTTGTGAGTAACATGACAACTTTTAATCAGGACGGCAAGAACATCATATCAAATTTTGCCGATGGCCATTTTCCACAAGAAATATGCTTGGTCCTTTAAAGTTAATAAGTCATGCGTTTTTTATTTAAGAATAAACCCTCCAAACCATGACTTGTTTTATAATAATTAGTGTCTACACTTATTTAGTCAGCCGAGTGATAAATGATGGCCTTCTGATTAAACAATGACCTGGCTGTCTATTTCTGCAAGTAATTTTCAGTCTTGACGCAGGTAATTCCTGTTGATAGGTGTTTAACGTAATTTAAACGAAAATTATTGCGATGTTATTTCCATTCAATTCCGTATAACTTGACAGGCCTACCAACTCGGATATTTCCATTAGTTTACAGGCAGCTGTATGCCATTCCACTCAATTAGATTTTTCAATTTAATGAACCATACGACCGTCATTTGAACAATCACCATAATCATATATGTAGGTACTTATATTTATTTATTATCAAAATGTTATGTCAAATATTACGACACGTAATGAAATAGCGTAATGTCATTTTTACCGCACTAGTGTGGTAAAGGAACATTTTACCACACTAGTGTAGTAAAGTAAACCTAAGCTTTACCTCGTTCGCTTTAAAAACCCAGTAATTGGGCGTATTTGCTAATATCCACCTTATTCTTCAATGAAATAGTACATTTTAACGTAGAATAATGGGTCCATGAAGAATATGGGCTCTCTTTCACCCGAAAAATATGGCAACAAAATCATTTGTCGAGATTTTACCGGAATTAATTCTTTAATAACTACATTTGCTGCCAACTCAAGGTCCAAGACGACACATTCTTCATCTGAGCTTATTTTCACAGCATATGGAGTAATATTGAAAATCTAAACTTAATTAAACTTCACAATGACAGATTAGTAATACACCTACTTGATTAAAACTATTTTTTAAATTTCGCCAAGTAGATTATTTTATATTACTACACACATCTCTAAAATGCAAAATTAAAACTGTAGATAAAACGTACGATATTCGTAACGTAATTTCATTATTACGATACTTACTGGGTTTTCAAACTCAGACAACTTTCTCATCGCGTATCGTAATATTTCATATTACGATCCTCATATCGTAAATACCTATTACAGGACAGGCGTGGACTAATACCACGCAAATTAGACAAAAAAAATAGTGAATAGAAGAAAAAAATCATATGCAAATCATATTTGGGTCATGCATAGTTCATAGGGGTGGAAGTAAGGATCCGAAAAGTTCCCACGTTTCCTGATGAAGGAAACAACCTTTTGGGGCGAAAAACCACCCCCAGACGAGACTTAGTGACAGCTATTTTCATTTTTCTTCGGATCCGTCATTCCCACGAAAAACATGTATAGGTTCAAAAATATTTTCCATTGAATTATACACAAAAAAAGTTCTAAGGTCGATTTGCGTACTTTCCACCGTTTTCTCGCTATCGACGTTCATAGTAGGGGGTAGTTTGGAGCACTAGGCGAAAAATCGGTGGTACGCGATTTTTCACAGCGAATATCTCGGAAACGGCTACTTTAACGTCGGGAATGGTTATAATGAAACTTGTAGAGCGGATTCTCTCTCCTCTACGAGATCCATCTTGTACTTTTCTTTTTTTATTATTATTTTTGTTGAATTTTCTTCTTTTTATCCACAACGTGTACTTCGTGACTTTTGTAAGAATCCCAGGGAAACATAAAAGAGAGGATATACAGTTCTCACGATTTACAGTCCTCGGATGTCTTGATAAACTATAAGGAAATTGTGATGTTTACACATGCATTTAGTGGTTGCGACACTACTTCTGCTTTGTTCGGTAAAGGCAAAGCACAAACTGTAAGTATACTTAATAACAAAAGAGATTTGGATGACATTGTGGCTATATTTAACAACCCTTAATCAACAAAAAAAGAAGTCGCAACTGCTGGAAAGCGTTTCACGATGACGTTATACAAAGCTCCAAAGAAAGAGAAATCTTTAAATAGATATAGATTTCTCACATCCAATAAAATGGTTGGGCAATCAAGTAACGCTGTACTATTATCGAGACTACCGCCAACGTCTGCCGTTTCTCAACACCATTGTTTTAGGGTTTTTCATCAAATTCAGTTATGGAGAGGAACAAACCTTGATCCGACACAATGGGGTTGGAAGAAAACTGACACCGTTCTTTCACCCATTTTTACACTTGAGGCACCAGCTCCGTCTTCTGTTCTACAACTTATATCTTGCAAATCCAGGATGGGTTGCGGGAAACGATGCGGGTGTGTAAAACTAGGATTGCGTTGCTCAACCCTGTGCTGCAACTGTCACGGACAAGGCTGTACAAAGTAAGTACAAAAGTACAAAATAAGTCTCATAGAGGAGAATCCGCTCTACAAGTTTCATTATAACCATTCTCGACGTTAAAGTAGCCGTTTCGGAGATATTCGCTTTGACTACCCCCTACTATGAACGTCGATAGCGAGAAAACGGTGAGGAGTACGCAAATCGATCATAGAACTTTTTTGTGTAAAATTCAATGGAGAATATTTTTGTTCCTATACATGTTTTTCGTGGGAATGACGAATCCGAAGAAAAATGAGAATAACTGTAACTAACGTTTTTCGCCCCAAAAGAGTGTTTCCATCAACGGAAAACGTGGGAACTTTTCGGATCCTTACTTCTACTCCTATGAGTTATGCATGGCCCAAATATAATTTGTATATGAATTTTTTCTCCTAAAAAGTCTAATTTGCGTGGACTATATATATTTGGTATAATATAGTGTGATTTTTGTTACATTAATTCTAGGTACTGAGGATTTAAATGACGTCCAACGTAAAGTAAATATTATGTATAATTTGTTATACAGCGCACAATTTTAAAGACATATAGGTAACTGTTAAAGCAATTCGCAATATCCAGGCTGGTAAAAAAAACTGTTGAATCGGATGTCTGCAGATGCTGAATATTTATTTCCTAATAAACATATACTTTAATTATGAAAGAAATATTGACTAAGGATTATATATCTTATGTCTATAACACAGAATCCAAAACATTTTTCGTTTTCCATGATATGAACGTTTCCGGTAACCGCACACTAGCATTACTGGCATTACGGAATAAATTTACATAAATGCGCATGCGCATATATATGTCAATAAGCGTAATGGTATTTTACGGTTATATCCTATGGCATTCGGGCGAAATATTACGAATAAACGCCATTTGATGATAAAAGCTAGCCAGTTGGCACACGTGATAAGGGCGATATTTTAATCGATTTGGTCCGAGAGTAGTATAAATTTTTCCCTTAGGACTCGAGATTCCGCTAATTTTTCAAAATGACCGTCGAAAAGCCACCAAAATTTATGTCTGCACAAGATAGGCGTTATTATACTCTTTTCCATATAATTCGGGTATGGTGCATTAAAGAAATATATTTCAAGGGCGTATGACCTTGTTTGACCTTGAAATAAATGATTAAAAAGTAAAAAATGTCATATTGCATCATTTCATTTCAAGAACATTCTTATATGACAGTTTAAATTTATAGGCTTAAATATTTACAAAAAGAGATAATATGTGGAAAAAAGACTACCTATTTACTTTTACTAAGTAAAATAGTCCGGTCAAAATATCTTAAACTTGAAGACAAAGCCGATCCGTCCTTCACTTTTTGATATTTTATTAATTGATATGTTTCAAAAAAGTTACAATACAATGCGATCGTATTGTGTACTACTATTTTTTTTAAATAACTATTTTAATATTTTTTGATTCTGATCATGGTCAGTTAAAGTCGTCAGAATATAATTCAAAACTCGTCTAGCTTGAGTAAAGCCTGCTACTATTTTACTTGGAAAATGTAAATAGTATTTTTTTACACGTTTCAAATAAATCTCTTCTTCTGCATATTTAAGCTTATCACCACTTACACTGCCATTTAAGAATGTTTTTGAAAGAAAATTTTGCAATATGATATGTTTACCTTTAAATCAATTATTTCAGGATCAAACAAGGTCATATGCCCTTGAAATAGTTATTTCTGAATTCACCATACCCTAGTATAATCGCGCCTATCTTGTGCAGATATAAATTTTTGTGACTTTTCGGCGGCCACTCGATTGCACGAGATTCCTAGGTGTCCCATTCCCATCTCGAGTCCTAAGGGAATTTTTTTTATTAAACCCTGCCAAAGCGATTCAAGTATTGTCCTAAACACCCATGCCAAATGGTTTTGTTTGTATCATCAAATGGAGTTTCTTTCCAAGGCCGTAGACTATTCGGAATCACGAAAAATCCCTGTGGTTGGGAATATATACACAGAAGAAACGAGTTGTTTGTTCGTATTCAGTCACATTAAACATGAAAAGGGGGTGAACGCTGCATCAAATCAGTCAGTTTTGCTTTTTGGTATTTTATTTATGGTGAAAGAAAAATGTAAAATCCAAGTTTTCGACCTCGACAGACGACCGGATTTTTTCAGTTTTAGTCAATTTTGACCCGGAAGGATTGTCTCTTCATCAAAGACCGTAATAATCATTTTTGAAGTATATTAAATTTGAAATAATATGAGACCATAACAGTTATTGTGGGTCCAATAGTTTCGGAGATAAACCATTTCAAAATTTGGCCAATTTTTCACGTTACATAATTTTCAGCAAAAGTACATCATTTTCAGAAGAATTTGTTTCTGAAGTTTTATTTATAATAGCTGTTAATTCGTCGAGTTGGGTTTTTCCATCGATGTTTTTGAATGGTATTATTGGCACCCAAATCAGGTCTTAGTTAGAATAAGTCTAGATAATGTCCTATTCTATTGTAATTTGCACAATAAATAATTCAAATGGTATTTCACCGAGGTATTACTCCGAGTCGTATCGCGAGTGCCTCTCCTTTATAATCTTTGAAGGTCCCTCACTCTAAGCCCCTCCAGATTTAGTTTCGAAGTGTTTCTAAGGTCGACTACTACACCAAGTGCGGCCTGTCATACTCATTTATTTAGAATTATAATGTGTGAGTCGGGGCAAGTTTGTGTTTTATTTGTCGCGGGAGTTTGAATGAGGATGAATTGGGGACAGTAAAGGCGAACCGGATACAGATGTGAGAGCATAATACTGACCTACAAGATCGGTGGGTGAGAAGTTTAATTTCAGAGAACAAATACTGTTTTCTATGTGGAGATAGAATTACAGAACAGTTCATCGATGCAGAGAAGAGAAAAAACGCAGCAAAAAGAAATAACGTCATTATCGTGGAAAAAGTTGATCTTGGTGTAGAAATGTTGAAAGCAGCAGAAAAACGAGGTGATGGTGAATGGGTCTTCAAAATTAAGATCTGAAGATCCAAAGAAAGGTTAAAGATTCTTCGATTGTTTCACATACCTGTAAATAAAAATAAAATAATCTCATTTTATTGCCCAAGTGGTTGAGGGGGGAGGGTTACCTTGGATCAATTTCATTGACTGTCGTTTTTTTAATTGAAAAACTTTTTTAGTTCTTGTTTTAAAAGCTCTTTCTCTGTTTTTGTGAAAATTTTATTGATAAGCAACAGAAATTATATATTAGATGAAATAAGTGATTTATTTTGTGTGAAACTATTATTTATTCACTGAATTACGATAATACCTAGATCAATGTTAGATAATAATAATATAAAAATAGATATTAATAAAAATTCATTGTTGCATGTATATTCATGTTTGACTCATGATTAAGTAAGTTTCTTATTTTAAATAATGCATTTTCAACAGATTTCAAAATAAAAAAATATTTCTGTAAACTTTCATTTGTTAAATATAAAACTATAAGTGCTTCATATATATTCTTTTATATACTGTATATACTTTTAATCAAACAAATATTTCACTTAACATCTCACATAGCATATCGTTAAAGATTCACAAGAAGTATTTAAGATTTATGTAACTACTTGATAGGGCTGGAACCTTTGAAGTAACTATAACACTCGGAGTAGTTTCCACAAACACCAAAACACTTTCCTTTCGCTCGACGCGTGTTTCGCCAACCAAGTTGGCATCATCCGAGGACGATTAAAAACTAATCTTAAACTAAAAATATACCCTATTTATAATATTTACGGTGAAATCATTAGTCACTCTTCAATGATTAGTTGCTAAGCAACGCGTAAAGCGGGCTATACGGTATAGGTCCCTTGTCGCTATTCATACTACTTTTACATTTTACAATTTCTATGCTCTCAAATGCATCCAACTGTCTATTATTGGTCACATTTCTAACTAATCTTAAATTATTAATATCTATTCTATATCTGATTGTTGTCAAAAGCATGTTGTGCAACACTAGACTTATCTGTTCTTCCATATTTTAGATGAGCCATATGCTCTTTAAATCTGGTGTTAATTGATCGTCTCGTTTGTCTAACATATTTTCGATCACAATCATTACAACTAATTTCGTAAATCCCAGACCTTTCATTTGGAACAATTTTGGTACAAGTCGGAAATCCAATAGACGATACTATTGGACGCACCGACTTCCCTGGCTTATGAATTTTTGGTAGACAATACAATCTAGGTACAGTAGGGTTAGATACACGTAACCTATTCTTTACAGGTGGAGTAATAAGGTTGCTACAAGACATTTTTTATTTCAGTGGTCATTCTTGGTAAAGGGTTTCTAGTAGTTCTTTATAAGGACCATTACTAATTAGGTTGTTTACCCGTTCATAATAGTCATCTTTATCTAAAATGACAACCTTATTACCTTTATCTGCTTTTAAATAAAAACAGTTTTTCTCGCGCAATCTTTTGATAATCTTCCTAGGATTTTTTGAGCGTGACTTTCTATTGTCTACGTTATTCATTATATTTTTAGAAATTTGGATCCTGCAAGCCACTCTGACGAGAACCTTGGATGAATCAGGCAGCTATTGAATTGAACTTTCAATCCCTGCCACGACATCATCCAAAATCTCATCAGAAAGGGCTACAGCAAAGTTTAAACCCTTGTTTGGAAGGTGAAGTTCTTCTTTATCAAAAGAGTGTGACGAGTGATTTTCCACGATGTTAACGACCTTCCGAGGAAAATTTTTTGGTACATTAATAGTCAATTTTTTAAATTTTTTATTTTGTGAAGACATTTTTTTGATAAATTTCGGGTTGATTGATAAAAACATGTTCAAAACACAAAAACAGCCATTTTTGTCTTGCAAATAAAGCAACCTTATTTGAAATATTCGAACAATAGCCCGCTTTACGTATAGCCCGCTTTACGTATAGCCCGCTTTACGCGTTGCTTATCAACTAATAATTGAAGCGTGACTAATGATTTCACCGTAAATATTATAAATAGGGTATATTTTTAGTTTAAGATTAGTTTTTAATCGTCTCCGGATGATGCCAACTTAGTTGGCGAAACGCGCGTCGAGCGAAGTGAAAGTGTTTTGGTGTTTATGGAAACTACTCCGAGTGTTAAAATTAATGTATGTAATATATTTATTTGTTACTGAAATAATAAACATATAAATTGTTTTTTCATTTTACATTTCACCAAACTCGAAATTTTTTAACGAGAATATTGTAATTTAATTGAAACTACGTACCTCCTAAATAATAACTAGATTTTAGATAACTATTAAAATATAATAAACTCACACCTACAAGTGATTTTAATAGACACATCAACATACGACAGCACATATGAATTCAAAGTTCATACACACAGACACACAATGTATATGAATCCAAAATCATAATGTCGCTTGTGCAGCAGTAACACCAAATGCCAGGCTGAAGTTCTGTATACCAAACGGTAATAGTATTTATACTGGTGAACTATTCGCAATGTATCAATGCCCTTATAAACATCATGAACAATCCTACCGAATACAACTTTGTTGTTTGATCAGAAACACTAAACTCCCTCCAAAGCATCAAACAACTTTACTCAGATAATCCCATAGCCAAGCAGATCCAACAAATGACGTACCAACTCCACCAAATGAAAGTTAATATGACATTTATATACGTACGTTGCATCCGTAACAAAGCAGCCGACACAACAGCATGTGATGCTGTCGCATCTCGTCTCATAGAAGCATCCCATATTCATAGGGAAACGATCTCAAAAAGTCTGCAAACAAGCGATCAAACAGCAAAGACAACAAATTTTTAACAACAGCCACACCAAGCTCAAAACCAATAATTCATGGACTCCTAGCTCTGGTAGATTACCGAGGAGACCAAGTCAAAATTTCCAGACTCCGCCTAGGCCATAGTCGTCTAACACACAGTTACTTACCTCATCAATAGAGAATATCCACCCCGATGCGCAACACGTCAAGAAATTATTAGTATTGAATACATGGAAATGCAAGGGAAAAACTGTCAAATGGAACCCATAAACAAAGCCCTAGGAAACAATACAGAAAACCTAAGAAGAGGAACACAATAAAATTCCTACAAGACATAAATATATACAAATATAATATACCAAATAATAATGGATCGATAATATACCAATGATTAAACAACTGTAATGTACAAAAATAATGTACCAATATATATATATATATATATATATATATATATATATATATATATATATATATATATATATATATATATATATATATATATATATATATATATATATATATATGTCCTGTAACATGCTAACAACCCTCAGCGGTTGAAGCACTATCAGTAATAAAAAAATTCCCCCTTGCAAAATCTTAAGTCCTTAAGAAATGTTGAGAGTAGATTAGAGTATAGTATGATTATTATTGCAATGTATGCCAACCAGAGCTGGGAAAATTTACTTTAAATGTTACTGGTTACAGTTACTTCATAAAAAAAATCATTTTCTAATAAATAACTTCGTCGCTACTTACTTTGTGAAAGTAACTAGCAAGTAAATTTCCTGTAGTTACATTTTTCCTGTGGTTAATTTTAAATTTTACTGTTATTTAAATGTTAAAAATTTATTGTTTATTACTATTAGTCTTCAACAATACTAGTTTCTGAAAAAGAGATCTTCTGTGTGTGGCAAATGGAAAAAATAGTTCCATCGGAGGTGACGATGATGGCAGGCAAGTACGTGTTGAGTAATAGAGAAAAAACTATAATTTTGAGTTCTAGCAGACTTAAATTTTGTATACAATCATCTAAATTAGGTATGGGCAACCTTTGCTTAGTTGAGTGCGTAATTTCGGGACTTAATCAGGTCGCGGGCCGTAGGCAAGAAATAAGTACGTAGTAGTGAATAAAAAAGCCACAGAAATTCACACATTTTTTTATTCATTAATTATAATACCATAATCAAACATATAAAAAGCATATTAATAATAAAAGATAGAAAAATCAAATGAAAATTAATGAGATACTTGAGTTGCTTAGAAGCAACTCAACAAGCAACTCAACAGCAACAAGATGATCAATATTGGGGTCAATACCAGTAGTAGTAATACCAATGTTTTCGTGACTGGATAATGTTTAAAAATGAAAACAGTTTTTACTTCTTATTTGTGTTTCCCACAAGCTAATTTTGTTTTGAAAAGCTTGATTGAAAACTTGCAGACTGAACAGCTGATTTACCAATTGCCCTTGTTTGTGAAGCTTCAAGTTCAGGTCGTTTAAGTGTCCTGTGTCACAATGCCAAGTTGGATCATAAATTTGCGGCAATTTTTTCTCATTTATCTCCATAAAATCAGCTATTTCTTTTCTAAGGTTATAAAACCTTTTTAGCATTTTACCTTTGCTTAGCCATCTTACTTCGCAATAATATGTCACATTATCGTGTTATGTAGAGAGTTCATCCAAAAATGCTTTAAACTGGCGATGGTTAAGACCGCGGCATCTAATGAAATTAATGGTATTTACTACCACATCCATAACATTCTTCAGTCGAATTCCAAGTCCATTCGGCAGAAGCTTTGTTGGTGAATAACGCAATGCAAAATTATTAAATCACATTCTTGCACAATCATAGCGGTTGCTCTTTCCTTCAGAATTCCGATAAAACCTTTTCGTGAAACGACCATTGAAGGTGCACCATCTGTGCAAAATCCAACTAATTTACACCAGTGCAAACTATATTCCTCAAAAGTACTTTGCACCTCTGTAAAAATATATTTTCCATTAGTGATCCCTTGTAGCGGCCGTTAAGCCAGTAATTCCTCTGTCACTGCAAATTCTTCATCAACAGCTCGTATAAAAATAGCTAACTGGACTGTGTCAGATAAATCTGTACTCTCATCCAAAGCAATCGAAAATGCTTGCAAATCAGTCAATTTCTCAAACTCTTTCTTCTTTTCTGGGCACAAAACTTTTGTAACATCTACTAGGCAATCTTTCACAAATTATCCCTCAGAAAATGACTTTGATGTTTTCGCTATTTTGGAACTAATTATAAAACTAGCTTTAACAACACTGTCTAGATTTGATTTTTGTGAATGGAACATTTGTTGCTGTTTCCCTAAATCGGTAATGAGTTTTTTAATTTTATCTTTTCTTAATTGGCCCGTGAGTAAATCACATTGAGCGAAATGCTTGCTGGAGTAATGGCGCTTCATATTGTATTCTTTTAAAATAGAAATTGTTTCATTGCACAACAAACACATAGGTTTACCACTGTGCAAGATAAAAAAGTATTCATCAGGCCATTTGTCTTGGAATTGACGGCATTCTGTGTCCACTTTCCGCTTTTTTAAACCAGACATGTTGATAGAATTTGCTTGAATATTTCCCGCGTCGTACTCTTGACCGTACGCGAATATGCGATGCGAACTTTATCAGTTGTTAAGAAGTAATGAGATGACACGCGCGCTGAGCGGTTTATATATTCCCCCAATAAGCAACTAGAATACTCTCGATCGTAGGAGAGTGCTTCGAATGCACGAGCGACTTCCCGAATGTTTATCTGTTTGTCTTCTTCTAACGACTACTTCTAACTCGATTTGTGGCGTTCCCCTGCGTACGCCTAATAATATTATTTACCGATTTGAATTAATATCGTTACTTGAATTTTCTGAATCTCTCGCAGGACGGATTGAAGCTGGTGGAGGGCCGGATTCGGCCCGGGAGCTGCCCATATATGATTTAGATACTATAAAAGATTAATTTATTTTTTTATGCTCTTCGTTGATCATAACGGGATCGTGATCACTTTAGGAATGTAATTCGAATGATTTAAAGTAAAATAAAAATTATTTTCCCCATTAGAATTCCATCTGGAAATTCTTGAATTATGTTATTAGCACGATTTATAGCTGGTATGGGTTTTTCGTCAATATCTGGACAATGCTCTTTAAATAAGTCCTAATATTTTGTTTAAATTATAATATAAGTTATAATATACTATAATACAATTATAATATAAAATATAATATAAGTTTAAATTAGTCCTAATATTTTGCATTTTTTTTTTTAATATTGTACCTCTTTATCTCTAAAACTGTCCTATATTTGGAATGCATCACATATGTCTAAGTTTTCCCGTAAACTAAGTTACCAAAAGTAACTTTAGTTACGTAAAAAGTAATTATCGTTACTTAAAAAGGTAACTACGGTACATTTATAGTTTTTTGCACTACAAAAGTAACTAAGTTACAGTTACTGAATAAGGTAAGTAACTAAGTTAGCAACTTTAGTTAAAAGTGACTAATACACTGATGCTAGCGATGTGCCGATATAAACTAGTACCTATCAGAGTGATATGAAAATCCTGGAATAAATCCAGCAGGTATCAATAAAGCAACAAGGTATCAATAAAATCAGTAGTACCTACCTACGCTAAGATTATTTATGAACCACTGCAATGTATAAATGTATACCTAGAGTATCTAAATCTGATAAATGGTTCAGGATATATTGAACCTGAAACATGATAACATGATTCATTATAAAAGTTCCGATCACTGAATATGTACGTATTGCTGATGATTCTAATGACAATGTGTTTCGATTTACGAGACTATAATATTTAAATGTGAATATTAAATAAGCCGTTCTATAATGTAAGCTAGAAACTAAACAGCCTGAGTGAAATATTAACAGAAAGTTATCTCCATATGTCGATACTAATGAGATTCAGGATCACAGTAACCTAAAGATCTATTTATAGCGCTCTTCTCTCAAATACGAAACGAGAACAGAATACGAAATTCATTTTGGAACAATACTATGTATAGATAACAAAAATATCAATTATTTGATGTGTAAAAAACACAATTCCCATAGCAACGTGACTATGAATATCTATAAGGAGTCTAAATCGATTTATAAAAATCACAGAAAAAATGTAAGTACTTAATCTTTAACTAAATCATTAAGTATTAATTCACTATTTGTCTTCATTGTCTAATAAAGTTTATTAATAACAATGTCGTCAGGGCACTAGTATATTTCGCTGTTTTCATAAATCATTAGAACAATGGAAAGCACGTTTACCATTCAATAAAAAATAAATATCATTGCCAAATATAATTACAATTTTAAACAATTAGTTTAAGTAAATAAAAGCGTGAGAGTAATTCCATCAAAGTATCCAGAGTGTAAATTATTATCATAAATAATAGATATATGTATAAAGCAAAGTCTGCTCTGAAAATTTCCGCAGGGAATATAAAAATTACCGCAGCACTCAAAGCCCTGCAAACCAAAGTACAAACAAAACCCATTTCGAGCGAATGTTCGGTATATTAATTTCATTTTATAGTTGTATGTTCCTGCTCTGCATTGTATTGCTGTAGCTTGTGAAGAAGTTGATGTTATGGGGTAGGATAAATGTTATTTTAGGTTATATATAAGACAGGGTTTATTTAGGTTCAAGTTTAATATAAAAATATGATCTGACATAATTTAAAGGAGCCCGATTACCAATTACAAACGCTTAATTAATATTATTAAATAAAACCTACCCAAATCATCGCAGACATAAATTCACAGTTTATAATTAAGAGCACTGGTTCCCGTCGGGGCTAACATTTGAGACATACCACACACCGCACTTTTCCCGGTTCGGGTAAAAATTGTTCCGCACCTCGAATTGTTTCAATTTTTCGTCCAAAAATACAAACCGAAACACTGCACAGATTTTCTGACTTGCAGATCAACCGGCTAAACGCATCCCTGGCAGCAGCCGAGTATCCACTGCGGCGCCGGGCGTTTAGACGCGCATACTCCAGCTTCCAGCTCTATCTGTATGCCCGGACTCGAGATAAAACCGGGGGAAAGTCATCACCAAGATGTTAAGGGTAGCGCAGAGCGCTCCGGGTATGTGATAACTAACTGCAGTCCACCGCGCGGAGGCGCATTTCTAACGCCATAATTGCCAAGCAGTCAGATTTTAAGGTCTTGCATATTTATTTTTTGTTATATTCTTCGCTACGAAAGTTAAAGGGTATATTGTATTTGATCAGGTAAAAACTAAGATCGTCAATTTTCGTCGGAGAGCAAAATTCTGGGTACCATTTGTACCATTTTTGTACCAATTCGTCATATTATTTTAAGCAGACGCAAAAAGAAAAGGCTAAAGTACGCTTCGATAAACATGTCCCCGAGAATCGTTACGAATTTCAAGTAGGAGACAAAGTTTACGTAAGAGAATCACAAATTAAAGACAAATTGCAAAACAAATTTAATGGTCCCTTTGAGATAATTCAAATATTTCAAAATTCTGCAATATTAGTTAATCTTGAAACCAAAAGCAAAACGAAAGTAAATTTTGATAGAATGAAACCCTACTACGAAAATTATTTATTTTATTTTCAGGTTTCTTCTGCTGATCGGAGCAGCAGCCTCCCAATATACAATATTACCTATCAACAATACAATCGGAGTGTATTATCACGAAGACACGAAAATAGAACTATCACATGACAAATGGACATTACTAATATACAAAAACATTACTTCCTTAAGAACAGCTTTCGACCATAACGAACAAATCCTAAGTCAACTCCTAAATACCTTTGATCCTGCAATATATAACTTTAACGTTTTTCAAATAGAAGTCAAAGCCCAGGTCAACCTATTAACTGAAATTTCCAATTCTATTAAAACAAAATTCGAAGATGTTTTCGCCAATACGAAACGTTACAAACGCAGTCTTATCAATGGATTAGGATCCATATTCAAATCAATCACTGGTAATTTAGACGCCTCTGACGGCGAGTACTATACAAATTGCATAAATTAATTACATGATAACCAGCATCAACTAGAGAACTTAATGAAAATTCAAATTTATGTCACATCCACTGTAATAAAGAATTTCAATTCAACTCTTGAAAAATTGCATATCGATGAAGAAACATTTAACAAAGATATCAAAGAAGTCTAAAAAACTATTATCGGCGTAACCGATAGCCTAGAAGTAATAGAGGTAAAATTAAAGTTCCTAACATTCTGCGAACAACTCATGGAAAGTTATCTGTATATCGGAGACAATTTAAACGATATTCTAAATTCAATAACATTCGCGGCGTTTAAGAATCATTCATATATCAATTATTTGCCCTGAAGACCTGATTACTTCGTTACAGGAGATTTCACAAAATGTACATCAAAATAGCCTACCATTTCTCGTAAAATCAGCAAACGTTGCTAAATACTTAGCAACATTATTGAACTAGAAGCTTTTCAAACCGACTCAAACTTGGTATTCATTTTAAAAATACCACTAGTAAAATCACAATCCTATACGTTATACCGTTTATACCCAATCCCTATATTGGATAATAGAACTGGATTACATCATATTTTGCCTATAACTAACAAATATATCGAATATATCGAGAGATGATGATTCTTTAATGTATGTACCCATCCAGGATCCAAATTTGTGTAAACCATTGTACTTCAGAATGAAGTTACGTTCCAATCTATTTGCCTACCCAATAGATAACGATGCCGTATGTGAAGCCAGATTATTCAAAATTTACAATCCTTGCCAAAAAATTGCCAAACATCCCTAGTCTCCAGCGAAGGATATAACGTCCAAGAACTCGAAGAAAACATGTGGTTAACTATCATTTCAGAACCACTTCAAACCTCAATCAGCTGTCCGAAGAAAAGTCCCATTACGGAACTTATTCGCAAAATAGCATCCTCAAGGATGTAGTGCTTTTATTGGGATAACGAAAGTCCAAGCAAGTTCCAGAAAATTCGTGGAAAGCAACTACAATCCACATCCAGTCATGATACCTTATGATTGTTGTAGTCACATTCCAGACAAACAAAACTTACCGGAATTAAAGCCTCTCAAACTCAACAACTCGAAAGTAGAAGAGCTTGAGATTGCCAAGCACAAGTTAGATCAATATTCCCGCAATTTAGACGATTTTATCAATCAACCATTCGTAGAAAAACACACTTCATGGTTCACATATTTTATTATCACACTGATAATATTACTAGTTGTCCTCTACATAACATTCATAACATGCAGAAGAAGTAGAAGATTAGCCATCATCGCCCCAGCAAGTATATCTTCTCCAAGATTTCAAATTGTTCGTCAGACTGTCCGGTTGCCGATTTTGAGGCAAACCTAACACTCAAAATCGGTACTATTTTTGGGTGCCATTATCAACATCAAAAATTTTAAAAATCCCTTTTATTAATTTGCATACGGTAGTACAAGTTTAAAAGATTTTGAGCTTTTAATTGTTGTGCTACGATAATTCCCCGAGCATCATTTTTAGAAAAACATTTTTCTTTACAGAAACTGAAATTACATGTTTTTCAAAATTTTTCAAACCAAATGATGCTTTTTTCTCCGAATTACATTAAAAGCGTTTTTTTAATGACACTTGACAGGCTAAAAAGGTGTATTTTTACTGCTTAGTCAGAAAAAGTATCTATGGAGCCTATGGAGCTATGCAAGCGGTTATGCAACGTTCCAGGTAAATACAAAATTATGGTTTTAAATAAAAAATATTACACAAAACTGGTTTTATTACATTGCAACTACAAACTGCAACAGGAAATTTTTACTTAGGTAAGATAAGGTAAGGTAGGGTTAGACGGTCACTTGGGTGAGTGGGCCATCGTTATTTTATTTCAAAACTAGTGATAAAGATGCATTCTATAACGTTGGCTACTCTACAATACGTATATTTTAGCAAGCAACTGTTTAGGTTGCCAACATTGGATCAGTTTCGAACCGATCAGCTGTTGAACTACACCAACGGTTTTCGAGGCTTACAACTTTGTGCATTGTTTGCAGCGTTCGCTTGTTAGAAATATAAAAAACCATAATTTTAATTATATGTTCGTACACTAGGTAAGTAGTCAGGTAAAACTATGAAAAAAGGGAACTAACCTTGAAAAAATTGTAACGAAAGCAAATCCTTCGTAGTTAGTCTCAACAATATGTGTTACAGTATATATCCAAAATCCGCCAAAATCCTTCTACGGGAAATTACTTAAAACTGCAAAATTTTCAGAATGGCTGCCGAAATAGGTCAAAATGTTTCATTTTGTTAATCATTCCGACGAGTGAGTGTGACACATGTTTCTTGGCTATTTTTCCAAGGTAATAACAAATCTCATGTGAAAGTTAAAATTTTATTTTTATTTTCTAAAGTATTACACAGGACTTATGACAAAATGACAGGGGGATAAGATATGAAGTAAATTAACATGAAAGAAATGTGTATCACACAAGTAAAATTTGAAATATGAACACTCATCAATATCGGAGTCTTCTGAATCAACCTCATATTGTTCGTGTATGAAGTAAACACGGCCAGATTCCTGGCACTACCCACAAGCATCTGTACAAGGTAGGCCATTTTTTCTGCAGCTACATCGCATTGTTCCGCATTCCTTTGTACACTTGCAGCGGATAATAGTTAGGAGATACTGTGGAGCTGGAGGTAAATCACTTAATTTGGGGAAATACTCATTGTTCCGCATATATCTCCTAAGAGCATGTATTAAAAATTTTTTGCTTTCCCGTCCACTCCAATATTTGGTAGTATCATCGGAATGAATGGTACTTCACTGCTGATGCAGTAGGTGGCAGCGTCTACGGTTTAACGCAGCACTTGGATGACACGACCTTTTCTTTAAAGATGCGATGACGTAGCACATGTAATGTTTCATCTTCCTTGCCTCCATAAAGTAATAACACGGATTTCTTGCCAGCTTCTTCAATTTCGTCCTTAGACTTGTTCTCTGAGCAGAAGGTCTCAGCTAGTTGTTTTAGGTCATTACTAGTAAGAAGTTTTTTAAATGCGCTAGTCTTGCCAATTCCATGTAGGAGAAGGAGGGACAAGATGGGGACTGTAGTGTCTTACACTGCTTACCTACTCATTAAGAAGCATCTAAATAGTTTTGAATACTTTATAGCAAACACTAAACCTTATTTATTACATCACAGTGATAATAACCTTAAATTAAAAGTTGAATTTGACAAAAAAATTAAAAATAACGTTTCTCTACATAAATACTATCATGCCCCGCTCTTGGGGCAGGATGGGGACAACTAAAAGTAACTTATTTTGCTATTGGTTGTGTTTCTTTTTTCCGGAATCTCTTGAGATCCCAGTTAATCAGCCTTCTGATTGGCTAATTAACGCACATCAGGTGATATTCCGGGAAAAATAAACACAAATATTATTGACATAAAGTACAGATATGATACACTTCATCTTCTTCTTCTTCCTCGCCAGCACAAGAGCAGTGTGCCCATCTGCATTTGCGACATTTGACTGCATTTGCGACATTGCACCCATCCCTCGCATGATTCTGAATACAAATCGCAGTAAAGACAGTCTGCGTCCTCTTTATTGGATCCTGCAGACGAAGAGGAAGAAGTTGACTGTCTTCTTCGTCTTGGCCTTTGAGAGGAGAAATCAATTTGTGCCTTCACTTTTTTAATTAAATTGATTTTCCTCTTTTTGGGGGCCCGTTTAACGGCGTTTTTAACTGCTTTTGTACGTTTTTTCAATTCCTTTTCAATCCTCTTATTATACATCTCTTCCAGCTCATCCTTATATGGCGTATCAGTAAGGATAACTGTTTTTCCCCTCTTTCTTTGTGGTCGAATTGTATCCAGTTTTCCAACATGCGGAATCAGCATGATATCTTCAGGAGATGTGATTAGCGGAAGTGTAAAACATGCCATCTCTGGGCATTGGCGAGTCATCTGGATTATCTGCTATAGGAGAATCCTGCGAATGCATCCAAGAGCAGCCAGGCATAGGAGATGAGACCCTGGCACTTGATGTAACAACGTTTTCAACATTTAGCAAACTTGGAACCTCTTCACTTTGATTCGGTGGAATAGTGGCTTCTTCGTTATTCTCTAGCTTAGATCTTATAGACGCATCAACTTGAGGAGCAGGTCTATCTGTAGTTTCCGCTGCAACGAAATCGACATCAGAGAAAATATTTGGGTCGCAAGGCCATATTCCAGTCTTCCGAAATCCATTAATTACTGTCGCCATAGTCGCTGCTTTGATGAAGGCATTTCCAAATAGTTTTGATATTTGAAACACTGATACAACGCGACCAGGATTTGTTCGTAGCCATCCACTTACTTCCGCATCATAAAAAACACTAAGTGGTCTCATAAAACTTACACCGAGGGGCTGGAGTCGATGAGTGCAGTGGGGCAGGAAACATAATAGAACTACCCCGTGTTGTTTAGCATAATCAATGACCTCTAGATTTTTCGTATGAGTATGATGGCCGTCAAGTAGCAACAAAACTGATGAATCCTTGGTAGCTCCAGTAAAAGCAAAAAAATTTTTAAACCAAGCTGAAAAGATATCTCTCTGCATCCAGCCGCTTGGATGACATTCAGCCCATGCTCCAGGTGAACAGTCATTCATTAATTCTGAAGTCATTCTCGTGGGTATATAAACATATGTGGCATGTAAGTCCCTGCAGCATTGAAGCAAACTTCGACAGTAACTGTAGTGCCCCTTTCTGCAGAAATCAAAGCGCGTACTTGCTTCCTGCCCTTCCTGGAGATCACTCTTGATTTAGTTTTTGGCACAACCGAAATACCAGATTCGTCACAGTTCCAAATTTTATCTGGACTAAACTTGTACTTGTCATACACTTTAGTTAATAACGAAAAGAACTGAGACACAGCAACCCGGTTGAAACCCATGGCCCTAGCGGCACTTGTGTTTTCCGGCTTCCTGATGGATAGATCCTGATGACGCTTAAGGAATCCCTTAAGCCAATATTTGCCGGCTATCTCTTTCTCTTTTTGGAAGCAGTGATTTTTTCCCATCCTTAAGATTAGAACCTTCGCGAGGGAAGTTGGGGACATCCCCATCTCGCCCCGTATAAATGACCCCATCTTACCCCGCTATAACATTTTGAGGTTAAACGTGTTCAAATTGCTTACATTTTAAGCGAAATTATATTAACTATACATGATATCTATAATAACAAAGCATATATCAAGCAAATACATGAAGTTTATATTAAAATTCCACTGTACTTACGATAATTGCACTGAACTCAGCTTCGAATAAAATAACGACCTGGCACACATGTAAGCGCGTCACACAATCTCCATGACAGTATGAGCACAACTGGCGCCACCACCAAGACTTTCACGAAACACTAATAGGCGCATTCCCAAGCCACTTTTGACCCCGTCCGCAAGATGGCACTAGTATTCATATTAATAATAACGGGTACCCCATCTTGACCACTGGCCCCATCTTGCCCCCCCTTCCCTTATGTGTGATGTGCTGAGGCCTGTAAAAGCATGCAGGAAGAGCAAATACTTGCACATATCAACTCCTAAAATATTTCTTATAGCATGGATATCATAGACTGTCGAGAATGACTTGGATACTTGAATATCAATTCGAAAATGTAAGGCGAAACCACTGTCCGATGAATGGTACAACAGCAGAACGAGCAAGTCAGTATCTTCTCCCAACACAACTGTATACAGTTACCCGTTCATTCAGAATGAAGACCTAAAATAAGTATTCACCCTTAGCTTCAGAAATCCGCGAACATATATCCTAAAAACGGAAAGAGGGGCGAATGGCCCACGATATACTTCAGAAAACCTAAATAAGGCAGTATGTGACGTACGAAATGGAAATAAAACCATAAAGGGGGCCGCCAATGCCTACAACATCCTTCGAACAACACTAGGACATCATCTGGATGGAAGTAGAGACAAAGGTCGTCAGCACAAAATGAGAGTGGTGGCAGTACGGCTTTAAGTAAAAAAGACGAAGAATCTTTAGCTAACACCATAAGATGTATGGGAAAATATGGATTTGGACTCACAAGAACAGAAGTTCTAGGCATAGTTCAAATGTACATTGTAGGAAATAATCTTAAATCGCCCTCAAAATGATAGACCACGAGAGGACTGATATCTCGCCTATAGTAGAAGGTAGAAGATGTCTATAAAAAACCGCAGATGGTAGAATATGCACATATTCACAAGTTAACTCTTTTGTGATCTATGGATTCTTTGACAAGTTGTTCATCTCTGTCGAAAATCTTAACTTGATGCATAAATCACACTTGATCTATAACCTGGACGATTCTAGCTTCTGCCATGACCCTAGCAAAGCACACGTCGTAGGGATTAAAGGTATTAAAAGCGCGAGGATGATCAGTTTCCAAAGAAGGGAGATAACATATATTTTGATCTGTTGTTCTGCAGCAGGTGATAAGATGCCACTCGTTATCATATTTAAAGGCAAAAATATTTTAGAAGACTGGTTAAATATTAATGAATGTGACAAAACTTTTTACGCAGCATCGAAACGTGGGTGGATGGAAACTTCTATTTTCAACAGATGGTTTATGAAGTGTTTTTTACCTAACTGTCCAGCAGAACGAACGATACTTTTAATACATGATTGTCACTCTAGCCATGTTTCATGCTAAATGATTGAAGCGGCAATTGCAAATGAGATAACAATTATTAAACTCCCGCCACATACCACACAGATTTTGCAGCCACTTGATGTTACTGTGTTCAAATCATTAAAAAATGATTGGGAGAAAAACCTTCTCAAGTAGCAGAGGAGTATCCCAGTCAAAAAATACCCAGATCGACATTCGTAGCACTTTTAAATAAAGTATATGAGAACCTACCGTCATCAGTTATAAAAAATGGATTTAAAGCAACGGGAATATACGATGAAATTTCCTTATTAGAGAAACATAATTCTGTGGATAAAGATGCCATAAAAACGGATATAATCAGACCAGATGATATGAAGGCATATACACAGCACTTATTATCAAAACAAAGACCAATGGAAACTAAGGCTCAATTAATCAACGACACAGAGAATGAGCAAAATACTGCAGAGAAAGCTGTTATCGAACCCGGAACCTGAAAACCCTACGAATAAAATCCGGGAAACTCAAGCTGAACTTCCTGGGACTAGTCAGGCAGAGATAATTGCATCTAAAGAAACTACGGAATATGAAGGCCCTGAACTTGAATTCAGGGAACTTGAACTCGACCTGAACTTGACTACAGCAAATCATGGCAGAAGTAACTCAAAATCCTTCGAAGATATTCAGTTTTGTGAAAGGATCTAAAAATAACACCAAACCTAAAACATCGAAAATGAGAGTTTATACAAATGCAGAAATAATTACTTCAGCGGATTTTCTGGGTAAGTAATGGAAGAGAAGAAAAAACAGGGTTTATTAGATAAAAAAGAGAAGGAAAAATTATGTTGAAGGGGAAACAAGAAAAGGAATTAGAAAAGAACAAGCCGAAAGAAAAGAAGAAGATTGTCACACCCCTTGTGTATCGAGAAAAATCGTTTTGGCCTTTTTAAAGGTAATATTCGCATGAAGCGTTCCTAGATAAGTACTCTACACTACATATAAAATATATCACAATTCCTTGCCATATACCAGAAATTCACGTGGTTAAACTGAGAAAGTTGTAAATCGAGGTCCTACTTACCCCACCTGACCTTATTATAAATATTTATAGTTATTTGTGAGCAATTATTTAATACAAATAAACTATGTCCACTTCCCTCCTTTTTTTGACTATTTGACTATTGAATTTATTTTGTAACTAATTACTGAAAATAGGAACACCTGATAGCATCAATTAAGTGACAGGTCTAAGTGCAAAATGCCTTAGGTCATTTTGCACTTAGACATAATTTATTATTTTCCTGTACCTTTTAGGATTCATGCCGCCCGTGATTTTACCTACTTAATGTTACAATAAGGACAATAGGGTTCAGATTTTTTACTGGATACGGTCTTTTTGGCGTCACATGTGTTTTCCATTGACGTTTCGAATTTTTACGGCAATATCGTAATTTATGTTTCCTACCCGAGAAAACACAGAGAAAATAAATTACCAATAGTTGATGTGGACCTTCTAGGAATTTCTAAAGCAATAACCAGAAGACAAATGAATTTTTGGGCCTATGGCATACTCCCCGACCAAATTACAGGCCTTGTAAAATATCTGTGCACAACATTTCCTGCCTCTTCCAATCCACTTTTGAGGAAATGTGAATTATCTGGACACAAAATTTCCTCATGTGGATTAGAAGAGGAAGTTTACTTCCTCCTACCATGGCCCGCTAGGTCACCTGACATTACCTGTCTGGATTTTTGTCTTTGGGGTAAGGTGAAAGATTTAGTATTTCAAGAACGACCAACGACAAGGGAAAATATGGTGTTTAGAATAAAAAATGCAATCCACAGTATATCCGCTGCGGAAGTGGAAAACTTGAGCGTAGTATAGAGAATGATGGCAAACAGTTTGGACATCTGGGTATTCATTAGACCATCTTTAGAATCGTTAGAACATCATCAGGCCAGTTGGAAACAAATCTTAAATGTTTTTTATCAATTGCCTACAATGCAATACATATAAATATTTGATAAATAAATGTTTAGCTAGCTTTATCCTTACTTAGTTGCACCATTTATGACCACTACGAGTAATCGGTATAATGTTTTGTATACTTTTTTAATGTAAAAATATATTTTTATTAATTTCACCGGTTAGAAATAAGATATCAAGTTGCGGTTTTCATTGGTGTCTTGAAATTTTGATTCTCTATATGAGTATGTGAGAATATACATATGTTTCCATTTGAAATTTCGAAGAGAGTTTGTTTAACTGGGGTAATCGCCATTTTTCTTTACAAATGTTTACCTTCCCTTCTCCCCACCACTTAATTTTAAGAGCTATGAAAAACATTTTAAAACCAAAGTTGTTCCAAGTTTTACGAACATTACCATATTTTCAGTAAACCTCATCATATCAAATTAACGCCCTCTAGCGGTGATCTTACAAACTTTCCAGCGTTAAAAAATAATTTCCAGCGTTTCCTCTGGTCCACTTTTGTTATAATTTTTTCCCCAACGTTCTATGTCATACAGTTCCCCAGATACAGCCGACGCGGCGTCCGCTGCTAATGACACCCGGTACAATAATTAGTAAAATAGGATCATTATAATTAACTGTTATTATCTGCAATATACGTATTTTCATGATCTTTGTAAGATAAGGAAATTCCGTAAGTAAATAAATTAAGTTATTCAATAATTTTAAAGGAAAATTTCATAAGGATCATAATTATCTCGAGCAGCACTTGAAACAGAAATACCGGATAAGACTTAATCGATGCGATTTTGCTCTAAATTATTTTATGATTCCAGGATGACGTCCATTATGTTTCGATATTTTATGGATGAAAGAACGATATTTATGAACGTCTGCTTTATAGATGCCCTCAATTTATAACAGATCTTATAATATAATCAGATACGTCGATGTTTCAATCTGGATTTGGTAGTTGTTAACAAATTATGTTCCGGTCGGGGTATAATTCTCAGATAGCCTGTTATATGGATTATCTTCATTCAGTCTTCAATAATAATCTCGGAAATCTGCCAAGCATTATTAGGTATCCTAATAAACCATCGCCTTTGTTTCAGTGGGTTATGTGAAGGCCTTATAATTTAAAATTGGGGATAGAGAGTATTTTACCTGAAGGCGAACATTCCAAATTATGGTGTACTCGTTTAAAATTAAAGGCAATCTGGGAATTTAACTTAGCTTTGATAACAAATGAGCTCGTAAATGTTAAAAATTATTCTTACAATTGTTGACTACTTTATGTATCATTATATTTGGTGCAGATATAATAATAAAAATAAGAAAAACTTTTAAAAAAATCAAAATTAGAAAATAAAGATTTATATTTGATCATAGTCCGTCCAGTCAAAAAAAGAGATGTAAAGTGCGTGAGCAGGGACCTAAGCAAATCTCTCAGAAACTTGTCCAGGGTGCTTAGAAAGTGAATATACTAAAGGTTCTGGCGTTTAGGTAGTGAGCAGATGGAGAGGGGTGGTGTCACAAAGGGGTCAACTTTTGGGTTTTCGCTTATATGTCGAAAACGGTGCGTGGTAAGGAAAAATGAAATTATGAAATGAAAGCTCTTGAAATTCTCTACAACCTTCATTCTATATACTTTTTTCGAAATGGCAACCGTTTTCAAGCCACACGCACCGTTAAGTGAAAATTTTCGAAAATAAGATTTTCCTCACATTTTTACCTCAAACATTCCTTCATATCGTTCAAACTATTCCTCTGAGAAAGAAAATCCCCTATTCCCTTCAAGAATATATATACATAATATGTATATACAGGGTGTTAGACGCATAGTTACAAAAACGTGGAGGAGAAAGAAGTCTGCTACTTACTCAGCCCCAATAATTAATTTTTGGGTTTATGGTTTTTCACCTCTTTCAGAAACTTTGGGAAGCCGTAATTTTTCTTCTAGTAATTCTACGCACCAAACACCAATTTTAGGAGAATACACTGACAGTCAAGATAAGAATAAAATAACATGAGGGCGAATAAGCGATGAATTTCGGTATTTTCTCTGAAAATAAAAAAATATTTTCTCCAAAAGCATAAAGCCATAAACTAATTATTGGGGGCTGAGTCAGCAGACGGTCCCACGTCTTTCTCCTTCTTTTGTTTTAAGGACGTTCTAAATTTAGGACGTCCTTAAAACATTTTTGAAAAGATTTATTGTTCGCATTCGACAAAAAATATGTTTAAACCATTTTTGAACATAAATGTACTTAAAATGTTTTGATCGAAAAACATTCGCTATAAATAAAAAAAATATTTGGCAAGGAATGTTTGATGAAAAATGTGAGGTAAAAATCTGATTTTAGAAAATGTTCACTTATGTTGAGTATGTTTAGTATGTTGTTGCACCTTAAAAAGTTTATGAAGGAATCACTTCATAAGTCCCCGCTCACGCACCTTATGCCTCTTTTTGGGTCATTCGTTGACTATCATGCTTTAGAACAATTAAAAAATACATTGGAGTATATGTACATATATAGCTAGCCACAAAAGAACGAACATGATATTCAAGTATATAACGACTTAAATAACAATATAAAAAAGAAATAAAAAAAGCTAAGCTAAGGGCAAATAATGATAAAATCGTCATATCCTATAATTAACAGGAAGCAGCTTGAGATATCACAAATAAAAATAGAAAAAATAAGAAAAACGCATATGTAACTTCTAATTTGAAGGCAAATTATTTTTTTTGACTACTTTTTTCATAAATATATTTTTATAAATATATTAATGCATAATTTCAATAGTGTTGATGAGTTTGGGTTTGTAAAATTTTTAGCAAAAATGCCTATCGCGTTAAATAATAGTTATTTGTGGTCAGAGTGTGTTATGTTCTATATAAGTCACGCTGGCTCGAGGAGGTTCGAGGGCTAATTTTTCCAAGTGTATATAACATATACACATATACAAGTATATAACATAACACATGAGTGCCACATAAAATGTTGGATTTCGGCGGAGGACTCTTCATAAATAGGTAAATTTATCATAAAAAACCTGAAAAACCCGCCACCAGAATACACACCCTCTGATCGGCCAAAATTCAAATTATCAAGTAGTCTAAGCATATTAGCAAAAGGAAACGCAAACAAGGGAAAGTTTTACTACGCATATTAGGAAAAGGAAAGGCAAATAGGGGAAAGTTTTACCATAGTCGTAATTTTCTCACCCTTTATGTTTTTTTGGATCGCTGAACATAAATCTGAACTTTGCTGACAGAAATTTTGCCCGGAACCAAGTAGACAAAATTTCCTACATTTTTAATGAGTTTTATTTTTTTCTGTGGCCGATCGTTCCGCTGCTAGAACGCGCTGGAAAAGTGACAAAAATACGATTTATGTAGCTACTACTGCTACATAAATTTATCTAGTATCTAGATTTTTATTTACTGTTCACACATTTATTTTTGTATTTTTTTTATAAATTTCTCTATTCCTTAGATTACGTACTTGTTGTGTATGAATTTCTGATGCAATTAAAAGTTTATTTTATTCTTTGTCTGCAATATTTTCTTTATTTTCAAAACTGTGAAAGCATAGATGGTCATGTACGTTGACCATGACCATGGTATGCTTTCACAGTGAATGAAATACAAATACAATTTTTTTCACAACAAACTATAACTATATCAGTGTAACTGAACACATGAAAACCATTCCCTATACTACCAGGCAAAGTGTTACAACAGCTGGGGAACGATTCCTTCTCAGTGCACCCTGTGCACCTTCTTTCGACCATCTGAGATTTTTGATTATTCTAAGAAAGCAGATTTCAGGGCCTCCTCAAATATAGCTGCACTACATTCACCACAGCTGCACTACATTCAGCAGCTACAGCTACACAGCACAACTACAGGGTTTTACAAGTGCAGCAATTGATGAGGGTTCCATTACCCCAATCCAAAGTTTGGGGTTGGAAGAAGTCCAACAACAAACAGGCTGGAACCAATCACCACACTTTTAGCCCATGCTCTCCCTGAATTGCTGAAGTTGGTGACCATGGAGTTGGTTGGAGCCTTGCGGCTGCAAGACGTCGGGGCTAAGTTGCACCGATATGTGCCTCATGTGCGAGGGTTCCTGTAGGAACGTGTCGGTAAATGTCGATGGAAGAGAAGACTCGGACGTAGAGGTAGCACTTGGACATGAACGATTCCTTAATATGTACTAATACTTTTAGTAATCTAATATAATTCTATCCTATCTGTTGCCCCTGACTGTGTTAGAAAGAAGCCCCTGACTAGAAAGAAGAAAATGATTCAAGATAAACAAACCAGGGTAACGATTGAAGGCGTGGGTGACATTTTCCCTGACATCAAGGGTATGTAAAATTGCCTTTTTCTAAACTAAATAGATATAGTCTGTAACAGACATATATTAGTATGCGGCATTTTTTCATTCTCATATATGTATGTTACAGACTATACATACAGAAACAATCTGTAAATTCCATACCACCACTATCACTCAATAATTCCATCTAATACTATTTGCACTTTTCAGCAAAATGAGGCCTACCCACCACATACAAGTTGTAGCTGCTACTGCTTCTATTTTTTTATTTACTGTAAACACATTTATTTTTAGTTTTTATAAATTTCTCAATTTCCTATTCCTTATACCTTTTCATGTATGAATTCGTGGTGCAATTATGAGTTAATTTTATTCATTTGTCTGCAATATTTTCTTTATTTTCAATACTCTGAAAGCATACATACTTGAGGATATATGCTGAACATGGGTTGTATCCACGGAAGTAAATTGCTATAATTCGTATTTTTGGTTAACTTTTTTGGTTTTTGACCATTTTCCAGGGCGCTCTAGCAGCGGAACGATCGGCCATAGGTAAAAAAAGGTGCCAATTATTTTTTATTTGGTTACATTTTCGTCAGAAAAATTTGTTTAAATTTTTTTAAATAAAACACCGATAAGAAATTCAATTCCCTACAAAAAGTTTCATATAAAGTATAGCGAAATTTTGCTTCGTTTGCGAGATATAATTGAAAAAGTGAAAAGGGTGCATTTTCACCCCCGTCTCCAATTTTCACCCTCTAATTTAATAGCACTCCGCGGTTTTTTCTTCTTAAATGACCCATTGACTGATTCCTGCGATAAAAACCAGTGAACGTCATAGTTCTTTATTACCCTGTTTTTTAGTACATAGTCAATAGCCTATTACTATGGAACAAGGACGTGTTTTTTAATAATAAACAACATTGTCAGTCAGACTTTTAAACCACAGATTACCATTACCATTACCATTACCAATACCTTTACCTTTACCTTTACCTTTACCGTTACCGTTACCATTGCCATTACCATTACCATTACCATTACCATTACCCTTACCGTTACCGTTACCATTACCATTACCCTTACCGCTACCATTACCATTACCGTTACTCTCACCATTATCATTATCATTATCATTATCATTATCATTATCATTATCATTATCATTATCATTATCATTATCATTATCATTATCATTATCATTATCATTATCATTATCATTATCATTATCATTATCATTATCATTATCATTATCATTATCATTATCATTATCATTATCATTATCATTATCATTATCATTATCATTATCATTATCATTATCATTATCATTATCATTATCATTATCATTATCATTATCATTATCATTATCATTATCATTATCATTATCATTATCATTATCATTATCATTATCATTATCATTATCATTATCATTATCATTATCATTATCATTATCATTATCATTATCATTATCATTATCATTATCATTATCATTATCATTATCATTATCATTATCATTATCATTATCATTATCATTATCATTATCATTATCATTATCATTATCATTATCATTATCATTATCATTATCATTATCATTATCATTATCATTATCATTATCATTATCATTATCATTATCATTATCATTATCATTATCATTATCATTATCATTATCATTATCATTATCATTATCATTATCATTATCATTATCATTATCATTATCATTATCATTATCATTATCATTATCATTACCATTACCATTACCATTACCATTACCATTACCATTACCATTACCATTACCATTACCATTACCATTACCATTACCATTACCATTACCATTACCATTACCATTACCATTACCATTACCATTACCATTACCATTACCATTACTATTACCATTACCATTACCATTACCATTACCATTACCATTACCATTACCATTACCATTACCATTACCATTACCATTACCATTACCATTACCATTACCATTACCATTACCATTACAATTTCTATTGCTATTGCTATTGCTATTTCCATTGCATTTGCTATTGCTATTGCTATTGGTATTGGTATTGGTATTGGTATTGGTATTGGTATTGGTATTACTATTACTATTACTATTACTATTACTATTACTATTACTGTTACTGTTACTGTTACTATTACTATTACTATTACTATTACTGTTACTGTTACTATTACTATTACTATTACTATTACTATTACTATTACTATTACTATTACTATTACTATTACTATTACTATTACTATTACTATTACTATTACTATTACTATTACTATTACTATTACTATTACTATTACTATTACTATTACTATTACTATTACTATTACTATTACTATTACTATTACTATTACTATTACTATTACTATTACTATTACTATTACTATTACTATTACTATTACTATTACTATTACTATTACTATTACTATTACTATTACTATTACTATTACTATTACTATTACTATTACTATTACTATTACTATTACTATTACTATTACTATTACTATTACTATTACTATTACTATTACTATTACTATTACTATTACTATTACTATTACTATTACTATTACTATTACTATTACTATTACTATTACTATTACTATTATTATTATTGCTATTACTATTACTATTACTATTACTATTACTATTACTATTATTATTACTATTACTATTACTATTATTATTACTATTACTATTACTATTACTATTACTATTACTATTACTATTACTATTATAACTTGCAGTGAAGTGGGAAGATGATTAGTAGATTTAGTAAGATAGATTAGTATTTCAAGCTATAATCCATTTACCATATAAATTAGGAACTGGTTAACACAATATGACTTATGAGAGTGGCAGGAGTATATCAGGTCAGGCAGTGCAATGCAGTATTGGAGCATATAATCCTATGCGGCTCCCCAGTGTATGCTCCAGTTCATAGTCGAAACATTCCACTGTCCTCGTTTCGTTGTTATATAGTGGCTGACCAAAATACCCTCAACTTCTAAATGAAATCAGCTCATGAATATTGAATATACCAAGTGAGCAAGAAAGCTGGTGGATGCGACAATTTCTCAGACGGGGATTATGGAGAACAGTAAATGAGAAAATTACAAACGTTATGCGTATCTGGAATAATTCATGGAGGTCTTGTGCCGTTTCTTATATAATTCACTTCGTCATGCTGTGGTAGCTTTATAGATTGAGGTAAACGTACTTTTTTTTACAGTAACACGCGTATTTTGCGTCGAAATTTAGTTAAAAGGGTCGGAAAGAAGAATAATTAAATTGTGTATTTAGTGTTATTTTATTTAGTAGGGTGCCTTAGAAATTATGTGGGTCTCGTCAGCTAATTCAAGCATTTGCGGAACTTCCTGTCTCTGCAAAGGCCCGGTTACAGGAGCTCGCGGAACGCGTGCTTTGTTACTTAGCCGTAATTATTCAAATACCTCGATAGTTATAAAATACGACCCTCCAGCTTGCTCTGCGACACCCTAGAAAATGTCGTCAAGGATTTTAACCTAAACTTTTAAAACACCTGCAAAATGGTTTGGAAAATAAAAGGGAATTGGAACATTAATCACTGATTTTGTTATTAAGTTCCAACTACATATTATGAACTATTGAACTTAATTTCAAACGGTTTTGTTGCGGCCACTCAGATTTTTAATAATATTTTAGGTCGTTCAAATGGGAGTCTACATTATTAATACTACAAATTATTAACACTAATATGATATTTATTAGAAAATATATTATGATGGTAATTATAAGTGTCAATTTTCAAAGTCTTATATATTTTTTTAAAATGTAATCAGAATATTACAATCGGTTTCAAAATGTCTCTATTTGATCTCCTTTAAGTGGCATTATCATACATACCAGTAAGTTTTGCCAGGCACTAAGAAAAGTCGAAGAACATACAGCAGTGAGTTTTCATTTAACCAAAAATTATATAACCGTAGGAAAAGGAAATATAGGTATATTAGATGTTAATATAAGTAAATATTTTATTTAATTGATATGAATTTGAATAAAGAAGTATGAATATGGAACAATAATTAATTACCTACATGTGCATCGTCATTTGTCTAGGGAGGGCGGCGCCCCGCAGCCTCCCTCACCAGCCATTGCTCAGTCCCAAGACCTCTGCAAATAAAATAAATTTAAAAAAATAGTAGAAAAAATTGTTCGCAATAAAATGATTTCCTTGAAAACATCTGATGTATTTTTTCAATAAATTCAATAACAAAAAGTTAGGCCTTAAATGATATTTGTCTTAGATATTATAGTCCATTTCTAATTCTTTTTCGTGTTTTTCATTTTCAATTTTACGGTAAGAAGTACAGACTGTACTGTACAATACAAAAAAATTTAATATTGTCCTACCTGAAATGCAAATTTTAATGCACTAACCCTATTAGGTAATTTATAAAAAAATATATTTAATTTAATTAAATTTTTTTTTTGAAAATTTCAAAAGTATCAATTTCAATTATATTTTTAAAACAAACAAAAATTCTGTGACTATATTCTATTACTATTCTGAGACTATCTTCTAAAAAAAAATTATGTAACTAAGGAACTGTAACACGTTTGATAAAATGGCGAAGTCGCTGGTTATAATGAAATTTCTCAAAGGACCGCACTTATATTATGCAGGTGTAACTTTTCTTGGCTATTTTACTATCTTGGGTTATGTTTGTCACTGTCCATAAAATATATCGCATTGTCTCGTTTCATTTCTTTAGAAAACAATCGCACATGAATTGATAAAACACAAGAAGAAAAAGAAAGTAGTTGAAAACTAAAGTACCATCATCCAATTGATTGAAGGGTAGAAAATCAGAAACCCTATAAACACTAGCCTCTGGTAAACCAATACCAATTGCCCAGTGATAGAGCAGTAATGTCGAATACTGAATTAGACCCGCGCTGGGATATAATTTATGAATTGATGTTTATTGGATGGATTACATGAATTAATTTAAAACCAAAATTGTTACATTCAATTTTACCCACGGTGTTTAGAATTTATTTTTAAGCCTCTTATGAACCATCCACGCACATAAACTGAGTTGTTGAAGTCAAATAAAATTAATTTCATTCAAGTAAATATGGTGTTTATATACAGTGTGTTTCTAAATTGATGCACAGATTTTTAAAGGTGAATTTTCAGCAAAAATTCAGGGGATTCCTTTATATAATTTTTTGCTTTCCCTCCAAGTTACATGCCTCTAAAGTTGGGGTAAAAGAATTGTTTTTATTTATTTTCTTTACTATATAAGAATTTAGAATAATGAAATGCGGCGGACAACTTGAACTAATAAAATGTCACTTTGCGAAAGTGTTTTACAAGAGTAATTGTTTATTTTTAATTGTCATCAAGAGGATAAAAACCAAACCCTAGAATATTTTTCATTCAAATTTTAACGCGTTAACATTTCCTTATTTCATGGTACTTAGTTAAATAAGAAAGCATAAGAGAGAAATTATAACATACTTTATATTATAAAGTGAGTAGAAATAAAAGTAGAATATTTATTTAAAGTAAGAATAAAGCTTATGTCACATATAACGCCAACTTCAGAATGAAAAATATAATACCTTAAAGAAATAGAGAAATGTATAAATTAAAAAAGCATTGTAATGTAAAATTAATACCAAGTTTTTATAATAATGAATATGTGATATAGACATTTAAAAAAAAAGTGAAAGTGCTTAAATCAAACTTCTTAAGTGAAATAAATCTAGTGAACAGACAAAACAGGAAACAAGTATACATTTCCTGGTAACCAGGAAGTGAAAAAAAAGGAAAAAGACAGTTATTGACACGCAACGAATTTTGGTTAGAAGAAGCAGCGTGATTAATTTAGTCTACAGTTATTAATTGTTCAAAGATTAATAATATACAGTTAGGAAGGATATATAAATTTACAAGAACGTCAGAGAAGGCACGATACGTTTCCAGCGAAGGTGAATTGGCCCAGAGATAACAACGACAAGACATAACCTGAGTTGTAGATTTCCGTAGTTATCATGTGCAGACACCCATAGTTATCCCCAATGAAGATTAAAGGCTGTTTTAACAGTTTTAATTAAACAGTTTTAAATTAACAATATCTTAAAAAATAAATTATTAAACAAATCTATTTTAAATTTATATATATATATATATATATATATATATATATATATATATATATATATATATATATATATATATATATATATATATATATATATATATATCGGGTCCGCCAATAAGCGCGCTCGATCTTTAAAATGAAATAAAGCAAGTTGTGTGAGAGGTATAAATGAAATTTATTTTTTGTTTGAAAGAGTATTCGAAGGCATTATGTATGGAAAATAATATCGGTCAAATGTCCACCTCGGCTTCGCTGGGTGGCGCGCATACGAGAAGTCCAATTTTCAATGACTCTGGCGCACAAATCGGGCTGTATTTCATCGATGGCGTGGCGTATGTTGACTTTGAGGGCATCAGTGTTTTGTGGTTGGTTTGCGTAGACCTGTGATTTAAGAAAACCCCACAAGAAATAGTCTAGTGGGGTTAAATCGCACGATCTCGGTGGCCAGTTGATGTCGCCTCCGCGCGAGATAACCATTCCTCCGAAGCGCTCGTGCAGAAGATCCATTGTGGCGCGCGCTGTGTGGCTCGTAGCGCCGTCCTGCTGAAACCACATATCCTCGACATCCATATTGTCGATTTCATGCCAGAAAAAGTTCGTTATCATGGATCTGTATCGTTCGCCGTTTACCGTGATGGACACACCATCGTCGTTCTCGAAGAAATACGGCCCGATGATGCCTCCGGCCCAAAATCCACACCAAACAGTTACCTTTGCTGGGTGCATTGCGACCTGGTGGACCTCCTGTGGATTGTTCTCGGCCCAATAACGGCAATTCTGCTTGTTGACATTCCCATTTAACCAAAAATGTGCCTCATCGCTGAAGATGATTTTGCGACCAAAATCGGGGTCGACTTCCAACTGCTCTAAAGCCCAATCAGCGAAGATACGGCGCTGTCTATGGTCGTTTATTTTGAGCTCTTGTGTCAGCTGGATCTTGTACGGATGCATGCCCAAATCCAGATGCAAGATTCGGCGAAGTGATGTTTCCGAAAGGCGGCGTTCCTGTGCGCGACGTGAAATTGACTGTCGCGGATTTTCACGCACACTATCGCGCACAGCGGCGACATTCTGGGCAGATCGGACGTTTCGACGACGCGTCGGTGTTGGCTGATTGTTCACCGAACCGGTTGCCTCGAATTTGTTAATCAAACGACGGATAGTCGACTCAGCAGGACGATCAATTGCACCGTAAAATTGGCGGAGCGCGCGGAACGTTGCTCGAACCGATGAATGATTTTCGTAATAAGTTTTAACGATTTGCACATGTTGCTCGCGGCTGAATTGGTTCATGGTGATTTGTGAAGATACACTGAATAATAACAACTACGTTTGCCAACTCTACCACAAACAAGATGGCCGCCATGAGCTGTCAAAGATCGAGCGTCCCTATTGGCGGACCCTTTATATATATATATATATATATATATATATATATATATATATATATATATATATATATATATATATATATATATATATATATATATATATATATATATATATACATTATCATTATAAGGTCAAAGAACTCGTCTGATTGAATATAGCGTATCTTAAACTTATTTTTCCCCTCAAAGCTTCGGGGACTTGGAAACTTCTATGTCGCTATGCTTTCCCTTATTAAAAGGACACTTTCCATTCAAACTCATATACTATCCTTTTTCTGGGTACCTATACCTATAAGATGCCAAAGGCAATGTAAATCCACTTTGTGTTTGCTTTTAATTATATTTTAAATGTTTTTATAGGGGTCGTGGACTCCAAAAAATGTGCTCTAATAAAATACCCGCGACTTTAAAGATAGATGCTAATAATATGGCGGCTTAAACAATACCTAAAAAAATTAATACATTCAGAGATCAATGGTCTGCAGGGGCTTAAAATTTTCCTTAAAGTATCTACCTACTTTAGAATAACATTCAAATTTCAAATTCAAGTTTTATTCAAATATCCAAGATGGGGGTTCCAATATGGCGGCTTAAACAGGAAAACTTTCCAAAAAATGACCAAATAAGAGATGAATACTTAAAACAATATTTACGGCATCCAAATGATCCAAGATTTTGCTTGAAGTGTCTACTTTATCATGACTTTAGACTTATTTAAAAACTCAAGATGGCGATTCCAATATGGCGGCTAAATGAGCAAATTCCCCAAAAAAGACTGTGATTGTCTTTAAAAAGTTAAAGTATCTCTCAATAGTTCAAGACGGCACACAGTGGGAAAAATAGTTTTTTGACAAAAATCTGCAAATCAAACTATTTTAGTGGGAAATTAGGACCACTTACGAATAGTAGTTTTTAGTACCACTTCATCTTTTTATTAAAAAATTTATCGTAACCCAGAAATAAGGCCTTTAAAAAGGGGACACCATGCCATTCAAAAGTATTCGTATATCGCGAAGTGCCATATATTGCCCACGGATTGCTACTTTACGTACAAAACGCGTTCGCATTAACTTGCATATCGCCTGGGCACTATTTGGAAGCTCTGCTGCATGCTAATTGCAGTCAAACTTAGTCCGTTTTCTCTTGTACGTCTTTTCTATCGTGCAGGAGATATCTACATAAGAAGGAACGTTCATGGTCACAGCTCTAGGTGCTGTATGCGAACGATAAGATATGATAGTTACATTGGAATGGTACAGAACATGGATAGGCATCGCGAAGTGTCCTGAATAGCCCACGGATTGCTGCTTTGAGTACAAAACGCGATCGAATTAACGTGTATATCATCCGGGCACTATTTGGCAGCTCTGCTGCATGCTAATTGCAGTAAAAGTTAGTCCGTTTTCACTTGTACGTCTTTTCTATGGTGTAGGAGGTATCTACGTATGAAGGAGCGTTCAAGGTCACAGCTCTAGGTGCTGTATGCGAACGCTAAGATATGATAGTTACATTGGCATGGTATAGAACATGGATAGACATCGCGAAGTGCCCTACATAGCCCACAGCTAAGCTTTCAAGTTCTTTGCTATTCATATTTGTTTTGTGAAAAGTAACCTCGGGTTTGTAGCATTTCATTACATAGATAAATAAGCAAATATACGAATAATAAGGAAGATACGCTTACCAGTCTGGACATACACACGGAAATACATCTTCTGGATAACTGTATGCCTAATGCTTTTTTTATATATAAAATATAAAATACAAATATAAATAGTAGACTAGGTTTGTGTATTTTAAGAATTTGAGTTCCGTCAAAAACTGATATCATAAAACGTCACTGCAGTGTTAGAGTATTAATATTTTAAATACAAGTATAAATGATCAATGAAACAGGTTGTACACCACTTTTAAGATCCTCAATGAAGGTGAAAGAACTTGTACAACTTCTTTCTAAGTGGTTCTTCTAAGATTACTTTTCACAAAAAAAAAAAAAAATATATATATATATATATATATATATATATATATATATATATATATATATATATATATATATATATATATATCTATATCCATAGGAATTTTCTTCGAAACTTAATGTATTACTTATGTAATGTACTTTATGTATTAAAATAATTAATACATAAAATCAAATAAATCGCTTGCCGAGGGTTTTGATGGCGTGCCAAAGGTGGTGAAATAATATGTAATTGCTAATTAACCTTTTTGGATATTTTTTTCGGATTTCTACAGCTGTCGCTCCCTCTCCGTCCCCAGTCTCCAAGTCTTTCTATCGTAGCACATTTTATTATATTGTGTGTCATTTGCATGTTTTCTCGGATTGTCTCGTTTCGAACAGTCGAGACTCAATTTTCTGCAGCTTCTCCTTAGGTAGCCCACTTCTGTGGCTGCTTTTCTTGTTTTTCTGGCTTTGATCCCAAGTCTCGGCGCCATGGATAGTTGTGCTTTCCACTATACTTTATACTCTGATATATTTTCTTTTTTGTTTCTCTATTAATATCCCGAACCTACAGTATCCCAGTATAAGTTTCTTATATAAAAAAATTTCAATAAGATATTTTGCTATTAATAAATAAATGTGTGAATAAAAAATCTTTTTTAATTTTTTATTAATTTAATTAAAAAATATTTAATTAATCTTTGACTAGTATTTAATCCATTGAGTGTCCTTTTGAAAGATGTACATTTTGGAACAGAAAAACGTGTCTAAATCAAAACAAATTTGATATTATTCTTAATATTTTATCTGACGTGAATCCAGTATATGGTCAAGGGAGCGCCCTTACACCATCGGAAAAATTTTCTTTCAGAAGAACTATCTGCGTCCCTGTCTGTCGCATGGTGGAGTGCGGTCTTCTCTGTCACTTCACGCTCGCCCTCAAAACTCTAGGCCACCATGGATGTGACAAAACTTTTGCTAAGGCAACCTAATAAAAGATTCTTTGTTCTTTGAAAATGTACTATTATTTCTTTATTTTGTCTGTATGTTCATTTATTCATATTTTGTAATTAATAAGTTCCTAAAGTAAAACTAGATAGTTGTTCTAAATTTTGATCTCTAGATGATCATTAATATGAAAAGGAAAAAAATATCTGTTTTAACGTGTATATATTTATAAAATATTGGATATTATAAAAAAAACTAATGTACTAATTTATAGGTTATAAAGAATTTGTTTTGAAAACTACAAATCTATTATATTTGTCCCGTAATGTTTGCAAATTGAATATCAATATCTCCATCAACATCGCTATGCATCTTCCGTAATTATTAATAGGTAATTACATAAATCAGTAATAATCCAACATTAAGTAATTTTCAAATAAAGAACATTTAAACCAGCTATGAATTAGTACATTTAAGTTTTAAATATGTAAGACCGTATGAATATAGAAATTTTAAACAAATGCCTTTATCACTATCATTGATAAACCAAAAATAATCAATGATAAACCGAAAATTAAGCCTCGTGTCTTAATGCACTGTAGGACAAGAGAAAATTGGGGGATTGAGCCCTTTTTCTCCCAGAAAATTAGTTAAAAAAAACCTACTTACTGAACTTACTAACTGCCTATCAAACTTTCCTTCAATTAGTTGTAGTAGTTAAAAACTCTCTTTTGATAATTCCTAACACAATTCTGTCATTGCTCAACATTTACTTTAGTTTATAACACTAGGTACGCTTTAAAAGCTAAAACTTTTTCATGGAAGTTCGGTATTTCAAATCAAATACAAAGTCCCTGTTTATTGCCAACATTGCCCGTGCATTAAGTCGATCATTCGACATAAGAAAGGTCTTTACTCTTTTTAAAGTGGAAAAGCAACGCTCAGCTTCAGTAGTATTCATTGGTGTTATCATAATAAATTTAAACAAGTCATTTTAGTTTTGACCAAACAAGCAATTTCAGTATCTCTCTTTAAATGTTTATGAATTCTATTATATTATGTTCAAGAATTGTGTTCTTTCTATTTTCATCTACAACCTTTCGTTGACTGGGCCATTTTCTCTATACCAAAATGAATTTTGATTTATGCCAGACGCCTTCATAATAATTGCCTATTTCGATATGGTGTGCTGACGCTGATTTGATAAAGTGTTTTATCACTTTAAGTGAAAAAATTCATTTATGGATATGTCTGTTACCTTCGATGAATGACTTAGAGGCTCATATTTTTATATAGATTCCGCGTTACGGTATTGGTATTGGGTGTTTTTTTAATAGATACATTGAAATTTAATTAAACATTTCTCTTTAAACAGCAAACAAAACATTTTTTCCTAAATTTACTCGTTTCTTAAGTACAAGATTAAACGGTACAAAATGTTACCAAATGAAAGTGCTATGAGTATTTTCATTATCAAGAAAGATCACTTGCGCTAACAACTTCGAGTCTCAACAACGCGTGTGGCTTCTATCTATTACGCTTGAGAACGGCGAGATATGCTTCGAATGAGTTTCCCTCGAAATTCCTGACCTAGATTCTGCAATTCTTCGAGAAGAGCCTGCGTCAGTTGTTGAATAGTAATAGGGGCAATAGGGGCGCTATCTAGCATGTCTTCCCAGCATGTCCCATGCACGCGCTCGATCGGGTTAAGATCGGAGGTCATGACCGGCAACTCCATGACCGGAACTACATGCTCTGACTGCGATATGCGTATTACAATCTGCAGCAATTGTCGTAGAAGACATCCATCACCGAAATTGTTGGCAATTGGTGAAATATGTTCATGCATGATTGTATCTACATGTATTTCAGCATTTAGGCGTTGAGGAAGGACTACCAAGTCACTGCGGTCATCTATACTTATGCCACCCCAAACCATAACAGATCCTCCTCCGAATCTCTCAATTTCCTGAACTAAATGCTATCATAATCAATAAATATAAGTAATTAACTAGTTGAGTATCAAATATAATAACAGAAGGATTTGGTTTCGAGATTATAATTGACAGCCAATCAGAGACAAGTCCACAAATCAAATATATTATTACAACAAATAAATCAAAATATTTTCAATTAGGATGTAATGTATATATGTTAAATGCATTTAAGATGTTTTGATGTTATATTAGAAGCATGTCATCAAATTAAGAAATTTACATAAATTTAGACTTAAGAAATTTACACTTACTGTCGTTGGTTGAGAATTGCTGATAGAATCGCTGAAAACAAAATGTAAGAGGAAATTAATGACTTATCAAGTTCCTTAACTACGAAAAAAAATCCTAATTTAGTTGTTATTATGCTATAAAGGGGTAATCACGCACTTTTCACAGCTCAAGTGTAAACAATTCACAAATCCCTATTAAATTCTATATAAAATCTGATAGTCAAGCCAAGGAGGATCTCTGCAGTTATTTCTACGATTTCTGCTGATTAAGGAGACATGGTACCAGTCGGACGTTGGAAATACCATTTGAAGCTTTTTTTAAATATCAGTGAGAGCGACACCGTCACAGCGCGGTGAATTTAAACAGTCAGTGCTTGCCTTCTAAGTAAAATCATACGGAAACATAATTTCGAAATATATTGCTTCATATGTGCTTATTGCTGTATTAGTATAAAAATAAATTTCTCTATCTCTCTCTCTCTCTCTCTCTCTCTCGATTTATTTTTCTTTCCAAGAAAAACAGAAAAAAAAACAGAATACCAAAATAATTTATTATTGTGTTTGAAAAAACGCAATAAATTTTGTCGACAACAAAAATGACTCCTAGGCCGGGCCTAACATTTACTTTTGTTTGAATATGACAAGAATAGTTGCGTTAGATGGGAAGAGACGAAACGAATTAAGGAAAGAACCAGAAAGGAAATATCAGATTTTTATAGCAAACACCAACAAAGATTTCCTGATTCCGAACCGACCAAAAATTTTGTTGACATCCGATATATTCGATCTTAAAACTTTAAAGCATACGCGACGAACCCAGGACTATGAGATCATATGTGTATATATTTATGTATGTATACATATTTTTGCAAACCCCGACGCTCCCTTTCATTTTAACATCGATCAATCTGGTAAAAACCCCAGTGGTTACACAATTAAATAAACACCACAAAAAAATAAATATCAACATTCGACATCATTCGGAAAACTAATAGTAATTGTAGAGTTTTGACTTTTCTGTATACCTAAATACCAAATATATTCCATATTCGACCAAATGTATTACCATTAATTTAAAGGGTGACCTCAATTGTTTTTTGTAAATAAATTAATAAATAACGCCAACAAAATATTATTGGAATTTACATTCCCATAAAAAGGTACGCTAATGGATGTATAAGAGGGTCATGATTTATTATTGACCGAGGCAAACGAACCAAGAACGATTCCAGTCAAAAAATTAATGTCGCATTGGAAAATAAATTATGATTTGGAATACACCAAACGTAATCAACAAATCCGAATAAGTAGGTATGGCCATTTCTAGGATTTTGTTTGACTTTATATAGTAATAAGTTGTTTACCCGATTTTCGGTTTAAGGGTTTTTGAGCTATTTCAGTTTTGCACATTTGCGTTTGGTCGTATTTTATACAAATGTTATTTTTTTAAATTACCTATGTATGTAGGTAACTTCCTCAGAATTAAAAAACGTGAATATAGTACCTGCCTAACATATTTTCGATAGTTTTGACAATATATTAAGATATCCTGGTTGTTACACTTGATAATGTACCAATTCTCATGTTCGAAACACAGAAACATATTAGTACCTACGTGTGTCTTTATAGTTAACGTAAAATCAACATTTTTCCCCTTCGGAGGCATCTGCCAATGTACTCCGTAGATACCAGAGCGAATCAAGTTCTCTGGGCGAAACATATTTCTGGAAGTGTCAAAAAATAAATAACTTTTCTTACTGTCCCCCCTCGGTTTAGTCGCATTACAACGTCTCCAATCTGGGTCGTATTTACATACTGAAAATAATTATTCGCCTTTGCAGACGGTTATTTAAGAAAATTTGCCGTCCTTTTTATTGCCCTCACTGCCTATTATTAAAAGTTTTACGGAATGCCCACCAACGAGCGGCATTAAAAAATGTAAATCTGCAGGGCCTATTTCAATGTAAATGGCTAACTTTAGGTCTTATCATCCAACGCTTTATTGAATTTTAAGTTGACAATCACTACTAAGAATTTATTTTCGCGGCAGAATATTTCCAGTAGGTATATATTTTATTAAGGCTCGTAAGGCTATAATACATACCTAATTAAAAACGTCCGTACAACGTTTTTAATTAGGTAATAGCTCATACAATCAGTTCCCGGTCGGGAAGTAAAGATAGGTTTCCGACCTATCTTACCGACCTAGTGAGGATCGGTCGGGAAGTAGGTACTCACTTTCTGACTTATTAACATTTTAAAGTATATATTTTAAATGTTGTATCCTTGTTTGTGACACAACTCCACTCCGGCGAGCACTGGGTGTGGGCAAGGATTATTATCTATGAAAACAACAAACTTATGGGTTAAAAGGGTGCCATTCAATTTTGAACCTGCAAAAAATAAGACCTTTTTTTACCTGGCATCACGCCACTTGTGTGGCAGGGTCGAGATTTTCGAAAAAAGGGTAGATCTTTGGGTTCAACAAGTTTAATGAACAGTCACTTATTCCTTTTTTCACTCTGTAGATACAGTTCTATTATTATTACAAAATTCACGTAGGTGAATAACTACTAAGTAAGTAGGTACTTAGATAATATCTAAGATTCACTTGAAATCAGGTTTAAAACTAAGCTCCAAAATTAACCTTCAAAAATTTTAGTAGGTTTACATAACCTTTTTAATTTGTATGATCGATCTACGTATTGTAGGAATACGTAGATCGATTTCGTAGATCGTAGATCGATATCTACGATTTGTATGAATATCTACTTAAATAGGTACTACTAATCTGACTCCACTGAGTAGGTACCTACCTATTATTTTATAATTTTAGCAATTACCTAAATTGATGTGTTATTAATTAATTAAAGTATCTAAATACACACACACGATATATACGACGTTGAAATGTAGTGAATACATCAAATACACAGTGGATGATCCAGAGAAGCTGTCCAAATTTCGTGACTCAATCGTTAAACAAAAATAAAAGTGGATCTGACCTGTTATATGAGGATGCGAATACGTAAAACTTATACGTGAAACGTCCAGAGTGGATACCTTCCTCTCCCGTTCCTTTCGGAAACCTTTTAGTCTCTCTTGGCCGACGGTGTGACTGCCCTTTGTCCAAAACTCCGTTTTGGGACACTGGTTTAATAGTCTGCAAGAGGTATTCTTACCTCACGACACTACAGCAGACCAGGCACTAAGCACAGTTTTCATCGGTTTTCATTCAGTCCTATATTTTTTATTTAGATCCTATGCTTTTTAAGCCGACTAATCTTCTCTATAGTCAGAATCGCCTTTCTTAGAATTATATCTATAAAATGATTATATCAAGAAAGAAATTTATTAATATGACAACGTCAGACACATTACGGCTTTCTACCCAAAGTCTATGGGTATCTTTTTCAAATCGAATGCATTTATGCAAATTCCTAGTGCATCACGTCACGCCAACGGCACATACTCGTCTCAGTAGTAGTATACTGCCCTTCTTAGGTTCCCGTCCCAACTACATATTTTTGAAGTGAAAACTTTTTTAGGCGCTCTCTGCACTTTTGGCGCTCTCCACTTTTATTTTTATGGGTGTTTAATGAGCCTGGGCCGTCACGCGTCAGACGTGGCGCGTCACGCATAGCAACGCTCAGTCGATTATCGCCTAGCAACAAGCTAGGTCACCTGTACCCCTTAATCGAAGCTCCTGCTAAGAGAAAAAGCGCGCTTTTAAAGCATTTCAAAGACCCTTATTGTGGTAGAAACAGTGTATAATTTTATAAATTAACATTTTGACGTACATGTCAGTTTCTGCCACGGGACCTACAAAAATGGACACATGCCCTGAACACAGCACCAAAATTGGAGATGTGTGCAAACTTGCAAAGAAGAGACGTATCACTGAGTAAGGTACGTCCTTCACACACCCTTCAACAACCTAGAAACCAAATATCACAGCTACAATATCCGCTGGGGAAATAAAAACACAAAACAAGTTTCTAATTGTGGAGTATATTAGATTATAAGGAGCCTGTAGGTATTGTACAATAAAACTACAAAAATTGATTGATTGCTTTTTATGGGTACCTTTTCAGATACAAATATTTCTATTAACTTCTAAGACTACTAAGTGAAGTAAAATAGTTTTACATCAAGCATTGGGTTAACTACGCTATTTGTAAAAATCTAGGAGCTTATATAGTACATGCAAATGAAAAATGTTTGTGGTAATACAGGCGGACGGTTACAGTATATATTTTAGAATTCGAAAATTAGAAGTTTTCAATTCTATTGTGTGGTTTATGACGACACCCAAAAATTTTTTTTATTTTCAGCATTTCTGCATATACAGGGTGAGTCAGTTTTTTGTAGACAAACTTTAACAGGGGATAGAACGCACGTTTTTAAAAAGAAAAGTGCCTATAAATATATGGACGATCTAGCTTCCTAAGGAAGATACAGGGTGTTAAAGTTTCATTTTTTTTTACATTAATGTGTAATATTTTCTGAACGGAATGATATATTCACTAAATATTTTACACATATCTTAACCTGCATAGGATCAACATGTTGTATTGTTCCTGTCGAAAATACTATAGTGGATGTTACTTTTTTCGGGTACTTCGGATATTCTGCATAATGGAACTTTTTTTTCGTACGCCACTGACATTATCTGATACATATTTCTAAAATAACGGCCCCTTAGTAACAATTTTGATCTCTTGTAATTTTGCTCTAACTACGACAGTTTTCGAGATATTGGCCGTTGTTTCTCTGACAGTGTAATGTCGTTATTATATTTTTTTTCTCGAATTTTCTTTATGACTTATAAACGAACGCTTAGATTTTTTCATGTTTGGGGGATAATGCCTATTAATTAAGGCGCATAAAACAAGCGGTAAGAATGTTCAAAAACTTGCACAGTGGCGGGGTGGAAGGGGTGCTCCACCCCTTTCGTAAACAGAACAACTACGCCAAAGACTATTTTAAAAAAAACTGTTATTTTCATTATCTGCATACAGTTTAACAAAAATAATGTCCCTTCTTCTGTTTCGAAATTCCTGTGCGGTTCCTAGTTATTTTGATTTTTAGTGTTTGATGTGGTACTAAATTAAGTAATTTATTTATTAGCAATAATAATTATCGGCTAAATATTTAATTCTTTCAACGAAACCTACCTAAATATGGTGTGTTAAGGATTCTAAAAAGCCGAAATCTCTTATTCTTTATCTTTTTCCAATGTAGTCAAAATAAATATTTGTTATATCAAGCCTTACTCAAATACAATACTTTTATATGTTGAAATCTGTTAAATTACAAATGTACTTACAATACAATAGATTATTGTGCAGTTGCCAAAAGTCTTAAAAATTTCCTTTAAGTTTTATTAAACTTGTGCATGTACCAATTTCTGTTTCAATTTTTGTTGTTGTTTGCCAAATAATTTCCATTTAAAACTAGCGTATTTGTAACTGTACGTAATAATTGCAACAAAATATTATACTCCTTGGAAAACAAGTAAGCATTATGTCATATTTTGAAACGACAGTTTGACGTATTACAAGTTTATCTACAAACAATTTTGCTTCATCTTGAATATTTTCACTGTTATTAATTATTATTTTTAAGATTAAAAAGTTATTTTATGTGATTTGCCAGATTTTAATTAGTGTAACATGCCGTTTACATTTACAAATAGCGAACAAGCCGACATTCATTTTATTTATGGGTTCGCAAATGGGAATTCAAGATACGCAGCTAGGGAGTATCGAAGAAGATTTCAAAATAGACGACAACCTCATCATTCCGTTTTTGTGAGTATCCACCGTCGATTTGTTAACCAGGGTTTGAAAAATGTACCCGGGGGCCGACAGAACAACCGTGGACGAGATAGAGACCGTATATTGCGGGAATTTAATAGGAACCCAACGACAAGTACTCGACGTGCTGCTATTGCTCTTGGTATTTCCCAAAGTAAAATTTCCCGGGTTTTAAAACGGGATCACAGACGCCCATATCATTTTCAACCTGTTCAAGGTTTGTGTCCAGGTGACGCTGAACGAAGACTTACTTATTGTAGGTGGGTCCTTAACTCCATTCAAAATAATAGGGATTTCTTATCCAATATACTGTGGACTGATGAATCTTGTTTTACTCGTCGTGGTATAGTAAATTTTCACAATCTGCATGTATGGGCACATGAAAACCCACATGCCATTCGACCACGAAGTTTTCAACATGAATTTAGTACAAATGTCTGGATTGGAATTTACGGCAACCACGTGTTTGGACCTTATTTCTTGCCACAACGTGTAAATTCAGAAAATTTCCTACAATTTTTAGAAGAACACCATGGTAATATATGGGAAGTCATTCCTTTGAATTTAAGAAGACAGTCTTGGATTCAACTTGATGGGTGCCCGGCCCATTATGGCAGAAATGTAAGAAATTGGCTAAACAATAACTATCCAGGGAGGTCGTGGCGTGGCCTCCCAGATCCCCCGATTTAACACCACTTGACTTTTTTGTGTGGGGATCCATTAAGGAAATAGTGTATACCACTCCGGTTAATACACTTGAGGAACTTCAAAATCGCATTAGAGATGCTTGCAATGAAATAAGGGTGCATCATTTAGTTAACTTAAGACGTTCTATGATACGTCGCAGTGAAATGTGTATTGAGAAGAACGGTTTACATTTTGAACAAAGTATCTAATTTTATGTATGTAGGTACTAGTGTTATTGTTATTAATTATTGTAATTGTTATTTATAAATCATTATTGCTAACAATTGTTATTTATTCCACAATTATTATTGTTAATTAAATATTGCTATAAATTCAAAAATGTTTATATCTCCATAAACATTAACATCAATGCTCATCTAATGTTTTTTTTTGTAATTGTAATTACTTGGAAAGAGATAAAGAGATTTCGGCTTTTTAGAATCCTTAACAAACCATATTTAGGTAGGTTTCGTTGAAAGAATTAAATATTTAGCCGATAATTATTATTGCTAATAAATAAATTACTTAATTTAGTACCACATTTAATTTAGTAACCACATCAAACACTAAAAATCAAAATAACTAGGAAACGCACAGGAATTTCGAAACAGAAGAAGGGACATTATTTTTGTTAAACTGTATGTAGATAATGAAAATAACAGTTTTTTTTAAATAGTCTTTGGCGTAGAAGTTCTGTTTACGAAAGGGGTAGAGCACCCCTTCCACCCCGCCACTGTGCAAGTTTTTGAACATTCTTACCGCTTGTTTTATGCGCCTTAATTAATAGGCATTATCCCCCAAATATGAAAAAATCTAAGCGTTCGTTTATAAGTCATAAAGAAAATTCGAGAAAAAAAAATTATAATAACGACATTACACTGTCAGAGAAACAACGGCCAATATCTCGAAAACTGTCATAGTTAGAGCAAAATTACAAGAGATCAAAATTGTTACTAAGGGGCCGTTATTTTAGAAATATGTATCAGATAATGTCAGTGGCGTACGAAAAAAAAGTTCTATTATGCAGAATAGTCGAAGTACCCGAAAAAAGTAACATCCACTATAGTATTTTCGACAGGAACAATACAACATGTTGATCCTATGCAGGTTAAGATATGTGTAAAATATTTGGTGAATATATCATTCCGTTCAGAAAACATTACACATTAATGTAAAAAAAAATTAAATTTTAACACCCTGTATCTTCCTTAGGAAGCTAGATCGGCCATATCTTTATAGGCACTTTTCTTTTTAAAAACGTGCGTTCTATCCCCTGTTAAAGTTTGTCTACAAAAAACTGACTCACCCTGTATAGGTATCAGCATTTCTGCATATATACCATATTTATCTCTTCTCCCAAGTAAGAACGTCCTAACTTTACTTTATCCCTTCCAAAATCATTTAATATTATTGTCCTATGTTTTAAATAATTAGCTCCCTATTCATAAATCTGCTTTTAGATATAATATTAAATATGTATAATAAAAACATGTAAAACGGAATGCAAATATAAAAGCAAAAAAAAATGTGATACACCACCTAGCAGTGGCAAAATTGAAATAATTGACATTCACGTGAATCCAAAATTTACAAAATTGGTTCAAAAGCAAGCGACAAGAAAAACACAAAAATCGGAAATCTTAACGTCAACCCCGGTGAAAGAACCAATTAGAAGCAAAGTCTCAAGAAAATAAAAAACAAACGGTGAAACGCAAAATAGGGGAACATCCGCCATTCCTAATTTAAAATATCTAAAGGCACCAATTGAAAAAGATAATCCAGAAGAAAATTCGGTCCCGTGATTCTGTGTGGTGATATATTTGGCAATTCCAAACCCGGAGAAAAGTAGATTGAATGCAATATTTGTTCTCAGTGGGCGCACAAACTTTGTGCGTATTATACTACCGGCGTGTTTATTTGTGATGGTTGTCGCGAATCGGTGCTCTAGTCAAGGAAATAAAATATAATGTACCTACTTAGTGTTTAAGTTTTAACTTGTTCCGCCAAAGAGTTACTTTTATACTTACATATTATATTTTATAATGTCTAAATAATAAATGTTTTGCATTTCAGTTGAAGAAAAAATTTATGAAATGGTTAATTTTATAGGGCGGTATTATTTTTGCCCAACCCAATGATTCTTTTTCCCCACTATGGTGGGGCAAAAAGAACCAAATTTACACTTATTTAACTTTTCTTCAAAATTAATATTTATTACTAAAATGATCGCCAATTTGATAAATTAGAAACATTATTAAAATACTGTTCTAAGAGTCATTCAAAACCGATATCAATTGCACTGTAATTAAAAAGGAAATCAGGGTTCGAAGTAAAGTGGTTCCGGCGGCCCGGGTCTCCCCTACCTAAAGGTACAAGGCAAAATGAAGAGCCTATTTAACCTCAAATTGTCATTTAACAGCGATTCAGAAACTCTCTGCAGCTTTTAAGCCTAAGCTCTTAAAGCCGCTCTCCGTTCTATTTAGTTACATATTTAAAATTTTTACAAAAGTGAAAATTATCCTGGGAGTAACAATCTCTTACAACTCGCCATTTATTAGGTAGGGGAGACCGGGGCAGCAGGGACCACTTAAGCCAGATTAAATAAAAAAATACTGCATAACTTTATTACATAAAAAGACATTATTGCAATATAGAAAATAAGAAAATATATTTAACATTAGCAAAGAAATAAATATTTATGATGTGTTACTTGGTCATACCCTGCCCTGTCGCCCAGGACAGGTAGATCTACATATAAAACCTAAAAAACTAAACGGAAATTATTTGCATAATTCACAAATAAATACATCGTCGTCTTCGTCTACTCCCGCACAAGCTTCTCGTGAGCCCATTGCTCACAGATTTGGCATCGTATCCATCCTTCCCCTCGTCTGATGTCTGTGAAACAACTGTGACAAAAGATGCATATGCGATCGTCTTCCTCCTCGATCGTTTTCACTGCTTTTACTATCTTCTTAAACAGTTGCATGTTGAATCAGGCTTCATATTTTACTTGCTACCTTACCTTTGTAAAATATCCCTGTAGCCAAAAAGGAAACTTACCGAATAAAGTGTTTTAAACGCAACGACGGTTGAACATTTCGGTTAGGTTCGTAGCTATTTTAATGCACCTCATTACTGTACAGTAGTAGTCATTTCATAATAATCCACAAGTGTCTTAGTTGTCTTAAGCATATTCTCAATAAAGAAAATTACATCTTGCCTTACCTTGAAATCTTATTTTTTCTATAAAACGCCAGCAATAAATGAACAACTGACGCTGTCGACATAGTACTGATCCGACTACTAAAGTTGATTTAACGACAGAAAATCTGATTTGACAGCAATATTTTTGACATCAACACCAACCCATAAAAATTAATAAACTAAAATGCATCATTTCTCAAGAGCGCCTCCAATCTTTAACGGCCATATCGCGAACTCATTAACAGCATTAACGCATAACCTATATCAAGACTTGTTGTCCGTATTGGTTCTGTTTTTCTCTGCGTTGACTTTTGTTTATTCAAATAGTGTGTATCAAAATATTGATGTTGTGCTTTATTATATTTCTTTTTCCCTGTTTTACTTGTGTAAATTTTTATGGCTATGGATCATAACTATTGTGACAGAGACACTAACATTAATATGCATGCTGAAAAACATGATTTACCACATGTAAGTGTTTTCATTTTAACTTTCAGTATAAACTTGTTTACTACCATCTAGGTAAATTACAACCAAATACACTCAAACAGGAATATATTAGTCTATTCATTGCCAACATAATTTTGCAGAAAAAATAGGTTACTAAAAATAGAATGTCAAATATCGAAATAGATTTTCTATCGTTTAATTAACTTTATCAATCTATCCAATGTCAAACTGCACGGGAAATTTAAAATGTTCTCAAATAAACCCGGTGGTCCTCGCTGCCGCGGCCTCCCCTACCTAAGGTTCTACCTTCGATTTTCCATGTTGGGTGTATCATTAATTTTGTTGCGACAAGTACAATAAACTGAATCTATTTTACTTTAATACCATCCAGCTGATGGCTGATTTTCAGACAGTAATTCGATGTATTATTTTATCTCGATTACCTTGGCAAAGGCTGAAATCTGAAGTACAACAAACAAAAACCAAATTAAGCGGGCTACACCTCAACAATAATTGCTGTAAGCTGTTATTGAAAGCGTTTGTTGGTGATAGCAAAGTTTACGAAATATACATCATTTCGTTTACATTGGTGTTAGACGCCAGAACTGTATATATAGCGAAAGCGTTCTTCTATTTCTATGCATAAACAGTGGCGGCTGGTCACCAAATTTTGTGTAGTAGATATTTTTTTATGCATACTATATAAATATTTTATCTTGATCTTAATCCTTTTTAACTTTCTTCACTATACACAATTAAAATTACCTTGATTACCTATATATTTACATTTATTTTATTAGCGTTTCAAATTCAATTATTTAGTTCATCAGATGTTTGTAGGTAGAGCGTATGCGTTGTATAGTGTATGCGGAAGGTTAGGTACAGTTCGAATCCCGCAACTTTTGCTATTTCATTAACATTTTTTAAGTTAATCCTTGCCCTTTCAGATAGACGACACATTTAACGATATTTCCCTTGCCCTAAAATATTAAATTATGCATTGCTTATAAGTATGCACACGGTAAGGAACTTTACGTTGTGACGTCACGCGCAGACAAGCGCGGCTATGCTGCGAGCCGCTTGTATTAGAACGGTTGCCATGACAACTACCCGTTGCTATGACAACGGCACGCTTCTGGTATAGTAAAACTTGTACGCACGTGGTGATACAGATCTTTTGCTCTGCTTCTCTGACTAACAAGGTGAATGTGCTACAGATTAAGGAGTGCGAGTGTCGTCGCACTGTATTCAAAAGTACTGAGTTTTCTATTATTATAAAATTATTTATTAAGTACTGTTATTTTTACAATTAATCCTTTACACAAAATCCAGTACTTACCATTTATTAGACGCGCCATTTTCAAGATTGAATGCACATGACAAGAAAGGCTTAAATCGTGAGACGCCAATGTCATTATTAAACGTAAATAGTTGTTCTTTAAATAACAGTGTGTTCTTTTTGATTATTAGATTAGTGTTAAATCTTTTTGTTAAATTTTTTAAAGACTATTGACCTTATATTTATAAATAGTGTACCTACCTATTAAGTATGATCTTTGATTATAAATCAAAGGTATGATCAATAAAGCATCAATAATTAAAAGTAGGTACCTTAAAAAATATTCTTTTACGACATATCTATATAATTTGGCGTGTTAACATCAAACTAAATCAATTAATCTACTTCACCTATTCTCAAAGTCACGAGTCGCCATTGTGCGTAATCGGGAGTAATAGTATACTTTATACTATTTTTTCTACATTCATGCAAAAGACAAAACTTTTTTTAATTATATTTAATGCAAAAACTGGTTCTTTATTGCACCTTAATAAAAAGTGTAATAAAAATTTTATTGCACTCATCTGTCATTCTACTACAGTGTTTTGACATAAAGATCATGACATGTCACTTAATTTCATGACATTAATGCCACCTAAATTTAAAAAAATTGGAATTTGCAGGAACGTAGAAAATAGCTATTTATGTAACCAGTTGGGAAAAGTACTATTTTGTAAAATGAGCAATTTTTTTGCGGAACGAGCGCTAGCGAGGATGCGAGTTACACAAAATAGTGTTTCCCAACATGTTTCATACAAGATTTCTTCTAATTTTCACCAATTTTATATTTTATGAGAAGAAAACTGCATTTTATATGTTTAAAAACAATCCAGTATGTTGTAACGGTGTGACAGCTCGTCACTTTCATAGCTTCTCAGGTCTAAATAACCTACTATGAAATGAACTTCACAAAACCAGTTGCGTAATAATTTACTTTTCGTAACCGGTTGTGAAAATTAAGAAGTTCCTAACGTCAAAGGGTTTTGAAAAGTGTCACTTTACTACATGTCAAAATTAGAAAAAATATTGTATGCAACTCTTACAAAGTGTTTATTGCACTCGACGTGTTGCCTCGACACCCCCTGGGGTAATACATACCGGCGAAGAAAGTCAAGCGAGCGAGGAGCAAGGCTCTGCCGGTGGGGCCCATCAACCAGGACCGGGGGAGGCTGCATAACTTCACATGAAACGCGCGGCCTATCCCTTACGAGGCAGTCTCTGCCTACATAGATATTAGGGGTAAGAGCGATGGTACCGCTCAGCGCCTCTTAGATGTCACATCTCTAGCCAAGAATTGGCACGGCAGACACTTTCACGTCGCCTGCAATAAACATTTACTTTTTGCACTAGTTAGTTACATAAATAACTATTTTCGCCCAATTTCAAACTATAATTTTATTTATATTATTAAGTATATGTGTATTTAGTGAAATATTGGCTAACTGCTACAGTTGATTTAGTAAAGAGGTTATACAGGACTCAAGTTTACCTTCCAATACGCGCGTTTTACATTGAACACATTCTAGATTCTAGACCTTTCGGGGGTACCTCCGGGATTGCACCTAGGCCTCTACTATTATTCAATGTATAACCTTCTACTCTCTCTTGGTAAACTTCTTTTTGAGGATGATCTTAAGTTGACCATGAGGGTATCTATATGTAGGCAGTAATTTAAAATTGTACCATTTTAATCATGCCACTGATACACATTAGATTATGTACCTATATGGTATGGAATTAAACCCATATAAATCTAAATGATTCTTTGTCGTTATATAAATAATTTTCTGTTTAAATAGAAAATTGGAGATGTAACTTTTAATTTAATATCAAAACTCTAAATTAGCTATTTTGAAAAATATGTTAGGAGTAATAAAATGTTAGTATGTTACACTTTGTTCGAATTAGTTGGAGGTAAATAATTCGAACAGTGTCAAAGTCAAAAGTTGAATTTCTTCCATTTCCCTCTACTACCACCTTTCTTTAATTGGACTTAATATACTTCTTTACACTTTTTTTCAACTAGTTCACTTTACAAACTCTATCTCACATTTTACATAAAGTTTTTGTGAACAGTAGAATATTTCAGACCGTATTTAAAATAAGACCACACTACAAAGAGCTGTAGCTGATATACGTAGGTGCAGGTAAAGTCGCATACGGAAATTTATTTTGTGGTACGCAGTACCCACTTAAGGAGGGGCAATAGATAAGGTGATGTAAGTATCCTTTACTGTAGTTTTCGTAGTAATCCTTTGACCACTAGCACGTCTTGATTGGAAAAATGTTTTCACCCATAACCCTATAATTCTGACCATAAATAAATATCGGTAGATGACTATACCATTAGATTATTCTATTATCCAACTAGACAAGGACGTAACATGTATTTCATAAATTCTGTTTTTAGCAGTGTAAGATTTTATTTGAACTTCTTGGAATTCCTAGATAAATATTATAATAATCAGGATTATTTTCTTCAGGGTGATTTGACTGCATTACATACATTCGCTCTAAGAAGTTTTAATAATCCCATTTCTGCATTAGTATTTACTGCGCTTGTTTGCGTGTGTTATTCCTGACATTGACCTACATATAGTTCTTATCTTAAATACACTTACCGGCATAACAAGAGATCCACCCAAAATTTAACTTGTAAGAATTTGAAATTGGACAAAATTTAACTGAAAAATTGAAAATACAAACAAAAAACGTAGTGATAGGAAACCTTATCTTTTCCTACTGAAACAAGTCCCTACATAGAAGGGATACAGGCTGTTTGGTATTGCAACCAGAACAAAAAAAACATTATTAGGCCTCAATTTTCAATAAAATCTTGACAGTGAATATTTTTTGCCAGCCCTTTTTAAAATGTTTCAACATATTTATCAAAACTATCAGTTGTCTATTCTTGTTAGGAGAAAAGTAGGATGAGGTAAGTACACAAGATAAGATGTTAAAGTGTGTTGATGCACACTTCCACAGAAAATACAAACCTATAAAATTATTTTAAAATAAAAACCAACCATATGAATAATAGTCCCATCTTAGCTTAGGTTAAAGAATTTAAGCAACTTTATTTTGTGCATCTAATGTTTATTTGACAGAATATTTACATTGTAGAAATGTATTGTGATGTTATCTAAGATAGAACTGATATAATAAGGCCTCTATTGGCTTGGACATTGATTATTCATATCATGTAGAAGATAAACATTAAAGTAATCATTTATTTACAGAAATCAGTTAACAATTAGTGAAAATTAATTGTACTAAATAAACAAACACCCACCGTCATACAAAAATTGCGAAAACAAAAGTCAGTCGTGTTTAAGGTCTCAAATAAGTGCCTAACGAAATTTCGAGATTTACTGTTTACATATTTAAAAATAGGTTCCGAAACATCATTGCAAAGAAAATATAACTACGCACAGGCACTTGTTTGAGCTGCTCCCTTATTAGCATATATTTAAAAATATGTAAATAAGTTACAGTTCATTTGATCTACTTAAAAAAATTGCATCTGTCAAAAGAAACGACTAGTACGGAAATATTGCCAAGCAATTAAAAATACATTCATCAAGGTGAGCATCTGTGGGTGTCAACAATTAATACTAACAAAAATATACAACAATATGTAAAACATTTATAATATTCTTAAAAATCGTTACGGAATTAAAAAAACAGACAAAAATGCCCATAAGCACATCATGTATAAATATATTTACAAGAACAAATTTAAATGGCACCATCTGATTCCATTTCAATAGTATTTTTCATTTAAAATAATTGATGAGAATTTATTAAAACGTAATATTTAAAACGTAATATTTATTATATTAATTGAACAAATAAATTATAAAAAGTTTACATCCGTGTAAATTACTAAGACCAAACAGAGAGGCACTTTGGTCTATTATGCTTATACTAACTCGTAAAAAAACTAGTTTTTCTTCTTTATACCCAAATATAACAAATAAATATACAAATGAAATGAGAATGATACATAGTCCACTTATTACCACACCAAATTTGATAAGAAAAAGAGTCATGTCAACAAATTATCCCAAAAAGTTACAGCAAAATGTGTACAAGCTGATAACCTAAAATTTCTAGATTTAGAAATAAGTTGTAAATTACCACCTAGTACACGAAACTCCTTCCGCTCAAACTGAAATCTCCGGCGAATCTTAGAAAGTACTTAAAAATAACCACTATATATCACTCCCCAGCAATTGTGTCATATTAAGAAACCTTCACCAGGCACTGAAAGTTTATTATATAACTCACAGAAACAATGACCGCTCTACTGTCATACCGGATTATTTCACATATTTTTATATAACGGTAGTGGTAAAATAGAACCATGTAAGGGCACACTCATTGTATGTTTGCATGGCATCATCGTTAAGGGGGACAGCAATGACCCTTTTTTGCCAGGGCACTAAAGAAGGCTGGAGGGGCTCCTGCACTGATGGCAAGAAATGGCAATAAGAGATCCGTATGACTGAACGTACACTCTTTCTTATAAATAAAATATTAATAGACAAAAAGTGAAACTTACATATTGAACACATACTGTAACATTAATCAATCGCATTCTGAAGAGAAATAAATGTGAATGACAAATATTTGACAGAAACGAATTTACTTTTGATAGATAAGATAAGTACTGCTATGTATATCACCCATATGAGCAGTACTACGGTTATATTTGGTATCACAAAAATTTTGTGTGACAGTTAGGAGTAAATGGCACCTGTCTACTAGAGAATGATGATTGAACAAAATTTATAGATTAGCGTTTGCACAAACATAAAATTCACGTTCTGATATATACTTTTGGGAAGCGAACACTTATAAACAGTTCGCGTAACTGTCAAAAAGTAAATGTCCACAATTAGCATGTGCTCTTACACAAGTAACTACGTCATCACGGAACGCTGATTCTTGAAAATAGCAATGTATCAAAGCACTACATTCACTTCCCTATCCTAGAATATAATGCTGATGTCGTTAATTTATAAAAAAAAAGGGAGCAATTCTGGAATTATATTTTATGTCTATTCCATATCCTTTTAATTGAAGAAGGAAGTGCAGTACTTTCTTCTATACCTTCCTTTTTTCTTTTTGTTGACATTTATAATATATATTGCTAAAAATTCTTATATGACTAAAAATTATAGGATGTGAAAAAATGTCTAAGATCAAACCGATAATCGTAACCTGCTCGAAGTGAAATTTACCAGCTGATTAAGTGTACGAGACGCATATTAAAATTGGTTATGACTTCTAGATCCACTATAAACAATAGTATAAATTATTAGTACAATTACAAGCAGGTATAATATAAACTGGGAAAAATACAGTAAAAAAAAAAAAAAAAATCCCTTCTTTAATTTTGTAATACCGTCACTTAGCGCTTTATTGCATTACAAGTAAAAATATTTATAGATAAAATACGCCTTTGGGAAAAAAATAACAAGTAAACTGCTGTTACATGCATAATTACACTCCCAGGCAACAATTTTATTAAATTCTGCACAGTGGGCGCAACGATTTTCAGGCAATGCACAGTAAAAGGTTTAAACACTTTTACATGTGTTCGATTAACAAAAATATGCTAATGGTATTAACTTTATTAAAAGATTTTTGCAAACTATGATCGCCATGTCACCGTAAAGTAGCAATATGAAAATTTGCAAAAAAAAATTTTTTTTACAATCATAATATACGAAGTCTGCCCCAAAAGTATCCGACCCTCCTTCATATCTTTGTGCCTGACAATTTTAGCGCTCTCTGCCGGATACGAGTGTCAACTGTAAAGCTTCACAAACTCCCTAGATGCCGCAGTTTTCGTCCGAACGCCTTAGTTTACGTACAGCGTGATATTGGATAAGGAAAGATCGGAGCAATGCGGACAATCAACGAAGAATATTATCTTGAAGTTATAAAAGATTCGTGCCACAATTAGAAGAGAATGGCATCAGCTTTGGTCAAGCGGTGACTGGCTCCTTCATCATTATGATGCGCCAGCACATGCATCAAACCTCGTGCAGCAATATTTGAGAAAGCAATAAAGCCGTGCAGCTCCGTCAGTCCTTCATACAGTCCTGACATACCTCCCTGAGACTTTGGCTGTACCCAAGATTAAAAATGCCACTCAATTCGAGGTGTCCTTTGAGCGGCTCAAAGGACACCGATTTGAAGACACGATCTAAAGGCAATATCAAAAAACGAGTTCTTGGACTGATTCAAAAGTGGAAGGGCCGTTGGAAAAGCATTCTTCAATAAAATGGGAATTACTTCGAGGGTTACCACCAGCCCGATGACGCAATAACAGCAACGGGGAAATATGAAGGAACGTCGGAATCTTTTGGGACAGACCTCGTCTGATAGTTTCTCTTTCAACAAAATCAACTTCTTAAAGAGCAAAATAATTCCTTATACATTCCGTTAACTATGATATACTGAGCCAAAAGAAATATTTTTTGATAATCTCTGAAATAACTGCCAATTATATAATTTGTAGTAGTAGTAGTTAGTGTTCGACCTTTTGATTTTTTTGCTGATACCGATATATCGGTACAGCCGATATAAGGTGCAGATACCGATATATATCGGCCATATTTTCTTTACCAAAATCCAAATACTATTAACTTTCTATATTTTAGTAATACCAGAATTCGTTAATATCGGTTGTCAAGACACATTATAGGTTCAAGAATTAGATCATACCCACATGACTATCGTAATTGAATCAGTGAATTTGTGAAAGCTTGAGTCTTCCCATCTATGCGTCTCGACCGGTTTCCGCCCACTTTGCGCTATTAGGCATTGCATTGTGAACAATGTGAACGGAAAGATAGTGTTTCTATTTCAGAGTGGGTGCCCTTGCTTTTAATTTTCAAGAAAAATTATTTGTCAGCGCCAGCATCGAATGTCTATAGTAAGCAAGTGTTTTAAGAGGCTGGAAACATATGTCAACCAAAAAGAAATCGGTTTGGGCCTGAGCGAACCGAAGCCTTCATATTTCTCCACCACAATTTGAAAAACTTCAGTTTTGATTATTAATTTCTGGTTATTTTTTTTTTATTATTATTTATATAATATAAAAAATTTTTTCAATTATATAATTTTAATGAAAATATTTTGAAAAAAATATCGGCATAAAAATGCCGATCCGACATATCGGCAGGTCTACCGATATTGCTGATAACCGATATGTATATCGGTATCGGTCAACACTAGTAGTAGAAACATAAAAACATGAGTTTAGGATCCATTAGCAATAATATATTAGGTAAAAAAAAAGTAAAATTTTATAGTTTGTATCATTCTATCTATAACAAAACGAGTTTGTAAACTTTTAATTTAGCCCTAGCCTAGATAAAATGACCTGTATGTAATTATAAATGTTTCATTGATTCAGTGCAAAATGCAGCTTTCCAAAAGTTAACCCTCCAATAATCGCATGCAGTATGGAATTAGAGTTGATAATCAACTACGCATATCAACTGATAGGGATGGTACATACATCGTCAGCTTCCAAAATATAAATTCTTCCTGTATCATGCACACCTACGGCCCTTGAAATAATAATGTGCCGCTCTCCCGCACAAGTCTGACTTCTGGGTTGTAATGAAGGGTAGAGATATTATTATCATCATCGTCATAGATCTGCACTGATAGTGTATTTTACGAGCAATGTAGTTAACCTCTATCCAATAGTAGCGCTTGTCCAAACCTTGCTCTGTAAATAAGTAAATTTTGGCGACTTTAATATTAGCAGTTTTTCTAAAAATACAGTAAATTTCTTTTAACTGCAACTTTGATTGCATTTGCAGATTATTTCTGTATCTCTTTTCATTAATCAGTGATGTGGAATTGACCAGTAAATGGTTAATAAACTGCACAAGTTTTGATTAGTGAATTTACTGACTCCTGTCACCAATTTAATTGCCCACACGTCGCAGCTTTGTTGATTTAATAGTTTTTTCTGTATTACCAAGTTAACCTTTGAAGAACAGGTAACAACTTTATCCGACCGTCCAGTATATGGACCACAGGCGGCGAGAAGTCTATAATTGTCATCGAACGGTTAGAAATTTTGGTGGCAGCCCACAGACAACTAACTCGCAGAGACAAACGTCACATATCTGGCAGTAAGCCATAGAAGTCAACATATCCGTGTTTAGTACAGGTTAGGATGTTGTCTGAACAGCACTCTGCCGGCACCGGTTCATCCAGGCCAAAAAGGAAAAAATAGAAGTGATTAATAAACAAGTTTGTATATACTGGATAGGGCTGGAACCTTTGATGTAACTGTAACACTCGGAGTAGTTTCCACAAACACCAAAACACTTTTACTTCGCTCTATGCGCGTTTCCCCAACCAAGTTGGCATCATCCGGAGACGATTAAAAACTCACAGTTTTTAATCGTCTCCGGATGATGCCAACTTGGTTGGCGAAACGCGCTTCGAGCGAAGTGAAAGTGTTTTGGTGTTTGTGGAAACTACTCCAAGTTTGTATATGTATGTCGTCAGAAATAATGATTTGAAGTTGAATTTGGAGAAGTTTTTTCACCATCAGATTTTATTGGATAGAACGATAGATTTAGGTGTAAATAACAATAAAATCATCATGTGTATTTTTCTGATTTCTTGATAATTTTTCAAATATAATTGTTTAAAAATAATTAATATTGACTGGAAATTTTAATTTTATTCTTACAAAAACTTTATTGTGTGTATAGTCATTTTCGACCCTCCAGATGAAATTATTAGCCCTTGGTTGCATCCAAAAGTGCATTTTATGCATGGCATAAAAAACTTTAATTTTACTAATTTTTAATATTAAATATATCTTTGAAAAAATTATACTGGCGGGTTTTTGGGGTTGCTAATTACGAAACTGACATGAAACAGGACATTTCAAAATGACTGACTGAAAATAGCGCGAAATTTAAAAAAAAGTGCATTTTTCGCGTTTTTCACTTAAAACATAAAGAAAAAACAAAAAAAACTGCATCTGACAATTTCCTATTATAATTTTTAATTTTTTCGCCTCCGCCCAAAAATATAGAAAAATTATTTTTTAAAATTACAAAAGTATGTGTCTAAAAGAAAAGATGTGTCATTAAAAAAAAGAGCTAAAAGAGACATTGGAAAAGTGAGACGAAGGAGAGCGAAAAGAGGGGGAGAGGCGAAGTAAAAAAAATAAAAACAATAGAAAATTCTCAGATGCAGTTTTTATGTTCTTACGTTTTAAGTGAAAAAACGCTAAAAAAGCACTTTTATTTAAATTTCACGCCATTTCCGGTCAGCCATTTTGCATGTTCCAATTTTCATGTCAGATTCGTAATCAGCGACTATGAAAACCGCCCGAGTGTAATTTTGTTCCGAGATATATTTAATATTAAAGCACTAGTAAAATTATTGTTTTTTATCTTTTGGATGCAATCAAGGGCTAACAATTGCATCTGGAGGGCAAAGATGACACTATATACACAATAAAGTATGTGATAATAAAATAAAAGATTGATAGTCAATATTAATTATTTTTAAAGGATTATATTTGAAAAATTATTGAAAAATCCGAAAAAATATCAAAAAATTCACTCTGCATAAAAGTGCATTTATATATGTCTTCCATCCAAAACTGTGTACTATGATTTTATTGTTACACCTAAATCTATCATTCCATCCAATAAAATTTAATGGCGAAAACTTCTCGAAAATCGACCTCAAATCATTATTTCTCACGGCCTAATAATTGTTTCAATGTTTGAGGAAAGTTGCCGTGTCAGATATACGTCAACCGTCCAACCAGCCATACAATATCCCACATCTAGAGGGTAAAGAATATGAAAAAGTACATCCTTAAAGGGTTAACAATAATAATACCATCCAATAGAACAACAGTGGTATTATAACATAACCTCACTAAAGACGTTTTTGTTTATACACGTAGGCGAACTTGAGCACATTTACATACCGACATCGGATTATACCTATCTTTGTTCTCTTGGCATTTTCTGCCACAAAAATGTTCCAATAAACGCTGCAAAATGTAAGCGAATCATATACCCCTATGATGCAGTCCATCGGATGCTTTGCTGGATGAAATTATTTTCATGCAAGAAAATTTTTAACTGTAAAGCGGGTTAAGGGATTTTGTAATTTTATTTGGGTCCGTAAGTATCAAACTATTGTCCCATATATCGCAACATATTTTTTATTTAGTGCCCAATCTGTTCTATATAACAGAAATGACCAAACTAGTCACAAACATTCAAAATGACTATTGGAGGGTTAACTTCCTATTTCTTACGGCATAAAATCCCTTTGTACATTAGTACGAACTATTAAAATAAAAGCAAGTAAAGACTGGATTGGATGTCATAAAATATTGTCTTTAAAACAAGAACGGGAAAAAATTGTTATAATTAACATTTGTTATTTTCAAAGAAATATTTTGTGATAAATGGAAACTAAGTGGTTTGTAAAGCAACATATATGGTAATCTATGAGTTGGCGGCTGTACTATTTTTGTGTATAATGGTGAACCAGCATTATATAAACAGAAATTCAATATAACTTTTATTTAAAAAACACAATATAAATATATATAAATTATATAATCTAAACAATAACTTGTTTTGCAATAAAATTAAATACGTTTTTTTCAGTCATTTGTTTTTTTAGTCAATAAACTAAAACATTAAAAATAGGGTTGTAAAACCCACTATAAAAAACATATCCAAACCTTTCATTTGACCGCCTATGAATAAATTTAGATACTTTTACTTTTATAATGATATGTCTGATATGATCAAGTAAAACATTGGAAAACCAAACGTTTTAGTGCAGTAATGAAGTGGACCCTGAGAGTATAATCAATGAAGGATGATATCTAAGTAAATGGTTGTAGTTTGTACATAGGTGAGCAATGTTTTAACAGGAAAGGAAATCGTAATCAAAGAGATCTGCTAAACCTTCAGTTGCATCCAAGCTGAAGTTATACTCAGATTGCATGAGAGGTTCCAAAGGTACAAAAGGTTCACTGCAGAACAGAGGATCCATAATCCCTGAAATAAAAGGTATCAATTTAGTTTAGAGATTTATTTTAAATAGCAACTCAAGTGTTAAATCATACAACCAACAAAAGTACCGTCAAACGGGGTGATTCGGGACACAGGGGTAAATCGGGACAAGCATGCATTAATTTGAATTTCCCACAAAATTGCTAATAAGGCAGAGTTATATCGGTTATGAAGCAAGTGTCATTAAGAAAAGATATCTGTAATTGTGATTATATATATTGTTTGCGGTTATGTTTCCAATCCACTTGTGAACAGATGATTCAAAACAATGTAAGCTTCTGAGGTTTGTGAATGAGCAAAATAACTTATCTAAATCTAAAAGTAGTACAAGCAATAGTCAGATTTGGCAAAAAAAATTTATGAATATCTATTTGCTTGATACTAGGATTTTTTTAAGGTTATGCCCACACATTATTTTTTTAAATTTGAGGTATTTACAGTTTAAGGTATGAAACGGGACATGCCTCGCATGTTTTTCAAACAGAATTTAATTTTTCAGTTTTTTTAAACCAAAGAGAATTTTGTAGTTTTTTGAGAAAAATAATCAAAAATACGCAAAACAAAGCTTTTTTTGCTTTTATAGGTTTATTAATATAAATAAAGACTTTATTATTATAACTGTTGAATTTCTTTTAAGAAATCTTACAGAATAATCGAAATTTTTTAAATAATTTTGTCCCGAGTAACCCCATAAGAGTCGAATTCAAGCAAAAAATGCTGATATATGATGAATTCAAAAATATACTCATCTTATAGCTCGGATTCAAAGGAACATAATCCAAAATTTCGGACCTGTACATGCGCTAAAAAAAGAGTTATAAAGATATCCGAAAATCGTTCCGAATCGCATTTGTCGGTACTTATTACACTTGTGAGAATCACTTATACTACATTTAGTAAACTATGGACAGTGATTCATAGATAATATTCACATCCATACTAAGCCCCAGCTTTGTGCAGAGGCGGTTAAAGAGAGAGAAGGAAATATTTGACATAAAGCACTAAAGGATCGGAAAGACCACCACATCAGGTAAACAATAATTTCCTCTTACTTTTCAATCACTCATCGATAGCATTCCAAATTTCAACAACAAATAGTTCAAGTGTTAAAATCTGGACTACACGGTGGTCAATTAACACTATGGTTATTTACTTTATTATTATAAAAAGCTTTTCCCTATATAAATATATAATTGCCGATATAATTGTTGTATGTGTAACTCTCCCAACTTAAAATGAATTGGACGGTTGCCTAATTCAATGAATGTTTTATTTTGCTGTTCTTTTTGAAGCAGTACCTAAATGTCATGAACTGAGCTGAGAGATTCGTTTCACCTCACATGTTAATTCCTCAGTTGAGCATCAAATAGATAGCAGCTATTATCATAGTAAACTTCACACCTCTATTATTGCTGACATTTGAGCTTGCTGATTTGACATATGCTTGTATGGATTGAAGCCAATCGATTCATAGCCTACTTTCTGTTTGTTAATCAACGTATACATAGAAGCACGATACCATGATTTACGAATGAAAAAACTGACATATTTCTACTGGTGTATGCATATTGCTGGAAGTTATGTGTATTATGTCACTGTCATTTATTTACTAAATACAAAATAGGAATAAATTTTTAAAATATTTTTCAAATGAATCTATCAATAATTATTGAGTAAAAAATTTAGGTTTAATATATTATTATAATGGCGTTGATGATTATTTTGATGCTGAATTTTAGAGTATCATAAAAAAATACATAAATATCACATTTTCATATATCACCTTTAAGCGAGTTTACTTTAAGTGAGGCCATGAGAAACAATAAATGAAAATACTTCAAACAAAAAGTATGTTATTCATGACATAAACTTGGCAATAATGCATGCATTAACCTAAATATTCAAAAATTAATTTTGCCTGTAACTAATTGAATTTATTCCTCAAACTTCTGGACTTAAAGAGTAGGTAATTTTTTACTTATCAGGTTCATCCGGCATTCAAACATGCTATTCATCAGAAATGATTCGGAAATAAAATGTCGTCCTATACTGTGTGTCCACGAAAAACCTCTAAAAAATATATGGGGTGATTTTACGTAAAACAAGAACATTTTTTTCGTATGAACATAGGTCTGGAAATGCTCCGCTATGGAGATACAAAGTGCTGAAATAGAAATATTATTTTCCCTTTTTTTAATTTTGCAAAAAATAAAGTTTTTTGTACAAAATAGGATAACCGGGTTTTTTTGGATTAAGAAATCATAATTTAGTATCAGTTTTTATGTAGCGCTTAGGACATACGCTATTAACATTTATTTTAATTTTCCCTTAGTTTCTTGACAGTAAACTTCTAGTATTGAAAAAAATCTTATTCTTAATTTTCAAGGAATAAGAGGCCTACTAAAGGAATTCATGGTAACAGCAAAATAACTTATGCCGCTAACAAATAGTCATAAGTTACTCATGTGAATTGTCGTATGCCATAAAATCATTGTTTCGTAACCAGTACTAAAACCAGCAACAAAATTGGGATTTTCTTCAAAATTATGGTTCAACTGTAACTGAAGTTGGTAATATTATGTATCCAACCTGGAAACTATAAAAATCTTCTCCAGGGTAGAGTATTTTACCAATTAACGTAGAGTATTGTAATCATTTCAGTGCATACACAGTAATGTTAATGATATTTGTGAAAATAGTACTTTAGACACAGATACAACATAAATGGAGCACACTATATACAGACTCATTGAAGATATATATTATATTATAGTTTGTATATGTCTGTTACAATGAGAATGAAAAAATGCCGCATCGTCAAAGGGAGACCCGATGTCTATGATGAGCCGCGCGTGCCGACTTGAATCTCGCCAAAGCGTAGCCGCATCCTGCGATGCGGCATTTTTTCATTCTCATATATGTCTGTTACAACCAATACATAAACGTGATCAAAAACGCAAGTGTTAGTTATCCAGATTGAGGAAGCATACTGGAAGCGGTTAGCAGTAAATATCCTCAACAGTGAGCTGAATCCCATGGTGCTACGCCATGTAAGCAGCCCGCATAGGATTCAGCACACCATAAAGGCAAGCAATCCAAAGCATGAGACGCAGGCACAACACAAATCCAGAAATCCTTTTCCTATTTACAAAATTATAATACATATTTAATTTGTTATTGTAAAATGGGATACTAAAACATATTAACATGGGTTAGCATTTGTCATATAAAGCTCAAATCTAAAAGGAATTATACATGATGCAGACACAGATAAATATTTGTATATACAAACTTGGATACCCAAGTACAGAGCGTTCAGAAATCATTACAAGTATGATTATAGCCTGTAATTGCTTGGAATCCGTTTTTAATCTAATGTTAAGTGATCTACTTTTGAGCAGGTGACTGCTTCTCCTTACCGCAACTACCCCAATTCAGTGGCAGCTCGTGAGCTGCAGCGGTGCAGAACCGCCTGTGAAAATTTATGGGCCACAATTTTGAATTTTTCAAGGTTTCAAGAGCTTAAAAATTAAAGTTAGGAATAAGAGTTTTCTGTACAATATGTACATACATCTCAAAATATATGTTTCTTCTAGAAAAAAAATAATCATAATATACTCGTAGATAATAATTATTATAAAACAAAAAACTCGAAAGAATATGAATAATAAATGAAATACAACTATTAGAAAACCACTTAAAGCCTAGTAGACTTGAGAAATCTGAAATTTTCACCTGTGTCAGTATTTGGGCTACACAGCATACACAAACAAGTCACGTGCCGCCACTGCAAAATAGCGTTTCTTATAGTTCCCAAATGGTTATTTTGCTTTGGAAATACACTTTTTCTTGCAAGGCATTCCATACTGAATAATAAATAATCAAGGATATTAAGATCTAGTGAAATCAGCGGCCAATAGTTAGCACCTTTTATAACTCTCGATACAAAATGGTTTTAAACATCTACCAACTCTGATGGTCTGTCTCTAAATTCCAATCCTATTTTGATATTTTCATTGAGACAAGTACCAGAATTGTTTTCTTGTGAGAAAAACTGGTGAACAAGCTCTTTATTTTATTGTGTTACGGCGCCACATTCAAGCATGTACTTCCTTTTTTCTTAAACTTGAACCTGATAAATTAAGTGTGCAGAAAGCCCTATTAACACTGTAAACTGACCAGTTTTTACTGGAAAACTTGCTGGCAATTTGCTTGCCCCTCCATTTTTGTTCTAAATCACGTTACAATCATCGGAAGATCATGGTTACATAAATGCGGAGCTATAGTCAAATGCAACACATTACAGGACAAATTACCACATACTAAATACTGCAAATGTCAAGCTGGTCAATAATATTTTTTAAGGTTGACATTGCTCATGCTCAGCAGAGCTTGGTAATTTCAGCACTATTCACATCACCGTTTCATAGGAGCAAGCTTTTAAACAGGATACATTTTTATGCACCATCCAGTATATAACTATTTTCTAAGACTTTTAACAGTTGCTAATTATGACATTTTTACACCTCACTCTTTCAATTGTTTCCGTCTCTAATATTCCGGAACAAACCTTAACGTGGAACGGAAATAAACAAGACAATAAATATACAAAGCATTAGTGAGTATTGGACTAAACGAAAAACATTTTTGGATAACATTAAAGTGCGTGCCAACATTCACAAAGCGAAAGCCACAACTGTAAAATGATTTAACCTTTTGGATATGAACACACTTCCCAATATTGTAGAAAATGCAATAAATAAATTGAAAGTGTCTTCATGTTAAATCATGTTAACCACATGATTTTTCTAAACCATATTCACGTAGAGTTGTGTGGGCACAAGTTTAGTTTAAGGAGTTTATGGATTGAAATAAATGGAGGAAATTAAAAGCTTCACTCACATATTAAACAATTACACAAAGTCGTTGTGTAGAGGATGATTCAAAGCAATTTGTTGTCTGTTAAACAGATTTTTCAGGAAAAATATGAGTTTTTTACTTCATCCGTAACATTTGTTTAATAAAGTAATTTTTTTTGATTGCGATGAGGCCACTAAGCAGGCCAAACATTCGTATATTGTATTGGAATAACATGTTTTTAAAGTCAATTTTTCTTTAAACTTACACTGTGTACAGCTTTTGTCCATTAGAGACTAGTACAGTATTTCTCAAAGTATGCTCCGTGGAGCCCGTGGCTCCGTGAAAGATGCAGAGGGGCTCCATCACTAATATAATATGAGAACCCTATTTTTACATTGTCATAAAAAATACCAAAAAAAGAGGAAAATGATCTCAAAGTGACAATACTGGCAATACTCATGATAAAGATTTATATATTTTTACTAGTTTCTGTTATTATAATTTTAACCTTACTTAATTTTTTTTGCAACAGATGCTATATTGGACTCCCGTCATATAAGATCCCACTTTACAGGGGCTCCACGTTTAAAAAAGTTGAAAAACCCTGGACCAGTAGATCACTTGTTAAACTAAAAGCATTTTTATTCCTAACCTGTACTAAAAAATTGTATTAAAAATGTTTATAAAACCAATATCGACAAAGTATTACCTCAGTTTAATCTTTTTTTTTTCAGGACCTTCGGAAAGCCGAAGGCAATTCCTGCGTGAGCCAAAGCACTACAATGTAAACGGAATTTTAAAAAAAAGGAATTCATGTCCATTAATCTCCTGTATCCTAATTATATGAAGTGTTTCATGTTATCATTACCCAAAAAAGTATTGATGAATAAGTGGGATTATGTAAACCTGTAGTAATATTATAGCATTAAAAAAATTTTAGTATTTCAATACCGATTGATCTATCAGCCAGCTTGATTTTCTGAGTAATGCGTAGAACACTGGCACAGACTATATATTTCCAAAAGACATGTTTGTAGACACAATTAAGCTGCTTCTATTAGTATACCCCTATTATTACCATGCACCACTGGCGGCTTTTGCGGGTGTAGGCAGGGTAGGCCCGGGCCTACCCAATATTTTAGAAACTATCAAATAAAAAATAAATATATAGATATATTTTAAATCATTCAATATAAATATATTGACATATATAATAATGCCTGCAAAAAGCATATTTTTGTAATAAATAGTCACAGAAAGCACCGAGTCGTCTTAACAGGCGCAAAACTAAACGGTCGCGTGCCGTTCGTCAGCTGACCGAACTTTTACATAGCGACCGTTTTTATATAGCGATATATGGCGGTTTTACAAAGGCCAAATTAAGGCAATCTTTGTGCATGTCAGGCCAGCCAATTGTCACGACGTCCACCGGCTACGACATTCAATTGACGCCAGATCCAACTTTATATGTTACATTACGAACGTTGCCGAACACCTATATTTCAAATCACCGCAATCCCTAGGAGTTTGACACGCGCTTAACTTGTCACACGACATCATATTGTCACGACGTCCACTCTCCGCCTTAAGCCTGCTGCAGCCGAACGCTTCCGAATTGCATGATGCCATGGGCTCAGGTCAATTCGACTTTATATTTTTATAATTTATTTAGGTATTTTATTTCAGTATTAGTAATGGTATTTATAATTATTCTAAATGTTAATATAGTAAAAGAAACTTTTTAGTTAAATCTGGCGTCAATTGGATGTTGCCGCCGGTGGATGTTATGACAATTGGTTGTCACATGATCCCGGAAAACTGACATAAGAGTCGTGCACTTTCAACTGCTGCCACTGTACCTAATTATTATCTTTTACAAGCTTTCTATCATTTTTCCAGACAATGCTATGATAACTTATTGTGTATTCTTATGACCATCTAAAAATGACAGGACTTATATTTATGTAATTTTAAGTTATATTCACAAAAGGAGAAAAAAAGTAGTAACTGCCTACGTCATTGACCAACTGTCAATGCAGACAAACCAGATCACACACACAAATCATTTTTGTACAAGTATTAATTAATTAGAATATAAATAGTTCAAATGTGGAAAATCCCTCCAAGAAGCAAGCGGTAGCCGCATAGCTAGAACTCTGCCTGTGATGTGATCGAAAAAACACACAAGTCACAGAGAGAGCTCCAGAACGCAGCTACACTAAGCTGTTAATTAACTGTTAGTAGGTTAAATGCAGACTAGTGTTACATTACTTATCATTCTAAGCCAGTCAAATCTTATCAAACTACACCAAAAACATTTTTATTGTAACTCTGCACCGTTAGCAAAATATGTAAATGTATCATTCACATAAAAGTTTCACAAAGGTTAGATATGCCCAAAGATATGCCGCCATATGTGTGTTGAAGCTGTTTTTCAACTATTACTACTTGATTATAGATTGTAGCAAACCATAGGTTAAAAGATATCAAGTTAATAAAAAAATTACCAGTTACATAAATATAGGTATTATTAATCTATTATTAAAAGGGTATGGTTTCATCGGTCACCATTTTAATGTGGTTTTGATTGTCAAATAATTAGTTTTGTTTTCAGAATGATAGATCTGTCACCAACTTAGGGCGTTTCAGATATTCATAACGCCCAAGGTCGTTATTTCTCATCTAATGTATGTCAAAATAGGGTGGTTATTTAAAAATAACAGACTAGTAGGACATTAGCGTAATTTTAAAATACTACATTCTCGAATGCATCCATTAAAGAGATTTTGGAAAGCATGTGGGTTTTTTAATCATATAATTTCATTTGATAATTCTTTCTTCAAAATCAAATTGTTATAATACATATAAAAAAGTGTTTACAGTATACGTCTATATTTGCATTCATGAAAAATCGCTTCAAAAATAATGCACATAACCACAGGAAAGATGAGCTTTTATATATAAATGCATAGCGATATCGTGCGAATGTCAATCTCCAGTTGTGACGTCATCCGGCTAGAACTATCGGTCGGCTACGCATGTACCTACACGTGTTCAAATAGGCAAAAGTAATTCTGACAACACAGGTCCTCCTGGGCCCGTGTAGAATACGTACTTAGGTCAAAAAAATAGGAAAAAAATAGCAAAAAATGTGATAAGGTTCTGAAACATTTTATTTGGTGACAGATCTATTATTTTGAAAACATAGTTATTAATCCGAACATAAAACAGATTAATTGGACACAAGTTACGATGATCATTAGTTTATTTTGGATATAAAGTATTATTAATTTAGATACATGTATTTGGAGACACTTATGTTAATCTGATATCAAATTTCTGAGATTAGATTTCATAGTCAGATGATTTCGTTTGGTGTCAAATATTTATTATTGTGACAAAAAAATTTATACCCTTATTAAAATAGCAAAAGCTTTGCTCTAAACTTCTAAAATAAAAGTTTTCGTAGTTTACTACATGGGTGGAGATATGCTTGCTGTATTCACCCTTTGGAATAGGATTATTATTTGCATATACGACAAGGGCTGGTGCATTATTGATCAATTTAAACCAAACGGTAAATATGGCAACTTTATCTAGACCCATGCAGTGTTCCTTTCATTATTATAATTATTCCCATTAATATTCCCGTAGCACGGCACTGGCTATCGAGTAATTCACCACTTGCTATTTAAATTATCACCACTATTTTCTATTTTCCACATCGATTAGAGTAAAATTCTGTATGGAAATATTTTTTTTTGTTAATTTCTTGCCATAAAAAACTTTTAACTTACCTATTTAATTTGTTTACGTGTGCTGTTAGTATTTATATATTAACAACTAGGGTTAGTATTCTACAGATTATAAAGTACCTAAAGTATATTCAGGTTTATTCTGCCAACGAAATAAACAAACACAGGCACCTAGAACGTTAGCGGCTCCAATAGAAAGCATGCACTGCGCTGATCGCGCGGTGTTCATTGTTTACGTGGTTGGAATTCGGAACTTGAATATACTTTATGTTCATACATGAAGTCACACCTGTAAAAATTCCACAAACGTAGAATTGTAAACACTCAAAACACCTTATTAGTGTATTACCTTGTAAATTTTTGTAAAAGCTCATTCAATTAAAAACTGAAAATATAATATGATATAAGTAGAAATTCTGCCAATGGCTGAATTAAAGAGAAATTCAAATATCCGTACTCAAGATATGGCGGTATGCATAGAAACAATTTTGAGTTACAGAAGTTCCAGGGTACATTTTCTTTGCATTTAATAATTAAGCATCTTTAATGCATTTTTAAGCATTTCCCTTTACAAAAATACCCCAAACCAAGCCATGAAATTCCATACAGACATACCTGTGTTATTGTGTTCAGTCTGTGAATTGAAGGAAAACCGACCAACCATTGGTCCTAACCCCTCGCTATCATGAATCAGAGGCATCTCCATTTTTGTACTGATAGCTCCACTGGGACTGTTACTGGTGGTGGAGTATCCCAGCGCCGATAAATTTAACAAATCCAATTGGCTGTTCACAGTTTGATTAGTGGTGGTACCATGAGAAGTACATTGTGAACTATGCGCTTGGTTCGTACTCGTACTGGCGCCCAGATCGAAGGAGTCTTTCGAAAACAATAAGCTCCTGCAGATCTGAAAATAACACATCTCAAATTAAAGCATGAGGGTATGTTTGGGAAAGTTTCGTTAGGAAAACATGCATAAGAAAACATAAGTGAGGTAATTTTGACAGCAACGCAAATCAGATTTTAATTGTAGTACCTGTAAAGGTAAACAGCTATTTATCAGTTTTAAACAATTTCTATTACTATTGACGAACTTGCCTCTGATCTTTAATGCAAGAAAAATCCTGACAAAGGCTAATATTTATTATCATTATTTAATAAATTAATATATTTATGAACTAATGATTACTAGATAAGTATTAGATATTATTATTAGAATAATATAATATAATATAATAATAGTTTATTTATAATATTTGGAAGATACATCCCACATTATCAATACGGCTGCTCCAAGCAGAAACACAGTAACCAACATTTCTGTAAAAAATGAGCTTTAGTGCTATATGGATATACTGTGTTCTTGCGCATCTTTTAAGCCTACCACGGTGGTTGTATCTTGTCTACAATCTGCTCTGTGACCATGCATAAACACAGTATCTACTTCTTATTTCGGTCTCCCCAAGATAAAACACATTATCTGCTTAGTCCCATGCATTAACACAGTAAATACCAGATACTGTGTTTTATATTGGTTATTGTTACAAAATATGTCACATAATAACTAAAGAAGAACACAGTATATGGTATACACTGTGTTCTTGCCTGGGTAATACACTCAGTAGGCTGATGTCACTTGGCTTTCTTACTGCATAGTTGTGTTATTGTTATTATTTTATAAGTGTAAAGCTGTGTTTGATAAAACCTCTATTAATAAATATGGACTCCCCAATCGTTATACCCATATCTCGTGCTAAACGGATAGTTGCTATGTGCAGTGGACCAAGGTAAGCGTATTTTTATTGGTATTTTTTATTTTTAGGTTAGGATTTGAAAAACTATTAAATATATATTCATGTCATTACAGATAGGTAATTTATATGGAATTTATATGATTACTATGATCATTTATATACAGGGTAAGTGTCCCCGGATTGCCTGCAATATATATATATAGGTGATATCTAAGTCAAAAAAATTTCTCGAAATTTAGTGGACATTTATTCCCAAGCAATTTTGTCAAGCCAAGCCAATATTTGTCAGTTTGGGGGACACATAAGAAAGTTCACTTCATAAGGAATGTAAAATTTTGTTTTAACTTTCTTATGAAGTGAATAGGAAAATTTACATAAAAATTATAATTCTAGCACTTCAGCCGCTGGGGTTGTCCACGAGAATTCCAGGAATGATAGCTTTCATGAAGACGATGACGACAGTATTGCTGATCCAGATTTTGAGATCAATGACACTGATATGATCAATGACAATGATATGGACGAAAGTTCTACAGAAAATTTTGACATAACGAATATGATTACACCAGAGGATGCTGATGAAGAGGAAAATGAAGAAGTAATGAACGAAAGAAGAAGAAATGAACGAAAAGATGTTGTGATAAACCCTAAGTTAAGTAAAAGTGAAAAACTAGTGCGTGATAAATCAAAACATAAAATTAGAGCTCTTTGTTCAGAAAAATGCAAGAAGGATTGTAATAAATTTACAGATGATGATCGTAATTTCCTTTGGGATAAATACTGGTCACTGGAGTACACATCAAGACGTAAATGGTTAGCAAAAAATGTACAACTTATCGACATTAACCGTAGAACAGTGCAGGCTAGTATAGATTTCAAAAAAAATAACAGTCGTTTATTTTTTCTACCGAAAGACGATAAAAATGTTAGAGTATGCCGTACATTCTTTCTCAATACTCTTGGCTATAGTAATGATTCTGTCATAACAGAATTATGTCATGTTATGAAAAAAGAACCCATTTGTGCGGCAGTAAAAGAAAACAGGGGCGTTCGTCCGAGGCCCAAATGCGATCGAGACCTCGTAAAGAAGCACATAGAAAGTTATAATACATGTGTTGCTCATTACCGCAGACATAATGCTCCTAATATCGGGTATCTACCACGAGAACTGACACTTAAAACAATGTTTGATGACTTTAACTTACAAAATCCTGGAATTTGTAAAATAGAAACGTACAGGCTCACAATTAAAGACATGCATATTTCTTTATGCATGCCTCAATCTGATATCTGTGAAGATTGCAATGTCTTTCAATTACAAGAAACAGAAGCTAAAACTTCAAATGTGAACCTAGCTAGCGATATTGTAGAACGGTGGAATTCTCACAGGCTTATGGCTACTAAAGCTACAAACAAGTATAAATCAGATGCACTCATTCCCGATACAAACACAACAAGGATATATTCCATGGATCTTCAAAAAGTAATACTACTTCCTAATATGCCCTCTGCAAAGGAAAGTTATTTTACAAGCAGACTTGTAGTATTTAATGAGACCGTTGCATCTCTAAGAAATGATTCAAAAACTCAAAACTATTGTTCAATGTGGCATGAAGCTGTAGCCGGACGAAATGGACAAAATATTGTGGATTCAATTTTGAGGGTACTAGAAGAAGAAAGAGATGTTAAACATTTCATATTTTGGGCTGACAATTGTACGGCCCAAAATAAAAATTGGATCCTCTGTACAGCGTTTGTTATTATCGCAAATGAGAATACAGCGGGGCCTGACAGCATATCAATTCGTTACTTAACTAAAGGACATACACACATGAGTGCAGATGGTGTCCATGGAAATATTGAAAAAAGGATTCTTAAGATAAGAAACGTTTACGATTTTAAAGACCTAAAAGCTGCGGTAGAATCATCACGTAAAAATGTGACAGTTTTAGAAGTAAATACCTTTCATAATTGGGAAAAAAAGAAGAGAGTAACACGAAAACAATATGATCCACTGAAGGACTTTAATCTACATTCCGTGGTGGAAGTCAAGTTTGAGGCAGGTTGTAGAACTCTAAAGTACAAAAATGATTTTGATGATGATTTTATTGAAATTGACTTCCTACAAAAAAAATTTGATATATCAGTGCGTCCTAACGCCCTGCTTCATCCCCGTGGAATATTAAAACAAAAAAAGGAAACTATAATAAAAGTATTAGTACCGATGATGCCCAGCAATAGACGCTTATTTTGGATGACTATTCCTGAAAATGATAACGTTAAAGATTTAACCTGTGAAGTGGACATTACTGATATATAAAATTATATCATAATCATTTTCCAAATATAATAAATAAACAGAAAATTCAGTTACTGTGTTAAATTATTTTTTTATTATTATTAATACCATTTCAAAACACAGTAAGTGCAGTAAGTTTTTGGCTATTTACTACATGTTACACTTTTAACAGTTACTGTGTTTCTGCTTGGAGCAGCCGAATAGATACAAATATATTTATTAAATTCATGGATTAATTAGATAATAATTAATGATTTGTTTGGTATCAGAGTTGAAAAACTGTTGCTACGTTTTTCAAATGGTTTTATAGACAGGCCGTTGGCGGCAGATGCGAATTGTTTCATCAACCCAATATTTCGGTATAATTTTATGGGACCTTTCTTTACTGATCGACTTGTAAGTTTCTGATCGTGTATGTAAAAGGACAATAATTACTTTTGGTCGAGGCAAATGTTATCGTGGAAAAACCGAAAAAAATGGTACTTTTTAAGCGCTGCCTTTGCGGTCTTATATCTCAATACCTATAAAATATATCAACTTGAATTTTGCACAGTTCGATAGACCGTTTAATTTACTTTAAAATAGCGTCTTAGAAATTTGCGCGCTTTTATTATTTACAACAAAAAAAAGATTACCTTCGATAACGGCAATATTTTGACGTATTCCGCCATGTTTAACGCTCCACTTTACTCGAAGAAGATATTAGAAATGACCATATTAGTTAGGTTATGAAAATCCGGGCGCGAAATTTGAAATGGGTTCCTAAACACACTTCAGCAAATTTGACTGCCATGTATTTCTTGTGGGAGATTCAAAAGTGTGATTTTCAGACGGGAATTTCTCGAGTTTTGGGCATTTCTTAGTATTTAAACCTATTATACGTCAAACTTTACAACATATTTCTCTACAATTCAAGTCCAAATCATTTTTTAGACCTATGAGTTAATTAAATAAATGCTTTTAAGTTAAATTGTCTGTTTTCCATGTACGTACGTCGCGTATTAGTTTCAACATTTCTTACGCAAGAGCGCCAGGCCAGCTGCCAGCCGTAAAAGTAAGGTTAAGGGTTATGTTATGATATTGTTAGTGGGTTGTTTATTACTATTTTGGTCAATGTTTATCGATTTTTTACATTAATGATGCAATAATATACGTACTATGTACACTTTTATGAAAGAATAATGGAAAAAATGGGCTCAAATGTGGATTTCTCCATATAAATAATAATCCGGTAAGTACCTACCTAGATAACGGATTATTATTTATATGGACATTTTTGTTATGTAAGGTTTTTCATTAACTAACTAAACAGATACCGCACAGCAAACTTGATGATACTAATGGAAAAGCCTTGGAAAAACAATGGTATTGTGCTTTATACCTTTCGATCGAATAGATGTTCTGCACTTATTCCTATCATATGCATACTCTGTTCAGGTCGGGGCAACCAAGAACAAGATACATTAGTTGATGCTGATACAGAATAATAAATTACTTAATAAGTAGAATAATAAGTACTTTTAATAAATTTAATTAGTCATCAAATTTAAAAGATTTTAAGTTAACAATCTACATATTCTGGCCTCAAGGAAAAAATCACTTATGGTTCCGAGTTTGATTAGGTAGGTACTCTATTTTCACCCATTTTCTAACCAACACACAATATCAATTTTGCAATCAGAAATTTGCAATCAGAAAAAAACATAAGTCTGTGATGAAAACTGCAAAACGTGAAATAGGTACCTAAATCAAAATAAAATGAGATTAGAAATTATCTAGGACACAAATATAATACAAATTCAGCGATGTTGCCACAAATATTGCCGGTTTTTAAATTAACACAATGAAATTATAATTTATTACGTAAGAAACTCTTATTAAATATTAAATAAGTTTATCCAAAACCTCCCTACCTCTCAAGGACCATATGTCAAACCCCTTCCTCTCCGAACCATTGGATCAAGCAACAACATACGTTTTTCATACAAACATCACCTTCTAAAATTGGTAATATTTTTATTTTGATAATGTTTACACAACATTTTAACACTCTCAGTCAAATAAAATATCAAACAATGTATTTATTCAACTTTTTTCACTAAGAGACTTTCTATTTCACGTCTACAACGCCCTGAACTTGTGTCCCCATAAGGCATCAATACATTAATTTTTAAACTAGGAACCCGCGCCAAATTGAGATCATAATCTAACTAAATTTTGTAAGGATTATTTTGCTCGATTATGTATAGTTTGTTAACATCGAAATATGAGACAAAAAAAATTCAAAGGATACCCACAATTGCCGCAATGGGAGATCGGGGCAGTATAACTTTTCTTGCAGTGACAAATCTGTGCCTATAATCACCATAAGACCACTATAATACCACCTATAATAACCACTTTACTGACTTGGTACATCTATAACTATTCTGACGTCGCTTCGTTTAATATCTAGGTGTTTAATTTCTAGGTAAGTATACCTCTGGAGAATGAGTTATAATGGTACACCTGACAAACTTATGAATTATGGGTGGATTTGCAAAAATGACAATGGCTGGAATTGGCCCCAATTCCAGAAAATATTAGGTCAATAATTAGTTTGTTCTACAGGGTGAGTCAGTTTTTTGTAGACAAACTTTAACAGGGGATAGAACGCACGTTTTTAAAAAGAAAAGTGCCTATAAATATATGGCCGATCTAGCTTCCTAAGGAAGATACAAGGTGTTAAAGTTTCATTTTTTTTACATTAATGTGTAATATTTTCTGAACGGAATGATATATTCACTAAATATTTTACACATATCTTAACCTGCATAGGATCAACATGTTGTACTGTTCCTGTCGAAAATACTATAGTGGATGTTACTTTTTTCGGGTACTTCTGCATAATGGAACTTCTTTTTCGTACGCCACTGACATTATCTGATTGGCCGTTGTTTCTCTGACAGTGTAATGTCGTTATTATATTTTTTTTCTCGAATTTTCTTTATGACTTATAAACGAACGCTTAGATTTTTTCATGTTTGGGGGATAATGCCTATTAATTAAGGCGCATAAAACAAGCGGTAAGAATGCTCAAAAACTTGCACAGTGGCGGGGTGGAAGGGGTGCTCCACCCCTTTCGTAAACAGAACATCTACGCCAAAGACTATTTAAAAAAAAACTGTTATTTTCATTATCTACATACAGTTTAACAAAAATAATGTCCCTTCTTCTGTTTCGAAATTCCTGTGCGGTTCCTAGTTATTTTGATTTTTAGTGTTTGATGTGGTACTAAATTAAGTAATTTATTTATTAGCAATAATAATTATCGGCTAAATATTTAATTCTTTCAACGAAACCTACCTAAATATGGTGTGTTAAGGATTCTAAAAAGCCGAAATCTCTTATTCTTTATCTTTTTCCAATGTAGTCAAAATAAATATTTATTATATCAAGCCTTACTCAAATACAATACTTTTATATGTTGAAATCTGTTAAATTACAAATGTACTTACAATACAATAGATTATTGTGCAGTTGCCAAAAGTCTTAAAAATTTCCTTTAAGTTTTATTAAACTTGTGCATGTACCAATTTCTGTTTCAATTTTTGTTTTTGTTTGCTAAATAATTTCCATTTAAAACTAGCGTATTTGTAACTGTACGTAATAATTGCAACAAAATATTATACTCCTTGGAAAACAAGTAAGCATTATGTCATATTTTGAAACGACAGTTTGACGTATTACAAGTTTAATAATAGTTAATAATAGTTTGTAATACGTTTGACGTATTACAAACAATTTTGCTTCATCTTGAATATTTTCACTGTTATTAATTATTATTTTTAAGATTAAAAAGTTATTTTATGTGATTTGCCAGATTTTAATTAGTGTAACATGCGGTTTACATTTACAAATAGCGAACAAGCCGACATTCATTTTATTTATGGGTTCGCAAATGGGAATTCAAGATACGCAGCTAGGGAGTATCGAAGAAGATTTCAAAATAGACGACAACCTCATCATTCCGTTTTTGTAAGTATCCACCGTCGATTTGTTAACCAGGGTTTGAAAAATGTACCCGGGGGCCGACAGAGCAACCGTGGACGAGATAGAGACCGTATATTGCGGGAATTTAATAGGAACCCAACGACAAGTACTCGACGTGCTGCTATTGCTCTTGGTATTTCCCAAAGTAAAATTTCCCGGGTTTTAAAACGGGATCACAGACGCTGATCATTTTCAACCTGTTCAAGGTTTATGTCCAGGTGACGCTGAACGAAGACTTACTTATTGTAGGTGGGTTCTTAACTCCATTCAAAATAATAGGGATTTCTTATCCAATATACTGTGGACTGATGAATCTTGTTTTACTCGTCGTGGTATAGTAAATTTTCATAATCTGCATGTATGGGCACATGAAAACCCACATGCCATTCAACCACGAAGTTTTCAACATGAATTTAGTACAAATGTCTGGATTGGAATTTACGGCAACCACGTGTTTGGACCTTATTTCTTGCCACAACGTGTAAATTCAGAAAATTTCCTACAATTTTTAGAAGAACACCATGGTAATATATGGGAAGTCATTCCTTTGAATTTAAGAAGACAGTCTTGGATTCAACTTGATGGGTGCCCGGCCCATTATGGCAGAAATGTAAGAAGTTGGCTAAACAATAACTATCCAGGGAGGTGGATAGGTCGTGGAGGTCCAGTGGCGTGGCCTCCCAGATCCCCCGATTTGACACCACTTGACTTTTTTGTGTGGGGATTCATTAAGGAAATAGTGTATACCACTCCGGTTAATACACTTGAGGAACTTCAAAATCGCATTAGAGATGCTTGCAATGAAATAAGGGTGCATCATTTAGTTAACTTAAGACGTTCTATGATACGTCGCAGTGAAATGTGTATTGAGAAGAACGGTTTACATTTTGAACAAGGTATCTAATTTTATGTATGTAGGTACTAGTGTTATTGTTATTAATTCTTGTAATTGTTATTTATAAATCATTATTGCTAACAATTGTTATTTATTCCACAATTATTATTGTTAATTAAATATTGCTATAAATTCAAAAATGTTTATATCTCCATAAACATTAACATCAATGTTCATGTAATGTTTTTTTTGTAATTGTAATTACTTGGAAAGAGATAGAGATTTCGGCTTTTTAGAATCCTTAACAAATTACTTAATTTAGTACCACATCAAACACTAAAAATAAAAATAACCAGGAAACGCACAGGAATTTCGAAACAGAAGAAGGGACATTATTTTTGTTAAACTGTATGTAGATAATGAAAATAACATTTTTTTTTACATAGTCTTTGGCGTAGAAGTTCTGTTTACGAAAGGGGTGGAGCACCCCTTCCACCCCGCCAATGTGCAAGTTTTTGAACATTCTTACCGCTTGTTTTATGCGCCTTAAGTAATAGGCATTATCCCCCAAACATGAAAAAATCTAAGCGTTCGTTTATAAGTCATAAAGAAAATTCGAGAAAAAAAAATTATAATAACGACATTACACTGTCAGAGAAACAACGGCCAATATCTCGAAAACTGTCATAGTTAGAGCAAAATTACAAGAGATCAAAATTGTTACTAAGGGGCCGTTATTTTAGAAATATGTATCAGATAATGTCAGTGGCGTACGAAAAAAAAGTTCCATTATGCAGAATAGTCGAAGTACCCGAAAAAAGTAACATCCACTATAGTATTTTCGACAGGAACAATACAACATGTTGATCCTATGCAGGTTAAGATATGTGTAAAATATTCAGTGAATATATCATTCCGTTCAGAAAATATTACACATTAATGTAAAAAAAAATTAAATTTTAACACCCTGTATCTTCCTTAGGAAGCTAGATCGGCCATATCTTTATAGGCACTTTTCTTTTTAAAAATGTGCGTTCTATCCCCTGTTAAAGTTTGTCTACAAAAAACTGACTCACCCTGTATACTGAGAAAAATTGTAATAATAGTAAGTGTGCATGTTTTGTATTCCCGAATGCAAATGTAAAATGAATTGTACATTGTCATTCAAACATTTGACAGGTAGAAGATGCAGAATTATTAACAGAATAATTTTATAATATAAAACTATATAAATAAAAAATATATCTATATACTTACGTCATTATTCCAATTCACATAATTCCATTAAAAAATATATATCCAGAAATGCATATCACAAATTCATACGTAATATAAGTGGAATTTATGGGCTATACGTACAGCGCGCCTGAAGTATGAGGACCTGCGGCGTGATTGTGGCGCGGTATGGTGATCGAGACTAGTGCGCGGTAGGGTGATCGACACTCTAACAGAAAATTGATTGTGGGCGTTTTATTATTGCAGTGAAGGGTATACATAATCGAGCAAAAATAATCCTTACAAAATTTGGAACGACAAATTTTCTACGTGAATTTGATTCTAATATCTCCTTCTAGCAATGAAGTGGAGCGCGTTAAACATGGCGGAATGCGTCAAAATATTGCCGTTATCTTTTTTTTTGTTGAAAATAATAAAAGCAAGCGCGCAAATTTCTAAGACGCCATTTTAAAGTAAATTAAACGGGCTATCGGACTGTGCAAAATTCAAGTTGATCTTTGATAGGTATTGAGATATAAGACCACAAAGGCAGCGCTTAAAAAGTACCATTTTTTTCGGTTTTCCCACGATAACATTTGCCTCGATCAAAAGTAATTGTCGCCCTTTTACATACACGATGCAGAAACTTGATCAAAGAAACAAATCGGTCAATACAAGTCCCATAAAATTATACCGAAATATTGGGTTACTCTGTAAAACTTAACGTTTTAGATATTACGCCGATGTCTATTAGTTAATGCCTAGGTATAAGGAACAAATGAACATAATATAATGATAATGAACAAATCTGACAAAATATTTCGAAACATATTTCTTAATTAATTGCTGATAGTTTATAAATAGATATATTAAAATTAAAAAAAAATAGTTTCTTAAAGTAAATTGGATATAAATATATTATTTAATATAGTTTATTTATTAACAACAATTTCCAATAGAAGCAATTAGCCGAGAAATATAAGCTCTCAAAAATATGTTGATAATAAATATCTTGAATTTCTGTAACAACGATTAGAAAAATATGTTTTATTATGTTTTCCATTTTAGGCTAGCTGTTCCTGACAAAAAACGACGCTATAATTTCATATTCTTATGAAATAAAACTAGTACCAATGTGTAGGTGTACAGACAAGACTTGTTAAGACGCTTTCTCTAAAAGCAACGCTTGCAAAACAAAATTTAACATCAATTAGTGTTACAAACACCTGTCCTATTTTTAGACTACATACTACAGAATGCTTTGAACCAATTTTAAAACAATCAATAATGCATCTTCTGTGTAACAGCCATGCCATGCCTTGAGAATATTTGGGTTTAAAAAGTATTCAGGTACACACTTGTTCCTTTTTACAAAAAATATTAACAATTAATTTTATTGTTAAAAAAAATTATACGTTAGAGTGTAAACAAGTTTAATCAATCAAGTAATGAAAATAGTTTCTTAATTAATAAATTTACATTAACTTCTCTGTTAGAAGTTTACTGTTTAACTTAGAAGTTTACTGTTTAACAAAAAATATTCTCACTGTCCCATTCCGTATGGCAAATGACGCATCAACTGAATCAGTCGATTACTTGATTTCGCCCCAAGAGTACCTACATTTTTTTGTATGGTGTTAATAAGTACACACCGGATATAAATCATCAAGTTTAAAGAAGGTATGCTAGGAAAGGTGGGAAAAATTGACTTTGTTTTCAGGGCAATCATTTTGGCTATTATATAAACTAGTAAATCACTGATACATATTCTTATAGGCCATCAGAAATAGGGGTTGGAGAACGAAAAGTCTATATACAGCAATATTTGTGAAAAAAGATTTTGGTGTCTAGAACATGTTGTCATAGACGCGGACAATTGGTGGGGGAAGGTTGTCGTATATACAAAATAAAAAAAATGTGTGTAATTAAATTCTCTACAAATTATCTCTTATAAAATTTTCCGATTTTCCTAACCGTCTTTCCAAAAATGAAGAAAATATCGCTGTATCTATACTTTTCTAAAAAACGAAAAAAATGTTTCCTATTTCTACTGGCCTATTATGTAACGATAACAAATTATGTCTAACATAGCTGTCTCTAATTGTAGCAATAATTACGTGTAAATTAACGTGTAATCTTATCAAATATCTTTAAAAGAATATTTTATTATATCAAGTAGGGGATATGAAAAAACTAGATTGAAGATTTATATTTTCCATCCCCGGTCAGATCAATTCCATGAGATATAATGGTGAACAAAAAGCTACACTCACATACAAAAATATTGCATATTTTATGCATTTTATTTTAACTCTTTTTTATGCTTATTTCTTTTCCTTTAAAACAACATGTATTTTTATTGCAAAATATCTTGTTATTCTAATAAAAAATATCTTGTTATACATATCTACGTATATTAATAGTCAAGTAAATTATATATTGAGGCTTTACAACAGATTTGCCGAGGAATTAATGAAACCACCTGTGTTGCTTATAACATTTAATTAGAAGCAAAAATGACGACAATATAACGATTTAAGGCAATATAATAACACTTTAGTACTTAGCATTTCCTTCTCTAGCTCTAGCGGTAGTCTGCACGAAGGCACGCAGGTCTTGGATCACTTCTTTCGGAAACTGATTCCATTCCTCCTATGCAGCAATCCTTATTGCTGATTTCCCGCTCTTATATGTCGCTTTAGGATGTCCCATAATTGTTCTGTTGGATTCGCATCAGGACTCATTGGTGGCCACTCTAGTGCCTCAATCTCAACAAATTTATAGCACGAAGTTATCGTAACAAATGAAGACGATATAAGTTAAAGATACTCCCAGATACTCCCCTGTGTGTTCACGTTTTGTCAAGTCTTTTCATTACTGTTTTGACACTGGGGGGTTGACCGCTACCAGAAAAGGTGTACAAAAGATTTCCCCCAACTGATGAATTCCCTTGATTTCCCGATGAATTCCCCTGACTTCCTGTTGGATTTCAAATAAGTCAAACAATAATAAAACGCGCATGCGATTTAAATGAAAATGTGCTGAGTTCCTGTGAATTCCTCTTGACTGCCCCTGAATTCCTCTCGACTACCTCTGAATTCCTCATGAGTTCCCCTGATTTCCTCCCGAATTCCTCTTCGATTCAGCAAGAGTGCCTCTGAGATCCTGTGAATTGCCTTCGAATTCCTGTTGAGTTCCTGAGTGTGTACAAAAGATTTCTCAAGTGGTTAACCCTGGGGCGTTGACCGCTGCCAGAAAAGGTGTACAAAAGATTTTCCTTCAACGGATGAAATCCCCGGATATCCAGATTAATTCGCCTGACTTCCTGATGGATATCAAATAAGTCAAAAGCTAAATGCAAATAAACGCGCATGCGTTTTAAATGAAAATGAGTTCCTGTGAATTCCTTCCTCTTGACTTCCTCTGAATTCCTGATGAGTTCCCCTGATTTCCTCTGAATCCTCTTGAGTTCATCAAGAGTTCCTCTGAGATCATCTGAATTCCTGCTGAGTTCCTGAGGGTGTACAAAAGATTTCCCAAGTGGTTAACCTCCCATTTGACACTTACATTAAGATTAACTTGTTTTGCGATTAGTAATTCATCTTTGAGATGCCTAGCTGTAAGTGTGCATCTTGTCTATAATATCATGTACATAATATCCTATTCACTTTAGAGTGTAACAATTTTAACACAAACTAAATCACTTAAATGTGGCATCTCTGAGAAAACTAGAACGTCTCAGGAAATAAAAACACTCGAAATGTCATTCTAATAACAACAAACATAACAGCAGATATTATTAGTCGCCATTATGTTCGTAATTTGTAACATTTTTGCTTATTTCGCTACAAAGGCTATGTCTAAGCATTATTTTCTCTGTAATAAATTGCAATGTAAATCACTCCAGAATAAGACATTTCAATAAAAAATACATAACGATTTAATGAAAAGTAAATACATAAAAAGTAAAATATGCAAAATTTTTGTCTGGGGAATTTAAAGAGAAAAATAGATCTGATTTTATTTGAGAAGGAAATGAAATCAGTTGCAGCGTTGCAGCATTAAAAAGCAATTAAATTAATTGCAGTCATAATTAATTGCTGGTCGCAATCGCCGTATTGCCGCGCTTTTTACAGAAATAAGTATTGTTAAGATGGTGAAATTATTGTACTATTGTTAAGATGCTCAAAATCGCAAAATTGGATCCAGTGTAAAAAAACACCATATCACAGTGCAAAAACTGCTTTATCAACTTATTTTCTTTGTTTTTGCTTATGACAGTTTATCGCGGGTGATCAATCAATGGATGATACAATCAATAAGTACATCAAAGGACAATTTTGACAAGGTGTCAGTTTCTTCGAGTCATTGCTAAATAATATGTTGAATGAACAAGAAGTCAATGCGAATTCTTTATAGGATATTTTTAAATGAATATCTTTAGGTGATAACACAGAAAGTAATATATCCACACAACCAATATAATAAAAATCCATTTTTGTAACGCCATATCCTAAAATGACATTTATTTGACAGTTTCAATCAATCAAAACAATGTCATTATTGACAAGTGAAAAACAAAGAAAACAGTCTGAAATAATAGTTATTTGTGTATGTAACAAGGCATTAAGTATATGGCTGAACTTTTCATCACGAGTGTCTCCTTTATTTACGTACCACGTACGTTAGTGTACCGTCGTGAGCAAAAAAATAGGACAGGTCTTATAACGTATTTTGGCTAAAATCTAGTTATGTACATCTACAGTGACTATAATATAGAGACAGTGGCGATAACACGACAATAAGCCAGGCCTCCGGCGCCATGTTGAGGCTTACTTCAATTGCGTTAATAAAGGCACTAATCGATCTTGTTTTCGTAACTATGGAAATATATAATATGTACGAAAACATTTAACAAAAATACTGGTCACGTAGACAACTGTTGTCATTTTTGAAAAACAGTTGTTAATAAAATAAAAGTTGATTACTTTTATTAAGTGTTAAATTATAGTATATTATTCCAGCAATTCATGACACCAATTATTGTATATAATAGAATAATGGGAAATATATATATAATAATATACAGTGTGTTAGAAAAGTAATGGATAAATTCAATATTTCTTAAGACTGACGTTTCTATCTAAAATCCTCGGACACGTCACTTTTTATTTTTAATTCCGCTTATTTTGATGTAATATACAATAAGATGGTGCTCCGGATGTGACGTCATCGATAATTTTTTTAAATAGCAACAATATATTTTTCCGACAGATTCTTGTAGACGAACGCTTCATGAGTTCGGCAATATAGCACACTTTATATTTATTTTCAGAAACAGAGGTTTAAACGAATTAATAAAAAAATCATGGCAACAAAAATACCATACTGCTGCATTAAAAATAAGAATTGAAACAAGTGTGCTATGGCTCGCTTGAAACAAAACAGTAAGGTGACAGTAAATGTCACTGTCAAAAGTGTTGTTAATCATTAAAAGCAAAGATGTTATCCGAAAAAGAAACAATAGAAATATCAATTATGATAGGCTACGGTGATTTAACCCGAATACATAAAGAAGTTTGTTTGATCAAGTCGAAATATGAAAGTAAGAACGTCAGTCAGTCAAAAGTAAGCAGGATTGAAGAGAAGTATAGAGAGCATGGCACTGTCAGAGTTCTTCCCAGAAGTGGACGTACCAGAGTTGTTAATGATGGAAATAGTTAAATGTTTTGTTGTCCGTCCATGAAAATCGGTATTCGATGACGCGAAAAATTTCAGATGAATATGGAATTTCAAATTTTCCAGTTCACAAAATCCTGAAGATCAACAAGTATCACCCGTATAAAGTTAAATTAATAAATGAATTAAACGAGGATGATCGAGGTCCACGTGTTCAATTGTGCCAGGAAATGCTGGAGAGAATACTCATAAATCTCACTTTTTTAACAAATTTTATTTGCGGACGAGCACCCGGACATTGTCCTCACATGGCGTTGTGAACAGGCAAAAGTGCAGATATTGGGATAGTGACTGGCCAAATTGGACAATTGAGTCTCACATTAATATCCACAAAAAATAATGTATGGGCAGGTATTATAGGAAGTAGGATTTTGGGACCATATATGTTTGAGAGAAATTTAACCGGAGACACTTATTTAGATTTTCGCCGACGACTTAACCCCCGCACTTGCCGTATTGTTCCCAAATATTGATCATCCAGACGTTCCAGCTAATGAAATCTGATGCTATCAGCAAGATGGAGCACCCCCTCATTATTCATTATGCAGTAAATATCCGTCAATATTTACACGAGGTGTTCCCCGGGCGGTGGATTGGTCGAACATGGCCTATGGAATGGCCTGCTCGACCGCCTCATTTAACCCCACTGGATGTCTTCCTCTGGGGTTACTTGAAAAGCTTACTACCCAAAACCGAGGAATCTGGAAGCACTGGAGGAACGAATACGGCACCACATAAGAGCAGTGTCACCGATTATTTTAAATAATGTGTGGGCGGAAACATTCAATCGTTTAGAGTTGTGCTTAAGAGAGAACGGTCGCTATTTCGAACATTTAATTTAGATTAATATTTATTTCTACATACGTTCCTATTATTTTTTATCTATTCTTTGTTTCTTACTACGTTACTCCTAGTTTTCTTGAGTTAAGTAGTTCATTGTTGACTGTATTCTTATTAACATTTTGCCCATATTAAATTCAATGTGTTTAGGAACAATACTGCGTTTAAACCTCTGTTATTAAAAATAAAAATAAAGTGTGATATATTGCCGAACTCATAAAGAGCTGGTCTATAAAAATCGACCAGTAAAATATATTGTTGCCATTTAAAAAAAATTATCGTTGACGTCACATCCGGGACACCATCGCGCCATCTTATTGTATATTATATTATTATCAAAATAACCGGAATAAAAAATAAAAATCGAGGTGTCCGAGGATTTTAGATAAAAATGTCAGCCTTAAGAAATATTGAATTTATCCGTTTCTTTTCTAACGCACTGTATAATAATGGCAAATGAATTGGGTGTTGAATACAATAAATCTTCTACGCATTGTACGCATTTATCTTGACCATTGTACGCATTTATTTTGAACGTTTTTGAGATAAATGTTTTAAAAAATTCTATTTTAAAACGTCAATGTCATCAGTTGCCACCATTCGGTTTCATATTTGCCTTGCTCTTAGTTCTCAATAGAAATATTTGGAATTTTGTTGGTGCCCGTTGGCGTGGTATATGTAAATCAAATGTAAAGTGTTGTATAATGAAAGCGTTATTATTGAATACTAGTGTATAATGACTCCATTATACAACATTTTTCAAATATGTTATTGAGTTATTATCAAATGGTCGTGGACAAAACAGAAATAGGCTTAATAGGCAACAGAAATCGTTAAATATTTTATTATTCAATAGCATTTACTTAGTCATTACAAGGTAACTCTGTTAATTTGCCGTATTTTTACAAAATTATATTGTTTCCTAATTTCGAATGGCGATACAAAAAATGTTGTATCTGTAACTCGAAGCTAAAATGTATTTTTTTTACTCGTGTGGTTCATATAAACGCCCCACTTGTACCCACTTGTAAAAACCACAATTTAACCACTTGTTATATAAAGTACTCTAATGTTAGAATCATCAAATCTATAAATTTCCTTAAGAATTGATATTGACTGATCATTGAAATATTTTAGGCAATTTACAATTTTAGCAAATAGCTTAAAAGAATCGGTGTAAGAAATAATATTGGCGGATTAGGTGAAATATAACTGTTGTATTGGATGATTATATCGCGAACAATAATATGAAACCACAATTTTTTATCCGTCTTAAAAATCACTCACCGTGTTATAAGGCAGAATATCTCCGCTTCATACTATAACTAAACTGAAAATCATTGAATGTTTTAAACCATATGAACCATATAAATTTAAACTACTATGAATTATCAGATGTTAAAAAACAGCAACAATTTCCATAAGTTTTGTAATTTTAAATATTGTAAGTAAGTATATTGAGAATTAATTGGAAAATAGGGTTTATGAAAATAAAATTAAGTTTATTAGATTCCGAAGAAAGGAAAACCTGTAGACAGATTTGTGTACATAACAGTAAGCTTGCAAATTGCATATTCACAGCTTTAAAAATCCCCTCGCCCTGTGCCGCCATAAATTATTCCCAGAAACACGAAAAATGAAGTAAGAAATGTTTACAAAATGCTGGCATTTTAAAGTTATATATGGTCTAAATATAAAATTGTAGCGTTATTATTGTCTAAGTAATTGTAGAAGTGTGTATAGAGCAGCGATTTCCAGACTGTATCGTGTCGTTTTTTTTGCGTAGAATCAGGTAAATCATGATAGATTTTGTTAAGCATGTCACTGGGCACATTTGATTGTATTTTACGAAATTTTCGTCGCCTGGAACTTTTTAAATGAATAAAAAACTAAAAAATTGTATTTTGAATAAAATTTATTATTTTTTAGTTTCCATATCTTTAAAACTCATAAAGCTATGGATGTACTTATAAATTTTTTTCAATTCAATTACACAATATTGCTCTTTTTAACAGTACCGAGGGTTCTCAAATATGTTAATTTTTCCACAAATAAGGAAAACGAAGTATTTAAGTTTTACGTATTACAATTTTCAGAATCGATAAACTTTATTTTTGAATTTTTTTATATACATACAGCGAAGCATATGAAGCCCAAACTGAAATATTTTTCATAATATATCGTTTGGCAACAGGAATTTTTTTCCAGAACGCCATTTTTATAGCAAAATATTCACAGGGCGCGCAATTAAGTACACCCCACCCCTATAGGTATATACGGGATTTAAAGTAGGTTGTAAATTTATAAAACAAAATATTGATGAAATCAGTCGATACATACAGATGTATTAATTTTGCTTATAAACTTTTTTTTAGGACTGTGGCTTATATCCGCCAACGTAGGACTTTTATAATAAAAAAAGTTATGAATTGTAAAGTAGTCGCTTCACCCCCAAAAACCACCCCAAACGTCTCTTTTCTTTCAAAACGTTTCTTGTGTTTTTCTTGGGAACGGTCGATATCACAGAAAAATTTATGCTCACTAAAAATATTCCTTATGAAATTTGATTATTATTCCTTTGAAATTTATATTACATACTCACACGGTACGTAGTTAGAAGCGCTGTTATGTCTACGTTAAGTATAAATAAAATCATAAAATAAATCATAAAATCGATAGCGCAATTATTATTAGATGTCTTAGATGTTTAGATGTCTTGATATTTTAACGTCCCCACCGGGATGGGGACGTTAAGAAACATGTTTGACGAAAAAAAAAATTTGACGAAAAATTTTGAAATAAAAAAGTTCCTGACCAGCAGAAAATTTCGTAAAAAGTGGATTCGTGTACAACCACCTAATTAAAGAATCGTACCAAGTCTGATTTAGTTCTACACCAGTTTCGTTTTATCGAAAACTAAGCGACATTTTATTAGTCTATATGTGCTAATTGTTTATTGTGACTTCCTTAATAAATATCCGAGAAACAGCACATTCGAGTGTTTTTCATTCGTTAAGTCATTTATCTTGAATTTTGTGAATACTTCATTAAAGTGTGGTAAACTTAATAAATAAATTTTAGCATTGAAAATGCTTATAGGAAATGGCACGTCAAGCCGATATTGGACAGGCAACCGGATGGCGAGTGGTAATCTGGCCCCCTCGTACCGGCCAAAGTGACCCCAAATGGGCAGGGGCGACAATACAAATGGGGTGGGGTAAAATCGAAAATTTTTTGACAAAGCAACCGGATAAAAATGCGGTATCATTAAAGGTAATACCCTAATTATCGCGCTCATTATATAATAACAATTTTTTGCCAGCCGAAACACACGGGCCGTTTTTGCACTAGCGAATAAAAAAAAATAAGAAAAAAAGTTATGAGGCAACCGCTTCACAATTGGTGAGCATACTTATTGACACCACCAAACATTGGGAAAAATTTGCCATCCGATCCCGATGGGCAGTTTCGGAGAAACAACCCCTCAAAGTCGCCGAAAAACCCTTTTTTTCGATTGTTTCAACAATAATTTTAATATAACACTAAAAATTGTTGAAATCGGATGGCGTTCGAAATTTATACTGTCCTAAGTACAAATAATAGTGTGTATCAATGCCATCCGATTTTGATTAAATTAACCCCTATTTAACCACCCCGCAAACCTCATTAAAATTACAATACTGCCATACGCTGCACAAAATTGTTGAAAATCCTTTTCAATGAATATTTACCGACTGCTTGGACTTTTAAAAAGTCTGTGCATGCTCATTATGTGATATTTGTGTTGTGATTTTTTCAAAAATCATCCCCCTGTCTGGTTGCCCACATTGTCCTAAGGGTTGGTGGGGGGGGGTTGTTGGGATAGGGTGTAAATGGATAATGAGCATGCGCACAGACTTTTTAAAAGTCCAAGCAGTCGGTAAATATTCATTATTGTAATTTTAATGAGGTTCGAACGCCATCCGATTTCAAAAATTTTTAGTGTTTTTTTAAATTATTGTTGAAACAATCGGAAAAAAAAAGGGTTTTTCGGCGACTTTGGGGGGTTGTTTCTCCGAAACTGACCATCAAGATCGGATGGCAATATTTTCCCAATGTTTGGTGGTATCAATAAGTATACTTACCAAGTATACCTGTTGCCTCATAACTTTTTTCTTGTTTTTTTTTATTCGCTAGTGCAAAAACGGCCCGTGTGTTTCGGCTGGCAAATTGAATATACCGCGATGAGGGACAACAACACCGCAATATAGTTTGGTAAGATATAGTGAGGGACCGAGAATCGAGAGTACTACGACTACGTACTTGTGTATGCCGTGTACGTACTACACCGGCTACGCATTCGCAATATTCGGATAGCGTATCAGAAGCAGGCATGGGCATAGCCGTGTGAGCGCGCATAAATTTAAAAGCCTGCGGTTTAATATTTTTAATACGTTCATAACTTGTTGCATATGACTGTTATTTCTTGATACCTAAAATTATAAATATAACAAATAAGATTTCGATATTGATTTTTATTCACTATGAAAGTTTCTCTGTACAGTGGAAGCGCAAGAAGCAGGAGCTTATAAATTGGCGATGTCTGCTTATAACAAATTTCCGGTATGGAATATTCATGTGCAGTAGCTTTTCCTGGCAAAAATGGATACGCAGTTGGTATTCCCGACTTTAAATAAGGCGCAGTAGCTAGCTCTGGAAAAAATGGATGCCCGAATACTAAGGATGCGCAGCAGCTTTCTTTGGGAACAATAGAAGTGCGGAAGGTTTTTCCCAGTACCATTGATGCGCCGTAAGTTTTTTCGAGTAATTTGAATGCGCAGGTTTTCCGAGTGCTTTGGCTGCGTAGTATGATTTTTGAGTACTTTGGATACGCAGTAGGTTTTTCCGAGTACCTTGGATGCGCGGTAGGTATTCCGGAATACTAAGGATGCGCAGTAGAATTTTTTTGGGAATAATATAAGCGCAGAAGGTTTGTCGCAGTACCATAGGTGCGCAGGTTTCCTCGAGTAATTTGGATGCGCAGTAGATTTTCCGAGAACTTTGGGTGCGCAGTAGGGTTTTTCAGTTACTTTGGGTCCGCAGAAGGGTTTTTCGAATTGGGTATATAAATGATTAGTTATATTCTACTACAATAGAAACGTAGTACTGTAATATAACAAGGTATTGTTAGTATTATTATTTTCAGATAATGGACTCTGAAATACATATAAGTTCATCGATGGAATGTGATAAGGCTCCATGTACTTCTGACTTAACATAGAAAATTGCAGAAAAGTGTCGAAGATTTCGCGAAAACAAGAAAAACATTCCAAAACTCCAAAGCCTAATATTTCTCAGTTAATATCTAAAAATGTAGAAAGATGGCGCAGATATCGTGAAAAAAAGAAAAATATGTAAAGTGATTGCATAACGACTTCTGTCATAAGAAAAACTGGTGGTGGTCGAAAAATTAAAATAAGTGCCCTCTGAATGGGCTTCAACTTCCAGTGTACAATTTCAATTAGAAGAACCACCGAGGACAAAAATAAAGTTGTGCAGTATATGTCCAGCAGTGGTTCCTTATATTCCAGTGATAATGGCGGGCCTCCAGCTGCAACAATGGATACCAACAGACACCTCCATCCGGATGAATGTTTGATAATTCCATGATTATGGACTTTTTCGAGGATAATAAAAATAATATGGCAGATTTGATGTTAAACTAATTCGATTAGCGTCTGTTTTAAATGAGACTAAATTTAAATTTAAATGTCGCCTATAATTAATAGATATGCAATGCGTACGGAATTTGTATAACCCAATGATGATTATATGAGCCGAACCAGCTCATGATATTAAGGCATTGATATATATGATATTAGGGCATTGCTGCCAAAACATCCATCCAAGTCTCATTATTAGTTCCAACAGCTGATCTCTGGTGGAACGAAGATAATCGAGTATTAATGATTGGTTTCATTGAACAATTTGTTTATGATTTAAAATTGTTGGCTTCGAATACAGATTTCCGTGCTTCCATTGAACGGTGCAATATACAGGATTTCAGCTCTGAATTTTTAACGCTTTTGGCACGAAATTTTAACCGGAACTAAAATTATAATTAAATTATAATTATAATTACTGTATCTTTAGCTAAAGTAGAGTCTAGGACTGCCGATGTGAAAACAAAATGAAAAGTATTAGTATCCTTCCCGTTTACATGCGATGATTTTGGTTTCTGCGAAAGGGCTCAAAATCATTAAAAGTGGAGTCTATGCTTTTTGAAAAAATAAAATTGGCAGCACCTACAACTCCGGGTTTCAATTCAAAATCATAGGTTTCGAAATTCATAAAAGGCAACGGAGAGAAAGAGGATTTCTTTTTTATTGACTTGTTAACATTTCAGGTAATTAAGGTAATTTAGATTAATAAAACAAGATAGTGAATATCTGTTTGCAATTTTATAAAATCAAATTATGATTGTATCACTTGAAAACATATTGGAAATTTTCATATAAAAGGAAGACAACAAAAAAACTAAAAGTCATGGAGGATAATTTCGGTGTACCTCAGGGAAGTGTTCATGGACCTTCACTGTACATCATTTATATAAATGAATGGCTTTTGTTTATAAATTGCGACTGGATAGGGCTGGAACCTTTGATGTAATTATAACACTTGGAGTAGTTTCCACAAACACCAAAACACTTTCACTTCGCTCGACGCGCGTTTGCGGATGTAGAAAACTTTATTTCCAAATTAAATAGTCGTTTCACTTCTGTAAAGTTTACATATGAACTAAGAAATAATGGAAAACTTCCATTTTTAGATGTATTAGTAATTAAAAATAGTGACAATAGGTTAGAATTTGATATATATAGAAAAGATACCAGTACGATCAGATATATCCCTAATGACTCTCACCACTGCTATCAACATAAAATGGCAAGTTTTAATTTTCTTGTCCATCGTTTACGAAGTTTCCCTCTCAGTAATGAGAGGTTTGAAAAAAGAAAAAGTATTAATTAAAGATATAGCTGTGAGTAATGGTTATCCTAGAGATATAGTTGAAAAACTAATTAGGAAGCGTAAATTTAAGGACACACTTCGTAATTCTACGACCTTTCAAAAGTATATAGAGACTCCAAATATGTATCCATCCCGTACGGTATCCATCCCCCCGGTTTACTCGTGGTTTGAGTAAGGTCTTCAAAAACGTGGGTATAACAGCGATTCATTCGTCGAGTAATAAATTACAACAACTTTTAGACAATCCAAAGGATAAAATTGTTCCAAATGAAAGGTCTGGGATTTACGAAATTAGTTGTAATGATTGTGATCTAAAATATGTTGGACAAACGAGACGATCAATTAACACCAGATTTAAAGAGCATATGGCACATCCAAAATATGGAAGAACAGATAAGTCATGTGTTGCACAACATGCTTTTGTCAGCAATCATAGAATAGATATTAGTAATTTAAGATTAGTTAGAAATGTGACCAATAATAGACAGTTGGATGCATTTGAGAGCATAGAAATTGTAAAATGTAAAAGTAGTATGAATAGCGACAAGAGACGTATACCGTATAGCCCGCTTTACGCGTTGCTTAGTAACCGATCATTGAAGCGTGATTAGTCATGCGTAAATTTCACGGTGATATCATACCGTATAGCCCGCTTTACGCGTTGCTTAGCAACCGATCTTTGAAGCGTGATTAGTCACGCGTAAATTTCACGGTGATATCATTAGTGACGTCACCATGAAAATAGTATAAATATGGTAGATTTTGTAGTTTAAGATTAGTTTTAATCGTCTCCGGATGATGCCAACTTGGTTGGCGAAACGCGCGTCGAGCGAAGTGAAAGTGTTTTGGTGTTTGTGGAAACTACTCCGAGTGTTATAAATTGCGAGTTTATTAATTTATTTGTAGATGAACTAGGTAGTATGTTAGCATGTTGGTGCGACAATCAGTTTTTATAGCCCTGAGATACTGTTACAAGGGGGTAAAAAAATCAACACCTATAATATTTTTCATCACAACTTTTTAACGCTTCAACATTTATGTCCAAAGATGGCTTCAATATGCAACCTTTTTGCCTCTTGAGTTTTTTCGCAAACTTGATAGTTAGCTGAACAAACAATAAAATCATACACATCCCTTTTCAAATAAAAATAGGTCTCAATAAAAAGTAGGCTGTTGTCAAATAAAGCAATCATGACAAGTAGGTATTGCGTATAGCCATTGTTCTTGATTTTTTTAGAGAAGGAATGTATAAGAATATAAATATTTAAATATATTTTTTTAGATTTAACATAAAGATTGGTAAAATGCAGAAAATAATAGTTCCAAATCCCTTGAAAATGAATGTAGCAGTTGTTGACGGAGTGCAGTGCGCTGAGTTGATAAATTTAACATTTTTGGTGACTAGAGTAGTTAATGGAACTGTAGTATAGAAAACCTCAACTGTTTACGTAGTCCGATATATTTTAATATTGCTGTCAAAATTTACCCACCTACTGCAGTAGCGCCGCCCTAATTTAACGCTTTTCAAATGACACTTTTTAATACACAGAGATGGTTCTCCTTACCTCTACCGTCCACACCCAAGAGATTAGAGAAAATAAGAACAATGCCTTTATTTGACACAGCCTACTTGACTGTTTCACCGAATAATAACCCATCAGTTTATTTGAAAAGGTATGTGAGCAATTTTTTGGTGAGCCAACTATCAATTAAGAGGCAAAAAAAGTTGCCGATTGAAAACATCTTTGTACACCAAATTTTTAAATAACGAAATGTCGACGCGTTAAACAGTTCTGGTGAAAAATATTATTGATAAAAAATTGGGGTTGGTTTTTTACTCCCTTGTAACAAACAATATCTCAGGCTGACAAAAAGTGCCACCAACTCTCATTTAATTAGTGCAAGTTGTTCGCCAAATACATTCTTCTAAATTATTCCACAGTGGAGAAAATATATAAAAACATTTTTTTATTTTAAAAGGGTATATCTAACTTGGAAAAATTGGTTTTGGAAAAATATATTTGAAAGGCCCACCTTAATTTTTGCTGAAAAGTAACTCTTGTATCATTAAAACCTGTATAATACACAGGTTTTTCTACATTGAATCGATTTTTTTCAAAACCCCCTCTCCAAGTGAACCCTTTTAAAGTGAAAAAAATGTTTTTATATATTTTCTCCACTATGGAAGGTTTTTCTACATGATGCGAATGATTTTAAGGAGTTAATTTTCACCAAAAATTAAGGGGGACCTTTCATATATTTGTTTTCCAAAAACCCCTCTCGAAGTTTTACTTTTCTAAATAAAAAAAATGTTTTGATATATTTATTTTTAAGTACATGTTTCATTAGTGTATATTTTATCAACTCGTATATTCAAGACATACACATAAAATATTTTTCATTGTAAAATAACTAGGTATATTTAAAAAATATATATTATGTATATTAATTCCTAAGCTCATCAAAAAACAAAACTTTATAATTTTTGAGATTTTTGTTACAAGTAGGTAGTAGGTATTTATGTAATACGATGCATAACTACTTTAAATATATCATCAGTTGGCATCTGGTATACTAAATTAAAGCATTCCATTTCATCCCTGATATATGTCAGCAGCCTATATTGACTACCTACTAGTTAAACCTTGTTTACAGTTGCCGATAAAAATGACGTTCTTGAAATCATTATTTACTAATCTATTTTTAGACATTCTCAAATAATACCATTTCTTCAAAAATGCATAATTTCTAAAAATGGGATTTTAAGAATAATCAGTAAATACGTAAATTATTTTTTTGTTAAAACTTAGTAAATTTATTTAACTTCTTGAGATTCAGGCTATAGTTATATATTTTTAACAGAACACAACATACATATCTTATAATACATACAAAAATATTTACAGTACAGAAGTTTTGAACAATCTGACAATTGGGTAATGTAATTTTATCGTAATTATGTATATTTATTACAGCGCCTCTTTCCATTTGATATGCTGCCAAAATTACCACAACTCTTTAAAGTAACATAAACGAATAACCGACGACTCATGAACTTGTAAACGTACCGTAAAACGGACTTACATGGAACGGTTTTTTGTTTTAAATCTATATATCTTAAGTGAGGCAGCGAATAAAAATTTCAAAAAAAATATATCAGGGGCGTCTGTTAGTTTTCTACTGACAACTCAACTCTTCGTTTTTCACCAATGTAATTCAGCCTATGCAGTAGCATATTACACTGACAATATTTACGTCAAATGAGATAAACGTCAGATAAACGTAAGAAAAAACTGAATTTTATTTCAACAAGAACATTCAAACTGGTCCCAATTTGAGTTATGGCATCTTTTTGTATTACTTGAAGCTGAATTTGCTACTTCTTCGCAGTTGTAGGTACACTTAAATCGTACCAAACGTCAAATAAATTATCAGCACACTTGGCATTTAATTATATACGATTTGATTTTCTTTCAAAATTAACATTCTTGTTTCATTGAATTGTCCTCCGAATACAACTAATGCTCTCAGTTTTGCTTCAATATTTGTCATTTATTTATTACTTGTTGCTGCTGCTGCAGATGTCTGCTTCGCGCTCGTAATTATTTTCGTCACAGCAGCAACTCATTCATATTCACAATGACAAAAATTGTCGGCAAAACCTAGAGCACTTGTGGTATTATATATGACAAAAAATTATCAATTACTTTTTTTTAAATAAATTATAGGAATTCAAAGTTACCCCACAGCAGAGGTTACTTTGAACGTCTATAATGAAACCATGCGATATCAATGTAAGCTCCCTGATAGTGTTTCTTTGAACACCTCAAAACTAGAAAATCCTTGTTACCGGAGGAAAAAAATGATGTAACAGAAATGTACAATAAAGATTATATCTATACAATATACATCTTAAAAATGCAATTTTGGTTTTCTAGAAGAGCTTTCTCAAGGTTTTCTGGAGCAAAATTGACATATTTAGCGGAAGTACCGGCTTCAGTTTTTCTTTTGTACAAGCGAGCCATCTTCTACATGAAAAAACAGAGCTAATTCGTAACCTTCATTGAACGCTTTCAAACTAACCCCGAAAACGACGTTTAAGCCCATTTTGTTCTGATAAAAACATGTGGTGCAAATACTGCTACAGCAACAAAAGTGTGCAGACCTCTTCGGACGTCAGTTTTGCAGGTTAGAAGTTGAACGACTGGTTTGCCAACTTCACAAAAAAAAAATCAAACCAATGTTGTCATACTAGGTATTTTTTTAATGTGTGATAAATTGAGTGGTGAAAAGATGTCGCTCAACTTGATGGTTATATCTAACAAAATTTATTTTTTGTTCAAAGTAGCCACGCGCTTCAAAGTAACCCCACCCCGTTTTACTGCATATAGTAAGCCATTAAAAAAGTTAGAATGAGTTAGAGGTACGCGTCATGGTTTATATTGCAAAAGAATATTGAAAATGGTAATGTTTCCAGTTTTTTTTCAATAATGGAAAAAGTAATGATTTTAAAAAAAATAGAACAAAAGTTGTTCAGCGGATGATTTTACGTAAGGATTAAGCATTTAAAAACGTTGGAAACATTTTTGCGCTGCGATATTTAGTGCCAAAGTTAAGAAACGCGAAAAAATAAAATACGATAAAATATAATAGTAGGAAAAAATTTTCTGAAATCGTTGAAATTGGGATTATTACATAGCCATTACGCGCCGCGTCCGATCGAAAAATTTTAATATGTAAGTAGACCTATTGCAAAATTGTTAAATGGAAATTTCCGAACGCTCCCCAGCCCGTCACAACACGCCGACGCTAATGAAAATTATTGCAATCGGTAGGAAATATGGTGTACACCTACATTCTTGAGTATGTGAGTATCGTTTAAATATTTTTGGGTGCCTACTCGAAAATATTAAATATATTATTTAAATATTTTGAGTATCATTTGAAGACATTGAGTACCATTGAGTATCTCTTCAGTATTTTGAGTATTGTTAAATATCCTTAAATATTTTGTCTGTCCAATGAAACGATATTAAAATGAGTTTTTTACCAAACATTCACGGAACAAATCAGAGGCGAATTTCACGTAGTAGCACCTCTTTGATAGGGGAACCTGGGGTAAAAAGAACATGGGGTAATAAGAACGGTAATTTTTGCTGTGACTGAAAACACGCTCAAATAATTTATGAAAAATTGTAGGTCTTGTATGATTCTAGCAATCGCCAAAGTAATTCATAGCTCCCTATCTTAACATTTACCCGTATTCTCCAAAAGATAGATGTAGGTCAATGGTTTCAGCTTAGAGAATTTCAAACGTGGAATATACAAAAATGTTTGACTAATAAAGGTTGGAGGCTTTCATTTTTCTTGCAGATAAAGGTTTAAAATTAAGATGAAGGTATTTTTTTAGTAAAAAAAAATAAATTTGTGTTTTTGTTTTAGAAAAAAACAAGTTCTAAATTATCTCAGAAACTAGATTTTTGGGGGTAATAAGAACTTATGTTGTCGGCTAATAAGAACCTAAAGAAATTAGGTATAATTAAAAGGATTACGATGCCGTTCGAAAAATCGGCCTAACCCCAACCATTTCGCAGATCCCCACCACCACCTCTTCCCCTTTGACCCCACCCCCCGTAAAATTTTTTGTCAGACGAGCATAATCAAATCCCTATCCGGCCATATATAGTTTAACGTGTTTTAGTGTTTTAAGCGAGTTGGGGAATTGTGCCATGTTCGCGGGTAGCGGTGAGATTAAAAAACTAGTTAACTAAACGTGTTTTAATTATTTGCTCAAACCTACTGATCAAAGTTTATTTAAAAATTAATAATTTCAAAAGTCAAATTCTTTTAATTTTTTTTTTAAAAATGTCACAATGTGAACTTGTGTAACTTTTTTTATTACAGCAGATCCCGACATTATTAACTCAATTTAACCTCACAATGATCTAAGTCACATAAATCTTAATTTTTCAATAACAACTTGTTATATCATTAGCAACTAAATAACTCCCAAAATAAAAAAATAATATATGTGACGGAATATAACGGTTTGTCCGAATGCACTCATTTGTAGGGTAATAAGAACATACACAAGTAAGTTCTTATAGCCCCTTTAATTGTAACCATATATATTAAGTGTGTTCTAGCCGACAACGTTCTTATTACCCATGCAGGGTAATAAGAACTTCACCAAAGGATAATAAGAACTCTCAATTTTCTTTCATGAAGAATGTGATATTGGACTAGGTAAGGTCTAATTTTTAATTTTAGGAGTCAAATAATAGATCACACTGCCTACCCAAGAAAAAAATAGGTAGCCCACACGGTTTTCGACTAATTTGTACCTAAAGTCAAACCATCAAAATATTTAACCTTATTACCCCAGGTTCCCCTACTATAAATATTTTTAAATCCCATTTGAGTACATGGTGTACTTTTAAATATGACATAATTAAATTTGGTGTACACTTTTGGACTAGTTGTCCACCCCTCGGTAATAACAATTTCAACGTATGCAGACAATTTTTTTCTATATTTTATTACATTTTTTTTTTTTTTTTCGCGTTTTTTAACTTAGGAACTACGTAAAATCATCCGCTGAGCAACTTTTGTTAGAAACTTTTTTCTCTAAAATCATTACTATTTCCATTAATGAGGAAAAAAACTGAAAACGGCGCCATTTTCAAAGTATTAATTGGCAAAAAAACCATGACTCATACCTCGCTCATTCTAACTTTTTTAATGGCTTACTATGATAGTCGAGTTTCATCCAAATGCCAAACAAAACCTCTGACACCCACTTAAAAGATAATTGCAGTAAGCAACGATATGAATATCGATAAAAAATTTAGGCTACAAACGTATTTTAAGTAAATTTTTAATTAGTATGTGATAACTTTGATAAAAAAAACCAATAATATATATGTATATATGATATGAAAGATTTTCCCATTGTGTTGTTCACATTGGTTGAACCGGTTTTTAACGGGTTGCTTTTTACCCCACATCATTGCATTGCTCATTATATTTTCAAGTCCTGTGAAAAGGTGTGATGTTAGAAGATGACACTCCTGAATTTGCAAATAAAGGCTTAGCTATATTATCTATATCGTTACCTATATTGATTGTTGATCTGTTAGCCCATCATGGTTACCCAGTGGACAATTTTTTTGCCCACCCACGAAATGTATTTTTTTTTAAATTATGGTTCGTTAGACCATTCGTTTGCCCACCTATGCCTAGTGGATAGTTCTATTTGTCCACCCTCTAAAAACAAAAAATTGAAAAGTGAAAGAATTAAAACATCGCAATTAAAATGAGAAAAAAACGCATTTTATAGAGACGAATCGTTTGACCAACGTATGCCCAAGCGTTACATTCGTGTGCCGAATGTTGAATAACTATAAATTCCCGCAGAACGGTAAGAGGAACAAATCACCTTAAGGAAGGGAATTGGAGCTGGGCAGACAAAATTACGGCTGGTCAAATGAAATTCAGGAGGGGAAAACGACAAACGCTGGGCAAACGAAATTCAGGCTGGGCAAACGGAAAAAACACTGGGCAAACGACATGCAGGCTGGGCAAAATAAAATAAAGGTTGGTCAAATGAAAATAAAGGTTGATCAAAATAAATTGAGGCTAGGCAAACGAAAATAAAGGTTGGGCAAACGAGTCAGGTTGGACAAAAGAAAATAAACGCTGGGCAAACAAAATTCAGGCTGCACAAACGAAGAAATTAAAGGTTAGTGTGAAAATGACGTGACTTATTACCGTTACCGTTCTGCCGGGAAATTTATTTGTTCCAGTTTATAGTTAATTATCAACCGACAAACGAATTCGTCTCTAGAAAAGAACGTTTTTCTTATTACAGAAGAAACGATTTTTATTAATTTTTTTTGCTAGGCAAATAAAAATATCCGCTGGGTATACGTGGGCAAACCTTGGAAACGAATGGTCTAGCGAAACCGCAATTTTTTAAATGTTTATTTTGCGGGTTTTTTTATTTTTCGATTTTTTCGTTTTCAGTGGATGGGCAAAAATTGACCAATGGGCATATATGGGCTAACGATGGGCAATCAATATCGACATTGAAAGTCTTAATTTTCAAATGCAAGGGTGCTACCTTCACCGGACCGTATTTCCACAGTACTAGGTGAGGTTATAATCATTGACTCTGGTACATATTAGATCTGCTGTACATCATTAATTGATTAACTAGCAAATATTTTATATACGTATACAGATTTTAAAATTAAGTCTAACTTGAAAATTGAGAAAAGATTTGAAAAATTATAAGTAGTCATGTAGATGTAGATGTATGTAGATGTAGATACACAGCAAGAATTTAATATATATTCTAACAAATCTTAAGGCACTAAGAAGTAAACATTTGTTTTGATTTTTACCAAACACCATAGGGAGCTAATATAAAAGTTTACTTATCAAACATACCTAATTATATTATCTAACCCAGTTTGGTGACTTGAGTAGATGTTATTTATTAAGAGTGTATGTCAGCAAAGGGGTAACAAACTATTTTAATACATATGATGAAATTTCTACGGATGCACTTATTATTGAATATAAATTTACATACTCATCCCAAAATGACGCCGATTCAATCATAATCTCCATTTTGGAAGAGCAATTTTGCCACATGCACAAAACCGTTTGTAATCTAGTAGGAAATATGGAAGCACGTACCTGCGATGAAATAGGTTTATGCTGCAAGGTAGGGCTATCTAACTGAGGCACTGGTGGAGTAGTAATGTCAAAAAGTCCTGGACTGAGTTTAATGTCTCTAAGTAGTGGGTCCATAGGTGGTATTGACTTAGGCTTAATAGGAGGTATATTTTCGGGACACAAGAAAACTTCAATTTCTCCTGTGTCACTTTTCATTTGAATACTATATTTGTCATTCTGGTTCTCCCCCATAGGAACAGACAATTGGGTATTCGGGGGTGCCTTGATAGCCATAACAGTCTTGTGTCGAAACCTGTCTATTGAGCGTAAATCTTGATACGTTACGTAACCATATCTGTCGTTGTTCAGTTTCCGTAGCTCACTTTCTGCTGAAATAATCATCTTGTCCAACGCATTTTCCTGGTCCTCCAAGATCTGCATTTGCCTACTAAGGGCTAAGAAATTACCACTGTCCATGTGACCACCCTTCCATTGAATGTTGTTTTTCGACTTTTTTTCTAAAATACCTATCCCCTCCAAAACATTAGTAATGTCATATATCCTCCTCTTTTGCACCTGCAATTCTTGAGATGCTTTATTTAAATCCACTACTCCGTTGGGGGATTTTTCAAGAAGATTTGAAAACTTTTTCGTGAGCAAACTTAGAGACGTATCATATCGAGTATTTTTTTTAACTGGTGTTTGTCTTTTTGGTCTCTTAGGTTGGGGGGCTTTAAATTCATGTGTGATGGGTACAACCGAAGGTACATAATGCTGTGATTCCAAATTTAAATTTAGCTTTCTTTTCACAGCAGGAGCTTGTGCAGGTATCGACGATGACATGACCTGACTAATGGGTGTTGCTCCATATCCATGATCCAATAAATGAGGACTAGGTGTAAATTCAGATTTCACAATCGCCATATCCGGAGTGGAACTTGTAGATATTGTTTTATACCCCCTAGGGCTTTCATTATGCCGAATTGCACGAGGCATTTTATAAAGAAAATATGATTTTGGTATTAATACATTTATATGATTTAGTCCATCTGAGAGTTAGTTTTGTATTGAGAGTGTTTTCAGTAATCTGTAGAAAAAAACTAGATCACTATCCATTGAAGAGTAGGTATAATGGTTTTCGCCAAAAAAAATCTCACCTTAATCTTTATAACTATGTGTACTTGATAAACAATAATTAGGTACATAGGTACAACCTATAAAATAAATCTTAATGTTAAAAGATATTTTTTATAAAACAAAATAACAGAAAATAGAAATATTTCTTTTACATAAGTACCTAACACATGCTCATGTACTTAGGATACCAAATATACCTAAGTAGATAACTATTTTATCAGCAGGAAGTATTAATTAATACCTATATTAATATTTATTAATTTTATTTCATCTTGTTCTCTCAGTAAGAATTTTAATGGCGGAAACCCTTAATAAAATACAATGCTGAGAAGGAATCATTAGAAAACAGGTCCTTTACCTAAATGCTAGATGCCTAAATTTAAAAACCGTTGGAATGCAAGGGGAGGGTCAAATTTATCCCTAGCTTCTTTAGATGGTAGTATGGGATAAAAAATATTCCTTTGCTATTAATATACTAACTCTAATTAAAACAATTTTCTTAAACACCAGCAAATACTGTTTAAATTTAATATTCTGGCTAGGAACATGTTTAAGAACTGAAATATAAGTCTACCCTGCCCTAGCAACCGCCATCATGCATTAACTCCCCGATCCCCGAATAATTTGGAAACAAAAATACATCCAGGCTTACCTTTTGTCTGATCTCAGGCTACTTAAATGCACTGCACAAAATTTAGAACAAAGTTATGTTATTTTTTTGAGACACTTACTAAAATTCTACATGTTCCGGATTATTATACAAAATGGTTTCCTAACTAGATACCTTGTTAACCGCTGAAGAGGATAGGAAAACACAAGCTCAAACAACATCGAGGCTGAAGTAATAACTGTTAATTAATGATTTTCATATTCTGCAAAGTACGGGCTATCACGTGGTGCAATTTTTATTGATAAAAATACTCCCGTTTGGCGACAAAAAAATATTAAATTAGGACCCGATTTTGCCTTGGCGTGTACACTTTGCTGCTGGTTACAAAACATCTGCCATCTGTACCGGGCATTGGCGCGAATTGCTACGGCTGCGCAGATCGGGTATTTCACAGATGATTTCATGGAAATTATTTATTTACCTGAAGAACAGCTGCCCCAAGAACCTTTAATAAATTAAATCAGAGCACAAAGAATGATTTTAAATCATTGGCCAGGGAAAATAGCCAAAGTTAACGCGACATGAAAAATTATGATTCGCTAACCTAAGTGACAGCTACCTAGATATCGAATGTAAACAAATATGGTGGCGACTGATGAGCAGTTTAGGGGGAGAGCGGGGCGTAGCTAGCTTACTTATGTCACCATCTCCGAGGGGGTCCAAATTCTTTTACATGTACCTACATAGTACATGCGTGAGTTTTGTAAGCGAGGGTTTGGGCTTTTGATTATATTTACATATTTTTATAGCTTCTGAATCTCAATTTAACGTGAAATCAACGTGATGCGATTTATCAGATATAGGTTACCTACCACATACCTATAATCAGTATATTATAAATAGTTACCTATTTACAATTCAAATTATACAAATACATATACATAGAGGAATAGGTACATAAATATGTATGTGATACTTATCACAAAACACTTTTTACAGATACTGATTAGGCAATTGCAATTGACATGTCGCTACTTAATTCTAAAGAACCTTGGGCTGAAAATGTAGGTAGTAGAAATACAGTATACTCATTACCAGTGAACTATAGTTACGTAGTATATAGATCACTGCTCATTACTCACAGTAGTGTATACTGTGGTAGAAATGTAGTAGCACAGCAGTTTCTCCTGTGGTTGTGGTAGTAGGTAGTATACCAAAGACAGTCAGTATATGGTATAGGCAGGCACTGGTACAGTATAAGTAGAATAAGTACCATCGAGTTAGTTATTGTTATGCTCGTTATTATGTATATTATTTATGTTAATGGGTTAGCTGCCACGTGTTTCTGGTAATTTTGGACATTCTCTTGCCACAAACAATATGTTACATGCAATTCGTTCAGTGTACATCACATATTTACAAATATATAGTTCTCTGAGTGTAAAAGGTAATTAATGTTTACTTTAATTATGATCGCCTCTATAATAAATGACCACCAAACATAAAAGAAGCCGACAATACTGTCACTTTCCGTTGATGTAGTGTGACAACGACAACCTCTGGCAGGGTGTCTGGCAAGTTCGGGATTATAAATTCTGTATTCGCGGAGCATAAGCATTTAATTCTGAACTTGTTCCTAATGTGCCCAATGCATCCCGGGACTCGAGCTAGAACTTTTAATGCGACGCATGCGTATTGCAAGTTGCAGTATATTATCTGTGGTATTATGTCGAACTGGGTTCTGTTTGTGACCTGGGAATGTGAGGTTAATGATTTTGTTTATGTTTATAAAAAGCCATTTCAACGTTTAGTGTACATAATTCCCTTCATTTAGTTCCTTTTCTATTTCACACGTTACCACGGTTGCTTTGTAGGTACATGCATAT